>CAOLHI010002886.1:0-417982 GCA_948474755.1 Ctenosaura bakeri
CACACAAGGATTTTATTACATGTGGAGTTCGAGTCTTCAGAAGAGCCCCACAGGGGTTAAAAATACCAGGCCCACTTGATTCAAAGCAATGCAGAAATCCAGAAATGGGGACCAGGGATGGGAGTTGTCCTCACACCTTGGCTGGAAAATGCAACACATCGACCCAAGGAGGGTAGAAGAGGAGGGGGCACCAATGTGATCAGAAGGAGCCGTGGGGTTCACTTTCGGGGAGGGGCTCACAGGGGACCGAAAAGCTCGATGAGGAACACGAATGGCGTCATAACGCCCTGCAGTGTACTCATCAAAGGAAGTGTCTAATGCGGGACAGATGTCGGCAAGACAAAGCATGATGCGCCGTCTCAAAGGGACCTTGCAAAACGGCCTCCTCCCTTCCATCCATCCATCCATCCATCCATCCATCCTGTATGCAATTATTTTATGATTTAATAGTCTGTGAAATAGGAGGAGCAGGGTGGGAGAAGGTGAAGAACGAAGGCTGACGGCTTTGGAATTTCTGCAGACTTTTTCAGGTGCATCAGAAACCAAAGGTGAAAAAAATCCCACCAGGAATAATAATAATAATAATAATAATAATAATAATAATAATAATAATAATAAAAAATATTTATTATTTTTACAGAGAGAGAGAGAGAGAGAAAGACCACTTCATTTCATCCACCTTGGACACTGGATCTGTGGGATTTCGTCCCGCGCTTTCTTCTGACTCATTTCCAATAAATACATTTTTAATAATACACGCCTCTGTGCTGAAATCCTCAAAGGACGTAGTGTTTAGACTCAGAAGTTGTTAGAAGCCGGAGCTTTAAAATTAAAAAAAAAAAACTGGAAGGGGGGGTTGAAAAAGAAATGTTCTTGGCCCCGTTTGAATTTAAATCTTGTTAAAATGTATGAAGTATGCCGGAGTTCAAATTTTTAAGGTCTTCAAAGTGCTCCAGTACAAACAAAATCTAACTCAGAACATTTGGGGGGGGGAGAGGGGACAGAGGGTGAGAACGAAGAAGAAGAAAAATCCTTAAAAACACATTTTTAAAGGGCTTGTTGTTAAAACGGTCCAGGGATTAGTTGTTGACACTACAGCAGGAAAAGCACCCTGGCTTGGGAGCAGAGAAGAAAACCGGAGAACTTGGAAACAGTTACTTTGGAGAATGATATTTCCCAGAACTTCCCCGCCAGCCTAGTTATAGCGGCCGGGGAATTCTGGGAAATATCACCTTAAAAACCATGGTTATGCTGGCTGGCGGATTGTAGCTGGCGAATTCTGGGAAACGTTATCCCCAAAATTCTGGCCATGCTGACGGAGGTCTCCTGGGAAATATCCTTAAAAAAAAATCTTGTACAGTCTGGGAATTGTTGCATATGGGGGATTCTGGGATACATCACTCTATAAACTCTGGTCTCTCTCTGAGCTACCATGGCTGGGGAAATTTTAGGAATTGCCACCCTTAAAAAAAAAAAAAACCCTAACTTTCCTAAGAAAGACGCCTAGAAAAGGCCGTTAATTTCAGATCCTTGCCACCCAACGTAACACATTTTCTCGTCCCAATTTCAGCATCAACACATTTGTTCCTTCCAAATGCTTGCATTCCCCATCTTCATTTTTCACTCCCTCCTTCCCTTTCTCTATCTCTGTTCGGACCCTTGGGTTCCATCTATACCACAGAGATTAGCTGGGAAGTACGTGTTAATTTCCAATCCACTTCATCATCCTGAAGGCTCGCTTCCTTTCCAAAAGGTCTCCTCTTCCCTCCTGCCTCCCAAAGCAAATCCAAGTAGGCTGGGGCCATTGGAAGCACACCAGAAAAAAACATTAGGGCCCAACCAGTTTTGAAAACCGTGCCACCCAAGAGCCTTCATGTGCCCATCCGAACACAACCAGCCAGGTTTGCTCCGAGATCTTGAACACCATCCAGATTTGTGTACAGAATCTAACTGCAGTTGTTAATCATTGAAGGGATGTATCTTCACATATACAAACTGCCAAGACTGTGATGTTCAGCAGAGACCTTTCCCTCAGTCTCATCAGCTTCCAGAGGAGAGCGACCAAAATGGTGAAGGGTCTGGAAGCCATGAAGCCCTATGAGGACTGGCTTAGGGAGCTGGGTAGGTTTAGTCTACAGAAGAGAAGGTTAAGAAGGGACAGGATAGCCATGTTTAAATATCTGAAGGGATGTCATGTTGAGGAGGGAGCAGGCTTGTTTTCTGCTGCTCCAGAGACTAGGACAAGGAACAATGGATTCAAGCTACAGGAAAGGAGATTCCACTTGAACCTCAGAAAGAACTTCCTGATGGTCAGAGCTGTCCAGCATTGGAATCTGCTGCTGCCTCCATGGAGTGTGGTGGAGTCTCCTCCTTCTTTGGAGGTTTTTAAGCAGAGGCTGGATGGCCATCTATTGGGAGTGCTTTGATGGGTGTTCCTACATAGCAGGGGGTTGGACTCGATGGCCCCTGGGGTCTCTTCCAACTCTATGATTCTACGATTCCAAAGCCTTTCTGCTGGGAACACAGGAGAAGACCTTCTTGGTGGCTGCTCCCAGGCTTTGGAGGTCTCTTGCTAGGGAGAGTAGGAAGTCTCCCTCCTTGTCATCCTTTCTTTTAAGAGTGAAAACTTTTCTATTCCAATAGGAAACAACTGCAAGGGCTTTTAACAGTGTGTTGTTCTATATGTTTTTGTACTTTGCTTTTCTAATGACTTTGAAGGGCTTTAATTTTATTGACAGCTTAATTGCATATTAACAATATCTTTTTGTATACAGTTGGCCCTCAACTATCTCTAAGGTTAGGGGCTCAGGACCCCCACAAAAGTGGGAAAAATTGCAATAGTTCAATGGATCAATTCTACAAAGAACTAATAATTGGATTTTAGCCAGGGAATCCCCACTGAGAGAGTGAGAATGAGAATGTCCGTTCAGGAGAGACAAAGGATTTGGAACCCAGCTTTGACCACAAAACATCCAAAGCCTTTTTTTTCCAAGCCAGATTGCTGCAGCATCCCTAGTTAGACATGAATTATCCCTCTGATAAAGAGTCAGTCCATTTTGCTGATCTGTGAGTTGGGTTGCCAGGGATGTTCTTTGCTTGAGGGTTGGAAAGCATGTCCTTTTGCACAGACCATCAGAAATCCAATGTTTGGGGTATGGCCATTTTGAGAAAAGATGAAGCCAAACTGCAGGAACAAGCGAATGTGCCTTAAACTTGCTGCCAGTACAACTAATCCAATATATAAAAGTCAAAGTTTGTGTGTTTGTCTGTGTCCGGCGAAGACTTCATAAGATTGGCTGCATCAGGCAAATGGTATGATTCGCTCTGTGAGGCAAAGACCTCATATGATTGGTTGCCTGAGAAGATTCTACAGAATCCTGGGGTTTGCAGTTTAGGGAGGGGCCTTTAGAATTCTCAGTCAGAGAATAGGCCGGCTGCTATGGAGAACGAGGCCCAGCAGCAAGGAGGAGGGCAGTGTGTTTCCCTCAGGAACCCAACCTCTGTATGTTAATAACTCTGAATACAGATTGGATTGGGGAATACGGTGAAATGTTAAAGACACAGGATCTCAAATCTTTCTAACAAGCATTACGTATGAGAAAATAAAATCCTGAACAATGGCCAGTATGTATGCTAGTTATGATACAATTATAAGGGATTCAGGACTGTTCATACATTCCAAAAGAAGAAACTAAGTATGCATTTTCATAAAGACAGAAAATTGTCAACACCGCGTGTCATGAATTTTGACTGCTTCTTATTCATATTTTGAAAACCAAGTAACCCTACTGTGTGGAGACATCAGGGGTCACCCCAATTATCCCATCCCATCCCAATTTTCAGATGCTTTTAAAACGCCCCAGGTTCTCTCTCCTCCTCCCACTTTTAGTCATGGTCCTCGCCTACTTCAGTTGCTGCGCATTAAGTTTAAATTGCAAAAGTAGTTTGACCTCAATTAACTCTTGCCCTTCCCTGGAGGCTCAGGCAAAAGCAAACTCCTGCAGCCTCTCCTAGCTTGGATCTTCTTCCCCATTCATCACTTTTTGCTGTCTTGACCACGCTCTGATGTCGCTGGTCCAGAAGTGTCCTTTCGCCTGTGAAATGTCGGAGGGTATGTATTCGTGAGCCTCTTGCTTGTCCCAAGAACAACCCCTCTGACCTTGAGAGCGGGAGGGAAAGGCAGGAGAGGCCGGCCGCCCTGCTATCTTGACACTTTGAAGGGCAAAAGGAATTCGCACCTTTCGTTTGTCTTGGAAAGAGGGCAGGTCCTCAAACAGGAGCCTGGACGCTTAGAGATTATGTCCTTGTTTTACAGCATTGTAAAAGCGCTGTTTCTACAACTGCAAGGCAAACAAATCAGGAGGGAGGTCGTTAAATTATCGCTGCCGAGGCATTCCTCCAGGGGGGACAGGGGGGACGGAGGGACCATGCCGTCCAACCCTTGCTGCAGCCTGAAGACGGACTTTCATTGATAGATGGATAGCAATTGGGGGGTGTTGGAGATTTCACCCCATGTATTGTTGTGGTTTTCGTTTTAAATGTCTTTGCCCCCATTGTATATGTCGCTGTTCCGCCCTTTGCTGTTAAGGGCTATAAATAAACATTGCTGTTCTTGGTGCTGCTGCTATTATTATTATTATTATTATTATTATTATTATTATTATTATTATTATTATTATTATTATTATTATTTAGATCTCCCCCTCCAAAAAAATTCATAGCTCAAGTGGAAGAGAAATCACCCTGTCTGACATTTCTAGTGCTCAGGAGAGATCACAGAGAAGAATGCATACTAATAGGGTTGTTTGTTCCATTTTTTTTAAAAAAAACTTTCTGTATTTAGGGACAGCATGGTATAGTGGTTGGAGCACTGGAGTTTGACTCTGGAGACTGGGGTTTGATTCCCCATTTGGCCATGGAAACCCACTGGGCAACCTTGGAGGCATCACACACTCTCAGACCAAGAAACCCCTGCGATAGCTTCGCCTTAGGATCACCATAAGTCAGAAGCCATTTCCGCACTAGCCTGTTATAGCGCTCTGATTCCACTTTCAACATCCTATGGAATCCTGTGGTTTGTGGTTTCGGGAGGGGCCGGCTGGCCCCTCCCGAAACCACAAACCCCAGGATTCCATAGGATGTTGAAAGTGGAATCAGAGCGCTATAACAGGCTAGTGCGGAAATGGCCAGAAATGAGTTGAAGGCAGAACAGCAACAAGGAATCTATACCCCTGTTTGTTTCCATGTTGGTTCTGCTGTGAAATCTTCGGTAAAAGAAGTAACGCCCAGGAACATATTGACTTCCCTAAGTGAGGTGTTGCAAATGTGATTCCATACTGTTTAAGATTTTTAAAAAACTCAGCACCAGAAGTGGATTTCCCGCTTCTGCGTGTAGCCCCATCATCTTCATAAGTTACTCTGCCTTGCCTTGTTTTCACTTGAAATCTGCAAGAGTTTTCAGGGCTCAAAGAAAATTCCCCCCAAGGGCTGTGGATCACCGCTTCTCTCAGAAAATCACTGACGGCAACCTGTGATTTTCTAATAAGCGCCATACAGAGAAATGACTTGGAAATATTACTTTGTGGACTGCACCTCCCAGCTACCTCTCAGCTGGCCTGGCCAGAGGGGGTTGCTGGGAACTATAGTCCAGAAAAAGGAACTCTTCCAAGCTCTGCACACACCTGGGACCCGCACAGTGCGTTTGCACGCTTCAGAAGGAAAAGAAGTTCAAAAAATGTCCTGCACTGTTTGGGGTCGGGGTGTGCTTTTGTGTGTGCAAAACATGTGTTTGCACTTATCGGCACAGGAAGAGAGATTGCTCACACAGCTTGAAGGAACTTCAAGCTAAGACGTTACACCCTGCATTGGGGCAACGGAGCTTGGGAGAATGAGGGAGGGAGCAGGGGGGAGAAATTCCTAAAGAGCTGAGAAGCAGAGTTCTAAAAAAAAAAAAAAAAAAGAGCATTTCCCAGCAGAGTTTGCAGCATGATTGAAGAGGTCTCGGTGCAACCATAGCAGGGTTAGAAGTTTTATGCGCAAAAGGACTCTTGGGAGACTTTGTGAGCCTTCCTGTCGCTGGTGGGTCTCCAAGCTGCCCATCCGTCTCGCCTAACACTCCGAGAAAATTTCCAATTTGGTCTGTTTCTCTGCAGCTGGAATCCAGGCAGTGGGGAAAGGGCACAACCCGACCACCAGTCTCAAGCGCCTGAGCAATTCCCCAGGGTGCCAGGAAGGCAACAGAGCAGGCGTTCCACCACCCTAACCAAAGGGTTTTGGTTTTCTCAAATCCCTTTGACCTTTCTTCTATCCTGCCCCTTAGGACTGGAAACCAGAGCTTGGCAAGGTTCCTTTCTTGGGATATGGCTCCCAGAATTCCCCCCATTAATGTGGCCACACTGGGATGGAAGGGGGTGAGATTCTGGGAGCTGTGGTTACCTCCCAAAAAGAGTAACTTCTTCTAGCTCTTCCCGGAATGGCCTGAGTTCCACTGGTGGCGCAGCGGTTAAATGCCAGCACTGCAAGCCACAAGGTTGTGAGTTCATTCCTGCTGGGCTCCAAGGTTAACTCAGCCTTCCATCCTTTCACAGGTCGGTAAAATGAGTACCCAGCTTGTTGGGGGCATGTATAGAAATGTTTCGAAATACATGTTATTTGTAAGTTGTTCACCGCCTCGATCCATATGGAGAGGCGGGATATAAATAAATAAATTATTATTATTATTATTATTATTATTATTATTATTATTATTATTATTATTATTCTAAGAACTGTAGTCCAAAGCAGCAATTTCTTCAAGCTTCACCTGAAATGGCCTCTCTGAGACCCTCCAGAAAGCCACGTCTTTCACTCATCAAAACTGGCCTGGTCCAGGGAAGCATTTGGCACAACTGAGAAGGCCCACATCTTACTCTAAATATGGGGAAAATAGGGCCTCCAAAGCCTTTTTTGAGTCCATGAGGGCAGCCCGTGGCTTAACTTTTGCATTTTGTGAACATTAAAACTGTATTTTTTATCATTGTTGTAAGACACCTTGAGTCCCAAACTGGTTAAAAGGGTGAGATATAAATTAGCATCATCAACATCATCATCATCGTTGTCGTTGTCGTCCTTCCCTTTTCCCAGTTTGGGGAAAAGGCGGCTTACGACCATCAAAATGAGCGTAGCTAAAAATTCACCTCCTACAAAAATTAAAAATGTAGTAAAGTTCCAGACACAGCCATGAAAAAGAAAAGAATCACTAGACAATGCACCACATGACAGACACATGGCCCGTCCCTCGAGCAATCGGTTTTCAAAGGTCTACCGAAACAAGAATTCTTCATTTGGCTGTGGAAAGACACCAAAGGAGGCCATCAGCCCAACTTCTCTGGGAAGGGATTTGTAGAGCCTTGGGGCGGTCACCGAAAAGGCCCTGTCTTCCCTGCACTTGTGAGGCTGGTGGGACAGAGAGAATGGCCTCCTCATAAGATTGTTCTCTAAGCACGTGCACCCACCCCAAAAGTAGGGGGTGATTTCTATGGGCTTAGAAGACTCCTCTCCAAAAATATGGAGAAATACAGAAGTTGGTACATCCAGGGATGGAGACCCTCTTGCAGCTTGAGGGCCAAATTCCATTTCGGTGTAAGTAAAGGCCAAAAAAGTGGGATCAAAAATGCCACCAGATTTTACCTCCAAGCTCTCAGAGCCAGTAACTAAGCTTCAACAGAGACATTTCAGCCCCAGCTGAAGCTCTCTCCGCAAAGAGTAACACCCCTTGGAAGCCTGGGACTTGTAGTTCAGTGAAGGAATTAGGGTTTTGTGCTATTTTCTGTTTGAGCTACAGCACCAGGGAGAAAATCGCAAGTTCCCCCTCCAAACTACAAATCCCATGAATCCCTAGGGCGCAACCCCAATAGTTAAAGTGGTACGACTGTGGGCCAAACACACACATGCAGAGCTGCAGGTTGGCAGTGACTTTTGAAAAACAGCAAGGACAGACTCTTGTGAGTCACGTCCATCTGCTTTATGGAACAGCAAAGCAAAACTCTGACTGCACATTGTACTCCCAGAGTACTCCATTTAAGCATCGGACGGGAACGCCAACCGCATTTCTTTTGCAGGAAGGGAAAAGGGACTCAATCAGCAAATATTCTGAGCCAACCAGTCTGCAAAACAAGCAGCGCTTTCTAGCCTTCGTACCTAGAATCTGTGAGTCATTTACCTTCAAAAGCTAAGCAAGGAAGGAGGAAAGAACAGAGTCACCGGGAGAAATCAAAACATTAAATCCCACCACGACCAAACTTTGTCTGTACAAAGGGGGCCCACAAAGGTATTTGAGGATTCGCTAACCAGACTAAGAAAGCCCTGCAAGTTGGGAGACTCACCATCAAACTTTTTGTACCGGGAGCTGAAGATCGCTTGCAAGTTGTTGCTGAGTTCAGTGACGGCGTTTCGGAAGTCGCTTTTACTCTGCTGGCTGTACTTTTCTTCCATTTCTTGAGAGCAGCATGTATAGCCTTGGGGGCACACTTTCAAGTGATCACCTGAAAAGACATCAAAGGTGAGAAATTTATGCACCAGCACATGAACAGGTGATGGTCGCACTATCTGAAAAGGTTCAGCATGGCTGCCCGCGCAACAGATGAAAAGCTGGGATTTACTCCTGGGTAAAGAGCACCGATTTATTGATTTATTATCGTTTTTCCAGCCCTCTACCCCCCATCCCACCCTGACATCGTATCTGCCAATCTCTAGGCGCGGTGCAGTCAACAGAAACCACTTCAGGCTGATTTTAAAATGTTTTAAGCAAGCTGGAACAAGTCAAGATAATCAAAGAAACAAAGGCACACCGGAACAAAATAGATTCCATAACCCACACATGTGCATAGCCCCCAACATTCCACAGATTTATGGGAACAGTAAAGCAAAAGTCTGATTCTATATTTGGCTCTACATCCCATTTCACCCAGGACCCGTGTGGCCGAACAACACCAGAGTACAGTCAAGAGGGCAAAAGTTACTGAAGAAGAAACTAGAAGATGCTGCAGGAGTTTGCTTTTCTCTGAGGCTACTGGGAAGAGCAAGATTCTAGCTCCTCCTCTCCTCTCCTCTCCTCTCCTCTCCCTGACTTAACTGAATGTAAACTCCTTTTGCACTTTTTGCAGCACTTTCAAGTAAGCTGAAGACACAGGGAGAGGGAAAAGAAACTGGGACTTTTTAAAAGAGGCCAGAAAAGTGGGATGGCAGATAATTTATCAGAACAGCCTCTGACAATTCAGGGAACCTGGAGGGTATGGTGATGTAGGGCTGATGCCTCAGTCTAAGAACAAACAAAGGAGAACCAGTGAAGCCTAGTGGTTAGAGTCTTTGTGCTTGGACTAGAGCAATCCTCTAGACCTTAATTCTATTTTAGTCCCAAGAAGAGTCGATGGGATTTACCTATGCCACAACTCACAATTCAAGAGTTTGTTCAAAAGCTCTACTCCATTTAGGACGGGCTAATAGGATTTCAGCCCGAGTTCCCACTCACCCATGAAACCCACTGGTCGACTGTGGACCAGTCACTCTCTCTCAACCTGACCTACCTCACGGGGTTGATCTGAAGACAAAAGGAGGAGAGCCAGTAGGTCATCAAGCAACTTGGAGAAGAGGCCAGATAGAAAAGTAATACATAAAAAATTTAAAAATTCAAAATTCTATCCAAGAATCTAAAGTTGGTTTGTATGCACAGGGTGAGGTCAGCCTTCCCCACAATGATGCTCTTTCTTGGTTGTGCTGGATGGGGATAATGGGATTTGTAATTTACCACATCTGTACAGTGGTGGCTGCTGGTGGTTGTTGTTTCCAATTTCTGGCAACAGTAAGATGAATTATCATGGGGTTTTCTGGGGCTGAGGGCGTGTGATGCCCCCATGGTCACCTAGTGGGCTTCTGATATGGTGAATTCACTCTGGTTTTCAGTCCGAACTTTCAAAGCACTGCTCTATCTCCTCAAAATTGGTCTGGCTATTTGGAATAGCTCCTTTAAAATTCAGATTGGAAAACCTGGAGCACATTGAGATGTGGGCCATTTCTGCACTAGACTGTTATAGTGCTATTATTCCACTTTCAACATCCTATGGAATCCTGGGGTTTGCAGTTTAGGGAGGGGCTCAGAAATGGCTGTGGTAGCCCCCAAAGGCTCCAGAGGACACCAGCCTGACCTCAGGTAAGCATAGGCCGAGTGCCAAGGGGAACAGACAGCTGTGGCCCCAACAGCCGGGGTGGGTTGCAGCCTCATCTCTGAATCCGCCGCCCATCCTTCCTGCCTTCTTTCCTTTCAGGAAGCCTTCGCTGGGTATCCCAAGTCCAAAATACTACCCTCTCCTCTCACCACATCAGCTTGTAGGATTCTCCTCCCCAACGGTTTACGACTTCCTCTCAAATCAGCTATAAAAAGAATCCGGGGCTAATCCAATTTCACACTAGACTTGCGGTCTCCTTATCAAGAGATATTAGGGCTGGCCTTATCTTTGTCAATTAACATCTTGTGCCAAAAAGGAGGCCCTGTCGGCCTGGCAAAGGGGAGGAGAAGACAGGGGGCCATTTAATTTAACATTTTTAGTGTGGCTCGAGAGGGCTTGGGTCACACAGTTGGCCAGGTTCACAAGATGGAACAGACCTGGTGTGACCACCAATGCGGTGGTGGTTGGTTCCGCACTCTGACCCACTTCCTTTGGTACCGAGCCTGCCTACGGTACCAATATCTTCTCATACAGCAAATCCGCAAAAGATCTGGAGAAGGTTGATGCACTCTCTCAACCCCACACTGCCAGCAGCATGGGCTCCCCAGAGGCCTGGATGGGTTTTTCAGAGACCTCCTGAAAAAACTCTTTTTTTGACCAAGTTCAACTCCTATGGAGCAGTACTGACTTCTGGATAAGTCAACCCAGGTTTTGAAGCTTGAGCTTTTAACTAAAACATTTCAACTTACAGTTGAGTATCTACGGCAATAAATCAGTCTCTGTCTACCCAGCCAAGTGCCTCTCCAAGACCCTCCGCTCTCCACCAGCAACAGATCAACTGCGGGCTGGGGACTCTCACGGCACAATAGTAAGTCCATGGGGGTGGAGGGCTTTGGGTGATGCAGAGGACAGAAGAACATACTAACTGCCACCGCAAAACAAAAACTGCATGGGATGGACTTGCACCTGCGTACACCAATCAGAACCAGCATAATGTAATGGTTTAAGTGTTGGACTATGACTCTGGAAACCAGAGTTCAAATCCCTGCTCAGCCATGGAAACCCATTGAGATACCCTGGGCAAATCGCACTCTCTCAGCCTCAGAGGAAGGCAAAGGCAAATGCCCTCTGAACAAATCTTGCCAAGAAAACTCTAAGACTAGCCTCAGAGTCGCTGTAGGTTGGAAACAACTTGAAGGCACAAAACAGCGACAATAATAACAAGATTGCAGCCAGTAAAAACCAGTCATTCCATTATGCTCTGCAAAGTTTCTGACTGATGCATTGCAGAGATGCAAGTGATCTGCATGGGTGAGCAACAGCGATCACAAAGAGGAAACGGAGGTGTACATCGGTGCTCAGAAAGACAGAGTGAACCAAAAAAACTGAACAACCTGGGTACAGGGTGGCCAAGTTACAAAACCACAGCCAGAGATAAATTCAAGCTCTTGTGAGAACACAGGGCATCCTTCCAGAGAGCCAAAATGCTGAAATAAATCTTGCTTTCGCATGTTTATTTTGTGTGTTTGAATCGGATCCTGACACAGACAGTAAGGCGACCATCTTTACACAGCTGATGTCGAATTTAAAGGACATTTGAGTGCTTTGAGGGTGTTCCTACATGGCAGTGGGTTGGACTGGATGGCCCCGGTGGTCTCTTTCAACTCTACATTTCTATGATTCTATGATATCACTGCAATTATTCAGGTTCCTCTGTTGTTATCTCTGCCCCTCCTCTGCCCCATCTTCCCTCCCTAAGTTGGGCTTCAGACTGCAGATTCCTTGGGGCAGGGACTAACTTTTTGCATATGTAAAACACCACCTAGGAAACAGTAACTAGGAAGAGGGGAAATTGAAACAAAGAATCAGAATAATAAATAACATTACGAAAAATATACAGAAAACTGTCTAACCGAAAGCAATTAAGTATGACTACTAACCAATCATGTGGTACAATTACAGAGTAATGCAAATACAAAGCAGAATGATAACAGACCCTGTGACTAAGCATGGAATGGAATGTGTTCGTGACTCCTCTTTCATCACGGTCTTCTACATTTAGGTTCCAACTTTTGCTGCAGCTGCCCTCACTATATGGTATGTGATCAACTGAATTCCATTGCCTGTAAGCTTTGGTTGGTTTCTGTTCTTTGGGTTCAGTTTGCATACATAACATTTGTAGCACTGAACACCAGTTATCTGGTATTACTCTGTACTGTACTGGTACTAGTGCATATCAACTATTCTTAACCTTTTCTTTAGCACGGGCCCCCTTTAAATATCCTTAGTTGCCACATAGCACCTAGGTTAAGTTACAATTTTTTAAAAATGCATCAAATATTTATTTAAAATTGCTCAAAAGAAGGGAGAAAGAAGGGAGAAATAGGTCAATGCACACACTCCTATTATAATATTTTTATTGTTTTCCCTTTCCCTTTCCCTTTCCCTTTCCCTTTCCCTTTCCCTTTCCCTTTCCCTTTCCCCCCATTCATTCCTCATTCATCACATATTTAACTTTAAAAGCTTTTAACGTTTCTTCAAACCCTCTAAGACCCCCTGTGAGGCCATCACAGCCTCCTGAGGTCCGCGGACCACGGGTTAAGAACAACTGCTCTATATTGTATCAGATGATTGGTTATTAGTCATACTTAATTGCCTTTGGTTAGTCTGTGCTCTGTCTATTTTTCATAATATTATTTATTAGACTTTTTACTTCTTTTGTTCGATGGTTTGAAAATTTCCCCCCTCTTCTGCTGCGTCCTGGTTGGTGCTTTGCTTGTTTTGAGGCCCTCCTGGGTTAAGAGATTTTGCACACGTAAACCAGACTCAGAGAGGAGTGGGTGAATAAATAAAGACAGGGCGGTGAATAAGGAAAATTATAGTATCGAACAAGTGTCTTACAAATTGGTTCCCAGTGCATAAACATTTTCTCTAGCTTCAGTGTCCAAGACGAGTACGTCAGTCAGCATAAAGGAGGGCTAAAAGGAGGAAGGGATCCCATTCTCCCCGACACCCCCTCAGTCACCCCTCTGGGCTAAGCGCAGTTCTAATTCACAAGGTAAAAATCTGAGGATGCTGCTCTAGGACCCCTGGTTAACCTCTTCTCCTCTCAAAATACCACTCTAGCACTTCAGAGCCATACTTCAGAGCTCCCATTTCTCAAGCCAGAAACATAAAGCTACGTTAGTCACTTGTAGTCCGCGCCCATTTCCACACTACAATCTTTTAGTGCTATTATTCCACTTTCAACATCCTGAGGCCAAAGAGCTCTCTGGCTGAGAATCCTAAATGCCCCTCTCTAAACTGCAAAGCCCAGGATTCCATAGGATGGTGAAAGTGGAATAATAGGACAGAAATGGCCAATGGATATGCCCAAAACCAAAAATGAAACCTGTTTTTCCATTCACAAAAGCTTCTCCTTCCCTCTTGTCACCTGGGGCGAACTCCTAACACATCACAGGGGACCAGCCAAGGACCAGTTCACTGGGTTTACGATGACCAAGACAACCCCACTTCATACCAAAGCTATTGGACACTGGCAGAAATTACAGATAATTCTTTAAAAAAACAAACAAAGAGTAGCTATTCCCATTTTCCCTTTGCTTGCAATGTGGTCAGAAGGATGTGCGCTGAACACACAAGTTCAAATATAGCGGACACAGCAGTCCAGTCTTGCAATAGAAATTCCATCCAAGATGCTACAAAGATCCGTAACAGGGAACCGAATTCTTGCAAAACTGCCAAGTGGCTAACAAACCAGATCTCTGGATGAGTTCCACCCAGGCCTCACAGGAGGGAAAACCTATTTTCGGCAACCACTTTTGCTCTGTGTGTGTATGTGAACTCAGCTGCTGGTGGGCTATCTGAGCCTAAAGAATATACAGCTCCCCTTCCATGACAGAGCTGGCCTGCTACAAAGCAAAAAATTCTAATTATTTCTGGGGCATGTACTTAAAAATACCCTAACGTAACCCAAGGCTGTCTGGATTTTAATTTCTCCCCCTCCTCTCCTTTCTTTTTCATTTTGCTTGCTGACAGCTTTGGGCCTGTGGATTTATTACCAAGTGAACGCCAGACGCTGAAAAAAGAAATGAGAGAGATTTATGCCTCCTGTGCAGGCAAGGGAGCCAAAAAAATGCACGTTAGGAAACTTAATTCTATTCTAGAAATAAAAATGAGAGAGAGATTTTGCCTCCCCATTTATTCCAGCCCAAGTTTCCCTCTGCAAATACTTGTTTTACAACCCCAAGGTCCAATCCTGCAAACACAGACGCCACATGAAATGAAATTAGAACCTTCAGAGCCACTCAGATATTTTTCTCATGAAGAAAACTGCTTTTCCTAAATCTTCACCAAATATTACATACTGCCATACCTCAGTTAACAAAGCCTCTGATAAAGCAGCTCCTTTTTAGAAAGTCTTTTCATGCACACCCAGCTCCCCTTTTTGTCCCATCTTCTGTCTAGCTGGAAAGTTTTTAGCAGCATTGACACTGGGAGCATGATGAAGGACGGCAACATACTTCCAAATGAGGGCATATTGTTCCTACAGAATCACGGTGACTGGTGGCTCCCATGTCACTGAGGCAGTGAATCCATTCCGGGTTTTGGCTAGCTATAAAGGAACTTTCCAAGGTGCTGAACTAATACCATGGCCATGGTTCAGTACCTTGGAGAGCTCCCTTAAAGGCCGAGTTAAAATCCGGAGTGGTCTTAACCCCACTGTCATGGGAACTACCAGCCTTCACCCACATGCACCCAACCTGCTTTATAAACAACCCAAGTTGGTCTTTGGCCTTTCTGGAGAGTGCAAAGCCATTTAGGCTACAATTTGCTTCACCAAGTCTGGCCACCCAAATGGAAACCATATGAGGCGGCTGGTGAAAGAACATATAATTTTTGGAAGACTCTTTCAAGCATTCTCTAGAAGGCTCAAGATGGTTTTTTGTTCACTTAACACCAGTCTTCCCTGATCTGGTTGTTTCATTTCCCAAGTGCACATTGTTTTGCTCTTCTTTTAGGTGCTGTAAGATCCTATATTTTTCCCCGTCACTTCTGTCTCTGGCCATTTCCGTACCAGACTGTTATAGTGCTATTTTTCCACTTTCGACATCCTATGGAATCCTGGGGTTTGCAGCCCCTCCCAAACTGCAAATCCCATGATTCCATAGGATATTGAAACTGGAATAATAACACTATAACAAGCGAGTACGGAAACAGCCCCTGCTACCAAAGTTTTTATTAAAGGAGCAACGCCCAGGAAGACAACCACTTTCTTAACTGAAACCAGTATGAAGTCAGCTCTCTCGAGCTGAGCTCTCCCTCTAAAGACCCCTGATCCTTTCCCCTGACCTTTAAAAAAGAAAAAAAGAACTACCGTTGGAAATGGCCAGCATTTTTGGTTTTAATATAGTCCACATTCTTAAATGCCACATTCCACACATAACTCCAATGGGGGTGGGAGGGTTGATTCTACATTCGTCTCTCCCTCCCACCCCTTCCCCATCATTTCCTACATTAACCCACATCCTGCCCCTTCTCCAAGAAACAAGGCAAATAATTAGGCTTAATCCTTGTTAGCTCGGTGCGCCTCCTTTGAATCCTGTTACCACATTCCTTCGGGCAATCAACTGGCCTTTTTAAAGGGGAAGAAAATCCCAGCATCCCCCCTCCAACCGGCCCCCTCCCCGTCTCTTTTGCAAAAAAGGTTACGACCTCCCTTTGCCTGCAAGCTTTGTGACCTCTGGTTCCCTCCTGTACCCCCAAGTTCAGAGGAGAACTTATTCCCTGTCCAATCCACTCACACACACCCAAAAAATAAAGCCAGACTATTTTACCAGTAACAGACCCTTACTTAAAATCAGGGGTATAAAGCAAGTTAAAACACTTAAAACAGAAGGAGAGAGGATCAATGGGACGTTCTGCTTTTTACTCCTGAAACCCATTTTCTTGATGGACTTGTGCACAAGGGAGCTCTTTTTCTAGCCAACCAAAAACATGTGGTGGAAGCACAGGAGTTCCTCAGATTTGCCAGGAGTGCAATTACATGTACACCTACTCAGAAGTAAGTCCCACTGTGATCAATGGAGCTCTTTCCCAGGTGACTGGGGAAGCACAGAGCTTGGGAAAGTTACTTTTTGAGGACTGCAGCTAACAGAATCCCCTAACCTGCATGCCCTTTGCTGGGAGTAACTTTCTCAAGCTTTTGGGGAAGCAGGAACCTGGACTACATGAATCCTCAGACTGACCTAGGAATGCTCTTCTTATTATTATGTCCATGGACTTTGTTTCAGCCTTCCTCAGCTGTCAACAGGGCAAACGTCTTCCACGCAGCATTAAAGACTTCCGTTCCTTGTAGCAAAGTTTCCGTGCCCATATAGAGTCAAGCCCTCCACATTTGCAGGTTTGACTTCCAGAGATTTGATTATATGTGAGTTTCTCCATCGCCTGCTCCCTCTGACCTCAGGTGCTCCTTTTGTAAGGGAACCTTCCCTTCCGTGGCTCCGATCAGGCTGTGCAGACTTTTGAAAACCCACCTCTGGTCCTCCTCCACCAGCCACCGCCTGGACAGCTAAAGATGGGTCACAGCTCAGTTTCTCAGCACCCCAAACCTTCTCCTGATGCCCCATACACACCCAAGGAAGGAGATGGGCAAGACAGAGGAAGTGTAGGGCCACTATGCCACCCCACCCCTTTTCCCTCTCCTTTCCCTGGCCTGGTTTGGACCCCGGACACCTGTTCTCTTCACCACGCCTTGGCCCGCTTCCCACAGACACAAACACACATTTGGATATTTGCAACTTTTCCACTTTTGCAAGAGTCCTACAGCCCTAACCCCTGCAAATGTGGAGGGCCAGCTGTATACACAACTCTTACATTACCTTGTGGTGTGATGCCATGGCCGCTTTCGTTACCTGGACTTAATGTCTTGAAGAAACCTTTTATTTTCTCATCTTTCCTACACTTATAACACATGTGTGATGAGGACCATTGCCCTGCCACTGTTTAGGGCAGAATCCCCTCTGAAACCACATTCTTGGGCCTGCCACTGTACCAGCAGAGGAAGGCTTGAATCCCATTGATAAACCCACCTTGAACCAGTGGGATTCAGCTACAGGTTGACTCACCATTCACTCGTCGATCCAATGAGTCTACCCTAGTTCTTATTTATTTACACGCACATATTTACATACATCTTAGATCCAAACATCGCAAAGCGCTATGCATCAGTAAAATGTAAAAATATACACAAATACATAGGAAAAAATATATAAAAGCATTCATTTTGAAGACCAAGAAATCAATTTCAGGTTGAAGCAAACAGGGAAGGCTTGCTCAGACAAACACAATTCGAACATGCTTTGAAAATTCAAGACAGCTGGAGCAGGTCAACTTTTGTGATGGAAAGACATTCCACAAAGAAGATGCCATCACAGTGACCTGATACAAACAGCATTGGGACCATGTGGCACTACCCGGAGAGCAATTAGGGTTTAAGCCAAACCGTATTATTGTTCCCTGGTACCCTTGACATACATTCACACTCACGAGCAATCTCAATCTCACTCTTGAAATTCTGAAGGATAAGCTTTCTTTGCAGAAGCCATGCTGATTTTGAGGCAAGATCAGCATGGCTTCTGCAAAGAAAGCTCACCTCATAGAGGTAAGAATTCCAGCCTTGGCGGTGCCTTCTATCTACTTAATCGCCTTGACGGTTTGGCCACTTTTATTCCCCCTCTCCAAACCTTAATCCTCTAAAAACATTTCAAGGCTCCGACCTCTTGCTTTTGACATCAACAACATCCATGCTGTACTTTTTTAAATATTTATTTTACATTTTCTAAACCCTGCCTCGTCCTTTAACATCCCTCCGTACGGTCCGGGAAGGAAAAGAAGTTAACTCTCTAAGTGACTTTCTTAAAGGAGATTAAAATCTTGTTGCAAACACAAAAGGCCCTGAGCAGCAACAATCTGACTTACATATTGGTGGAGAACAGACCACATTCAGGCTTCAGAGGACATAATGGCTGGTTTTGTTCACTTACAGGAAAAAAAAATGCTCATTTCCGTTTAAAGATGCTAGATGTTAATTTCAGGGCAGACTTTTTGACTGCATAACCCGGGTCAACCATGAGGCTGACTTAACATGGGAGGTGGGGGCGGGAGATTTTCCTGCTGTTCTGGTGCTCCAAAACAGAGGGGGGCAAAATGAGACCTTGGGGCGGTACATGGCCCCCGGGGGCTGTTTTTTGTGGCCCTCGACCCCTTTAGACCACCATTCCTTTCGGCCAAAGGAAAAGAGGATGAACTGCCCATCCTGGAAGTCTCCAGGAGCAAAAAACATGCCTGTTCTGTTTAACATTTATTTTAAAAAGTTTTTAAAACAAGACGTGGACTCCAAGTCACTTGAGGGTTTCCGGTTTTGATTTCTGGCAATCCGTGTGGCTCCCAGAGCAGAAAACTGGCCTTCAGATCCAACACAGTTGCCCACCCTTGCTCCAAAATACGAGAATTCTTGCGATTCCCCAGGGACAAAATGCATCAGATACCAGCCAGATGTGCTTTTGCTAATTTCTGCTAGAACTCTGTGACATTCACAGGTAGTCGAGCACTATCATGGCTTCCCAAAATTTTGCTCAGAAGTGGCATCCCCCCCCCCACTACACATGCATACACCCCCCCCAAAAGTGTCCAGGTTTATTTTGTTCAGAATTTTAGAGAACTGCTTGCCAGCCAGTCTGTCTCCTCAAACTGCCCCCAAATCCTGGGGGTGGGGAAGCTCTAACCGAAAATCAGGTTGGCAAAACCAATTTCTGTCAACCGCCATGCAACATTTCTTAAGGACATTCCATAAACTCACTGACCAAAACATGTACTTTGCAGTTCTGGGGGTGGGTGGGAGGGGCTGGGGGAACTGGGGAAAGGAAGCTCTGAGCAGAAAAGGAAGTTTCAATTACTTTGTGAAACGAAGTAGAAAAATCAAGATCTAAGCAAACTTTATTAGGTATGACAAGCCAAAGGGCAACGCTTGCGTTTCCCTTTGTGAGAGCAACTTTCTGCTTCTTTGCTCCTGATATCGCAGAACAAGCCACGTATTGGAAATCGGGGAGGGGGGGGTTGCAATTATATATTTTGCAATTTTTTAAAAAAAAGTCACGGAAGAAACCAGGTATATTAACACTTAACAGAAACTGCACCTGGAACAAAGGTTCAAGGTCTCACTCTGTTTATCCCACAGGGTGAAGAGGAGGAATTAAGTTTCTATGTCCCTTAAGTTCCCTTGCCCAGGTGCTCAAAGAATGCAGAAATATGGAGGACGGGGGGTCTGGAAAAAGAAATTAAGACCCTCCACGCTTCATGACTGACTCATCTTACATGGCTAAAGACAGAGAAAGAAGATTTGCACTGGAGCATTTTGTGACATGTTGTAGAGCAAAGACCAAGATGATCTGAAATGCAAGAACGGTCTTTGCAGGTTTGGGGCCACATCTATCCCTTATCTATCTATCTATCTATCTATCTATCTATCTATCTATCTATCTCATAACTCTCCAACATTTCACAGATGAAAACTGGAACACGTGTGGCCAAGCAACATCAGAGTACAGTCTAAATGGCAAAAAGGTATACAAGAGGAAGAAGACACAGGCTAGGACAGGACGCACCAGCCTGCAGCAACTGAAATAAGCTGAGGACAAAGGGGGAAAGTGGGAGGAAGAGAGAGAAACTGGGACATTTTAAAAGTAGCCGAGAGAGTGGGAAGCCAAAGGAGCAATCCA
Organism: Ctenosaura bakeri; assembly: GCA_948474755.1. NCBI lineage: Eukaryota > Metazoa > Chordata > Lepidosauria > Squamata > Iguanidae > Ctenosaura > Ctenosaura bakeri. Next base: position 19,982 of record CAOLHI010002886.1, read on the forward strand.
GATAGTCCATGCCAAATCCGGACAGTTGGAAAGTACGCTATCTTTGTTGTTGATGTGCACCTTCAAGGTGTTGACTTACAGCAACCCTAAAGTGATCCTATCACAGGATTTTCCAGGCAACCTAGTGGATTTCCATGGCCAAGCAGGGAATCAAACCCTGGTCTCCAAGGTCTGTAGTCCAACACTCAGACCACTACAGCACAGTACTTTACCTATCATTCTATTTATACCTCACCTTTCTCCCAAAAGGAAGAGTCAAGGAGGCCTGCCAGATAAAAAGCAATACAAATAAAAACAACACGCAGCTAAAAACATGCAAACAGTTAAAGGATGAAAACAGCACTGGATTGTCTATGGAATTAAAGCAATTTAAAACACTAATTTAAAAGCAAAGAATAAACCTACATGAAGGGCCCCACATTAAGGGTAGCTGGCAAAATGAACAAGTTCCTTCTAAGACAAATTCAGCAGGAATGGCTACATAAATGTGCATATCTGAGACCCTGACCCTTTGGGTCATTCATTTCCTTTACCAAAAAAATTAAATATAGTTTTTTAAAAAAGGCAGACTAAGCATTTGACTAAAACACTGGGCTGGGAGGGGGTGGTGAGAGAAATGACTAAGAATTAACCAGCTGGAATCCCATGACCTTCTCAGTCTTGGTCATAAACTAAGCCACACGTCTGGTATTGCTAAAAGTGGTGGGTGATTTAAAAAAAGGGGGAGGGAGCTATGACAGCTCTACCAGATTAGAAGCAACATTTTTAGAAATGAGAACACAACAGACACTTACCTTCTTATATTCTGTGCATATGCATTTGCAAATATTTATTTGCAAAATACTGAGAGTTCCTTAAATCAGCCCAGACCACTGGTTTATCTAATCTAGCTGAATACTGGCCATCTGCTTCTTCCAAAACTAGAAGTGGGTTTTTAAGCATGCATGACCAAGTAACTTCTCCTGGCCCACCCCACCCCCAAATCTGATGGAAACATCACTCACCCATGCTCCAGTCGCTGGTAGAATAGAGTTCCCTCTCCCCATGAAGCTGACGCCCAGTAAAGTAGATATGGGGAGGGAAGGTCAGATCATGGCAGAAGTGCAGCTATGGAACAGCTATCTAGACTTACTCATCCGATATTGTTCTGTATTCAAAACCGCTATGTTGTCACAACTGTGCAACTATTGCTGTGCCAGTAACTCCCCACCAACAGCAACCTACTTGACATTGGCTGCATGGGGAGATGAAAGTCCATTCTGCTGGAGATTGACGCATGGGTGGATAACATTTCCATCAGGTTGAGGTGGGGCCAAAAAAGTACTTAGTTAAGTATATAGGAAGCCCCCACCTTTTGACGCCCTGTTATCTGACCACTACTTCCAAAGTACAGTCAAGTTCCATTAGTTCGATGGAAGTTCCACTCTTTTATCAGTTCTTCTTGCCTACAGAAGCTCTCTTGGAACTGCTCACACATGTGCACTGCTGGCCAAGTGAGCCAAGATGGGGGAAAGGCACCAAGACTTTGCAAGCAAGCAACACGGGCACAGTAGTCCTTCGTGCTCCTACAGTAAATGGGATCTGCTTTCCAGCCGATTCTGTTTTCTGACAGTACTCTGGTCCATAACCTGTCAGATAAGTCCAGGGGGAAGCCTAAACTAAGGCGATTTCCGCACTAGGCTGTTGTAGCGCTATGATTCCACTTTCAACATCCTATGGAATCCTAGGGTTTGCAGTTTTGGGAGGGGCCAGCCGGCCCCTCCCAAAACTGCAAACCCTAGGATTCCATAGGATGTTGAAAGTGGAATCATAGCATGGAAATGGCCTAAGATAGGTAGATATCCTGGCCCAGCATAAGGCAGATTGCTATGTTCCTATGTTCTTGAAAGCCAAGAATCTCAGAATTCTGAAGGTTATTCCACAATCTGCATTGTTTTCTCAGCCACAGAATCACGGCACACACACAGAACCAAACCTTTGACAGGCAACTCAGCCATGCCCAGTACAGAACTGAAGGAGCTGTCATCGCTTTTTAAAAAGTAACTTTCCCAAGCTGCGCATGTCACCCTGCCTGCGACGCTTTTCTCCAAAGGGCCTGGCACTCTCATTTCATCTGCCAGCTCCCATCGACAGAAACCAGATCATCCTTAACAAGGCCTGGGCTGAAACGCCTATTTGTGTTTCAATTCCTGCCGGTCACTCGCTTAGTCGGGCAGCTGCTCCGATTGATGTTTCCGCACACGGCCCGCGCAAGCCGTCTAACTCTTGCACACAGATCGCTCAGTGTTACCGGACCAGCCGCCGCATAATATAACCTCTGTTGGGAAAGACGAAGTGTTCCGCGGCAGCCAATTCCCACTGGTCCCAACCTCATGCGTTTTGGCTGAAAAGGGAGGCTGAGTTTATTCAAACTGGGCAGGGGAAAGCAGGAAAGAGAGGCGGGAGAGAGATGTCCAAGGCCTCTCTGAAAGAGACGGTTCGAAGGAGACCAATCTGTCGGCCCTAAACTAGCCAAGCCGACTGCAAACAACCGTGCAGTGTCAAAGAGATCTGGAGAGCATTATTCCCAGTTGCTTGTTGGTGCCTTCTGAGATTGACAGTGGAACAAACTGCCTCAAAAGGTGGCAGAGATTTCTTCCTTGGGGGTGTGTAAACACAGGGTGGGTGGCACCCTCTGGCATGCCTCAGTGGCGTATTGCTGCATGGCAAAGCATTGGGCTGGATGGCATCTACCCGATGGTACTATGAGGTAGGATCCTCAGGCATGCACCTACAAGGCTGGGGCAAAATAAGAGCATTCCCCCCCCCAGTGAAAATTCTATCACCCAGCACAAAATTTCCTTTCACTCCCCGCTCCAATATCTAGCATTTGGTTAACATTTCAGTTGACCATTTAGAAATGCAGTTTTGGCATCCCAAGATAAAGGACAAACAAAGTGAAACAAAGACATGCTCCCAAGAAAAGCCCATGAAAGTATCAGTAATAAAAGGAGCTGGGGTGAATGAAAGATTCATCTCTTGCTTGCTGCTTTAGGATTCTAACCAACACATTTGCACAGCTCAAGACGGTTGGCAGTTCAGGATCAGGGCCACAGTGCCCCACAAGAGTGTTACCTTCAACCCTCTTCCATGAAATCCAACTCAGGAACATGTTTGCACATGAATGCACCACATATTCCAACTGTCTTGATTTGGCAAGGACAGTCCTGGCTAACTCTCTGTTCTCCAGTTTTCCAGCTGCTTTAAAAATGTCCCAGTTTCTCTGTCCTCCTCCCAGTTTCCTCCTTTGTCCTCAGCTTATTTCAGTTGCTGCAAACTGAGTTCAAGTGCAAAAAAACAAGGAATGCCCCAGTTTCTCTCCCTTCCTTCCACTTTGTCCTCAGCTTACTTCAAAGTGCAAAAGCAATTATGCTCAGCTAACTCAGCAGGGAGGAAAGAAAGGAACCGGGTCCTGCCCTTCCCTGTCAACTCAAGCAAAAGCAAACTGCAGACACCTCTCCTGGCTTCTATGTTCCTCCTTGACAATAATTGGCCACACATATCCAGGCTTCCATCTGTGAAATGTTGGTGAGGATGATACACATGACCTGGGGCGCTAAAAGAAGACATCCTGTTGCTTCCCTCAACACTTTGCAAAGTTAGGTTGGTATGTAAGCTTAGCAGGACTTTCTCTGTGGTGGACCCCCAACTGTGGAACCCCTTACCCAAGGAGGTTAAGCTACCTTTTTGTGAGCAGCCAAAACCATGCTGTCCTCCTTGACCTTTAATGGTTGAAATGGCCCTGTTTTAAAAAAAATTAGGATTCTTTTTTAGACTGCTTTCAGAAACTTTTAAAGAGTATTTTAATGTGTTGTTAAATGTTTTACCTTTGCACTGTTTTGACTGCTTTTATTTGTCATTCGGGGAGCTTGGGGCTTGGGAGGCAATATCAGACTTTCTTAATTAAATGAACGAATGAATAAGTAAAAACTTGTGGTCATGCCCACAATTATAGCACTATGCTTCCACCTTAACTGCCATGGCTGCACCCCGTGGAATGCTGGGGTTTGTAGTTTTGGAAAGCCCAAAGGGGAGCTCCCTGGCTGAGAAATTTTCAGTTCCCCTCCCTAAACAGCAAATCCCAGCACTCCATAGGATGAAACCATGGCAGCAAGATCATAGCTCTATAATTGTGGCGTGCGAAAGGGCCCCAGGTCACAGTCCGCGTGAAGAAAGCAAAAAATATTTTTTGGCAGGGGGGAGGGGGAATTCTAGACACCTGCCCCAACATGCATTCATTCCAGCGTGTTTGTGCGTCTGAGACGCACACCTGGAATGCTTTGTGCCCTTACTCCAAAACAGGAAAAAGACTTCCCAAGCCAAAAACCAGAGAGGTTCCTGAGGGCTGTTCGGGGCAGGGTAAAGGCACAGGGGTCAGGTCAAACCGGGTATGGGGAACAGAGAGTCCAACTCTGTGCACGTTGTCACTGCTTTTCCAAAAAGTTTGACAATCACCGAGAGAACCAGCAGAGGAACGGAAGGCTTGCCTGCAGAGCCCTTGCTGGGTCAGAGTTGGGTCAGCTCTTCCTAGGTTCTGACTCACCAGAGCCTGGGGGTATCGCTTGTTTGGATCTCCAGCATCTCCAAAGGGGATTGTGGGAGTTGTAGTCCAAGGGCTAAATCCAAATTCTAGCCCAACTAGAACAGATTCACTGAATCAACTTATTTTTTTCAACAAAGTGAAAACAAGACTAAGCTAAAACCCTGACAATAGAGTTTGGATACTACACATCCCAGTATCCAGAAATGTTTCTGTACTGCAGACGCTGGCTCCATCCCGCTTGGGTGGTCTTCTACTGCCTGTTTGGGTGGAAACTGGTGGAGACAGTGACATTTTGGGACTACATGGGCCAGAATTCCTCAATCTAGTTAGGAGAGCTAGGGGATTCTGGGCCCTGCAGTCCCAAAGCATCACTTTTTTCCCAGCTGTTCCTTGCTAGGGACTTTACTCCAAGTTCCTTTCAGAACATCTGATTCCCAAGCCAGAGCCTGAAACCTTCCTGCCATCAAGATGCAGTCTGGAAGGTCAAACCCTGGAAATGCTTCCAGCGGCTGTGTTTATCTCCACCAGTTCCCACCCAAACAGCCGGCAGAGGACCACCCAAGCGAGGCAGGGCCGGTGTCTGCAGTGCAGGCTTATTTTTGTCAGGGCACCAACGGCACCAACCAACGGTTGAGACAGAACTGGAAAGCCACCCAGGACCGACAACCAAAATCTCGCATGCCGTGCTGATGGAAATTCCCACCCGTTTTTGGAACAAGCCAGGGAGAGGCGGCTCAGAAACAGCTTCGGCCTTTGAACTAGAATCGGCGTCTGCAAACTAGGCCTCTCCAGCAAGGGCAACATTAGGCAGCTGAGGCGGGGAGGAAAGATGATGTTGCTTCATGTTTCAAGGTGAATCCAGGGGTCACTAATGCTCTAGCCATTTGCAGATAAGTTATTTAGGAACAGAGGGACCTATGTTATGATGTGTCAGATGACTGGTCCGTACAGCAATTGGATTATTAGTTCTGGTTGGCAGCCACAACACAGCAGGGTATGGATAAGATTCTTTCCACGCTCAAGCCAAGATCTTCTGCACAGGGACACGGGAACCTGCCTTCGCTGTCGGCTCTTTGGTCCATCTCCCTCCAATTCCTGTCATTTCTGACCAGCAGGAACAACCCACAAGGGTTTCACATAGGATTCTTGTCAAGACCTAGCTGGAGGCTGAATCTCGGATCTTCTGCATGGGGGACACAGGAAACTGCCTTTACTGAACCAGATCCTTTGTCCATCTAACCTCCATACAGTCAGCTCTGGTTGGCAGCACCATCTCTCCAGGGCTTCCAAGTCCTAACTCTGCTCCAAAATCAGACAATGAATGTGTGAATGGAGGGGGGGCGGTGGCATGACGGAAGGCACAAGAGAACCCAAAAGAACTGTGTTGAAACACATCAGATTCGGAACCTTGCTCTCCACAGTCCCGGTCCCAACTCTCAAAGTACTACACCACTCATTAAAATGGAGTGATAGTGCTATAATTCTGTAGTGCAAACAGCTCTCAGTTTCTGTTAGCATGCACAGTACAAACAGGAAGGACCGAAAACGCTGGCCTGGTGCAGCAAGCTGAGTGTGAAGGGACTCTTTTCTTTAGAAAGAAAAGAAAAAAGAAGAATGAGGAATTTTGCCAGAGTTTATCCCTGACAGGACTGCATTCCAGTCTGTCAGCTCACTCATTATCCCCAGAGCTGCTGAAGTGTCTTTGGCATCCGCGAGGCCCCATCTCCCGCTTTTAGTAATGGAAATAAAGTACGCACTCTTAAAGTCTTCAGCAAGCTTGGTACACATAGGGAGGCTAAAAACATGCTAGAATACATAAGGCTATTTCCACCCTACACTGTTAATAGTGCTCTTATTGCATTTTCAACATCCTATGGAATCCTGGGACTTGCAGTTTAGGGAGTTTGGAATTTGGAATTCTCAGCCAGAAAGCTCTTTAACAACTGTAGTAAACTACAAGTTCCAGAATTCCATAGGATGCTGAAAGTGGAATAATAGCACTTATAACAGCGTAGTGCGGAAAGGTCCAAAGGCTGCAAGGGGAGATGGAAGCAAGTGAGAAACAGTGTGCTGGGAATGAGGGAATGTTATTTTAACAAACTGATAAGAAGGAAAAAATGCAGGTGCAAGGACATGCAGTTGGTCAGCGGGATGAGAATCTGCAAAAAGAGTTTTAATTAGCTGTCAAGCAGCATGCTTGTGCATGCAAATGTGTGATGTTGCAGCTTATAAAGCACTGTAAACTCAGAAGTTTTTTAGTCTTGGCAATTGCCGGAATGTGCTGCTGTCACTCTGCTGTTCCTGTATAAAGCTTTTATAAACTTCCAAGCATAATTCCTGGGACTGGAGTTATCCTGCACATGACACATATACACACATGGCAGAAAATCCCCACACTATCTACCCCTTATCTTGTTATCCAGATCGATATACGGAATCAGGCACAATCATTCCTTGTGACCAGCTACAAACAAACCACACTCTTCCTTTTACCTGCAGTTAATAATTACACAGAATCCTAGGAATTTCAAACATCACTCACCCACCCAGGGAGGAGAAGATGTTGCTTTCAGAGCAAACCTCTGCCCTTGACACGATCTCTTTTCTTCTCCACTGTATTGTTTTCCTGTTTTGCTTTCGCTGCAAGACACGTTGCTTATTATTTCAACAGAAATTCAGTTTGTTTCCTAGCAAGCTGCAGAAAACAAACAAGCGGGAAGCTACAATGATGCAGGGTGCTTTGCTACTTTTATCTTTTTATCTGTTTTAAACTAGGTTTGAATGAGATTGCTTCCTTTTGCCTGTTTATTCTTGTTTAGTTTTCCTTTGTCTTTACTCTATATTTTAAACCAGCATCCCGTGCTGAGAAAGGTGATGTATAAACTGAACTAATGAATGGGTTTTAGTGCCTTAAACCCTAATCTTAGTGCTGACTACAGTAAACCCACTGAATCTACTGCAGAGAGATAATGTAAGTCCTGGAAGACTAGAGTTCAAATCCTGCCCAGTGCCATGGAGAGCTGTTGGGTGGCCTTGTTCAAGTCACACTCTCTCAGCCCCAAAGGAAGGCACTGACAAACCTCCTCTGAAGAAATCTTGCCAAGACACCCCTCTGATAGGGTTGCCATATTGGAGCCAGCTTGGTATAGTGCTTTGAGACTAGAACTCTTGAGACACCAGAGTTGAAATTGCTGCTCAGCCATGGAAATCCATTGGGCGATGTTGGGCAGGTCATACCAGTCAATTGCAACCCCTCCTGTGAATAGATCTCACCAAGAAAACTCTGTTTTTTAGAACCTGTGTGATGCATCGGTTTGAAAGTTTCGGATTCGAATCCACTCAGTGGTGGAAATCCACTGGCTGACCTTCCACAAGTTATACACTCTCAGCCTCAGGGAAAAGCAACACAAACCCCCTCTGAATAAGTTTTGCCAAGAAAACCCTAGAGCCAGCATGGCACAGTGCTTTGAAGGCTGAATTTCAGCCCCTCCCGGAACGGAACTGAAGTGGTTTGAAGGCTAAATTTCGGCCCCTCCCAGAACGGCAAGCCCCAGAATTCCATAGGAGATTGAAAGTGGAATCATTGCGCTATAAGAGTGTTGTGCGGAAATGTTCCAAGTCGGAAACAGCTTTGGGTGGTGGGCTGAGCTGCATTTTGCACAGGTTTGGTGTAAACCCCAGCAGCAATGACCTGGGTTTTGCGCTGAAGTCTTTCACAGCCCAAAGTAAAGATTCCGGGGACTGAACCTGCAGCCATCGGCATGCGGATGACATGCCATGCCATTGAGCAGTTGTCAGTAGCTTCTCCACAAGGACCTGAGTCAGCTCAGGATCTGACCCAGCACCTACTCCATCCATCTGAGACCAGAGGGAGTGACACAGCGCAAAGCCTGGGCTGCCTGAAGAACTTGTGTGAATTTGGGCATTTTCCTGCAACTCACATCACCGTTACTCTCGCAGCTCCAGGACGGATGGCTGTGCATTCTCAAAAACTTTGCCCTCAGCTCGAGTCCCTGTATAACGACAGGCCAAAGACCAGCAACCCATCACACACTTGTGGCTGGAGCTATGGGAAATCTCTTTCAAGAAATCTTTCCAACCGGCATGAACCTTCCTAGCTTCTCACAGGGAATTTCCAAGACCTATATCTCCACTTTCCCAATTTAGCTATGCTTTGGCTACTTACTGTCCTTAAACCTTCATGAACCCGAGGCAAACAAACAAACAAAAGAAGGTATTAATTTTCCATTATCTGCTCATTTTTATGGCCTCCTTAAAGGCTGTTTTCCCTTTTTAATGTTGCCTTTTGGACTACAACTCCCAAAATCTATGCTGCTGGAAAGATTTCTAGGGTCTAATTTTTTTATTATTTTTATTTTTTGTCCCCCAGTAGAATTGACCTCATTTCATCAATGAGGACTTGGAAACATTTATGCAGTTTCCATAAATCTACTCAAGTCAGGACTCCTAACTAAATTTCAGCATGGGAGTTGTAGTCCTCAAAAATAACTTTTCCTAGTTCTGCATTTGGGGAAAGATATTTGGAATGGAGATGGAAAACAGGTGGAAATGTATTTTTTTCCATTTGGAAAAAAAATGTATATTTTTAGAGCTGCATTCAAGAAGGCTTACTGTACCTCTTCCTAACTCGATAAAACAGGCAAGGCATAAATTCTGCCTCCTTTTTAACTGAAGCCAATCGGAAGGTTTTATTGTTGTCGTGTGCCTTGAAGTAATTTCTGACCTATGGCAGCCCTACGGTGACCCTATCATAAGGTTTTCTTGGCAGAATTTGCTTGGAAGGGGCTTGCCTTTGCCTTCCTCCGAGGCTGAGAGAGTGTGACTTGCCGAAGGTCACCCAGTAGGTTTCTACAGCCAAGCACAGATTCAAACCCTGGTCTCCCAGTATCCTCATCCAAGACCCAAACCACTGCACCATGTTAGCTCTGAAAGTTTTATACCAGCTGGCAATCGAAAGGGCTGGCAAACCACAACCCTGCTTCCTTTCTGTGCCTAAAGAAATATATTCCTGCAATGCAAGTTCTGCAGTTGGTAGATTATATGACAGCACCAGACTGGCCAGAACTAATATAAATACAGAGAGCCAGTGGGGTGTAGTGGTTTGAGCAATGCCCTGTGAACCTGGAGACCAGGGCTCAGTTCCCTGACTATCCATGGAAACCCACTGGGCGTGGGTGTGTCACACCCTCTCAGCCCCAGAAAACCCCAGGACAAGTTTGCCTTAGGGTCACCCTAAGTTGGAAACTACTCGAAGGCACACAACAATTATAAATGCAAGGCCAAAACAAACAGAACATCACCTGAAAGGAGGCATAAGGGGAGTCAAGACTTGTGGCCAATGCAGGACTGATTCTATTTTTTTATATATATAGCCACAGAATCACAGAATTGGAAGAAATGCCAAGGGCCATCGACCCCAACTCCATTCTGCCATGCAAGAAGACACTATCAAAGCATTCCTCACAGATGGGCATCCAGCCCCTGTTGAAAAACCTCCAAAGAAGAGACTCCACTACACTCCCAGGCAGCAGCATATTCCACTGTCAAACTGTTCTTACCATCAGGAAGTTCTTCTTAATGTTTAGATGGAATCTCTTTCCCTGATGCATGAAGCCGTTGCTCCATCTCCTAGTCTCTGGAGCAGCAGCAAACGGGCTTGCTCCATCCTCCATATTACATCCCTTCCGATATTTAAACATGGCTATCATATCGCCTCTTAACCTCCTCTTCTCCAGGCTAAATACACCCAGCTCCCTAAGCTGCTCCTCATACGGCTTCATGCTTTCCAGGCCTTTTACCATTTTGGTTGTCCTCCTCTGGACATGTTCCTGCTTTTCAATATCCTTCCTGAACTGTGGTGCCCAGAACTGGACACAGTATTCCTGGTGAGGTCTTACCAAAGCAGAATAGAGTGGTACTCTTATTTCTCTCAACCTAGACACTATACTCCTATTGATGCCACCTAGAATCACATTGGCTCTTCTAGCTGCCGCATCACACCACTGGCTCATATTCAGTGGTCTCCTAAGTCTGCTAGATCCTTTTCGATATTAAAACACAACTAAACAAATTATCATGTTCAAAGCCATTAAAAGCCCTTCTGCAGCAACCAGACAATTGCCAAAAGTCTGCCTGAAGAAAAAGACTTTTGCCTATCAAAAGGAGAATTAACAGGAAGGACTTCCCTTGGCAGGGAGTTCCGCAGCCAGGGAGCAACCACTGAGAAGGACCCGTCAAGAGTGCTGCCTGGCAATTTGTGAAAATTACTTCTTAGTTATACCCTTCAACCACTTAAGTCCAGCTACTATGAGAATATCCACAGCAGCGCAGTAACAATTCATCCAGCAGCCTTCAGATCTATTTTTTATTTTTTTTATTTTTTGCAGCTCATATATTAACAATCACAAGACTCAATGCTTCAGCAAAGGAAGACTTTAAAGTTATATTTTCCACAGCCAGTCTCCTGTTCAACAAAGGGAACTTTTCGAAAGGCACGGCACGGAGGGGAATTCCATTGGTTACACAGATCTCTTCAGCGTCAAAAGAAGGAGTAGATATTCACTGGTTCATTGCATGGGAAAAAAATGTGATATTACTTTCCTTCATGTCATCCTCCTCCTTTCCAAACACCCCCTCCTCAAAAAAAACCCACATTTTCTTTCTTTCACTTGCAATTCTTCTCCCTTCAACAGCTTTGACATTTTTAACTGTTAAAGACAGAAGGACACAAGTTGAAGGACAGAGGCTAAAGCAAAATATAGTATTATTTTTTGCTTCCAACTGTTTGCTGTACTCCTGCCCAATTAAATATATGTGGGAGTTTTGCTACCAACCCGCATTGCATTACGTCAGGCTAGATGGAGTCCAAAATTTGCTTTTGCCAGGGAACGGTAGTGACATACACGCCGAATACCAATATGGCAGAAGAAAACAAAAAGTGTTCTTGTGCAGGAAATGCAATAGCTTGTCTGACAGCTTTTGTTCTTTGATATTCCTACGGAGCAGGTCTACCCCCGTTAACAGAGCAAATGGGTTCCTGGGCATTATTTCTTTCACAGAAAATTTGATACCAGACCAGAAATAATATGGAAACAATAGGGATAGGTGCCTATAGAAGAAGAGTCTGGCATGCCTCTGCAAGCTTCTTCTTCAGAACGAACAATATGCAAACATGGAAAGAAACAACCGGCTCAGGTAAGCCTTGCTCAGGTAAGTAAACAGGTGAATTGCTCAGGTATGTGAACAAAAACATGTGGAACCCTCTAGAGACCACTTGGAAGTTTGTTCCAAAATTTCCATTTTGGTGGTCAAACATACAGATCTTTTTTTATATGCAGGGGATAGCTGGTGAGGCAAGCTTACCTGCATTCCCCTCGTCTCTCTGTGTTGCTCTTCCTTTTGCATAAAGGATTCTGAAGGCAGCTGCTGTCTCCCTTGCTTGCTGCAGCCAGACATGTACTGCTATAGTAGAATCAGCCGGAGTTCGAAGTGCACTCCTTCCCATCTCAAGCATTGCTTACTCTGCAAAAGTCTCTGTTTCTGCATCCCTCCTTCATCATCCTCCCAATATTGATGCCGCTAAAAAATGTTAGCCAGAGGATAAGGAGGAAAAAGGGTGCTGGGGAAACATTTGCAAAAAGAAGCTTCACTGTCAGGGGCTTTGTTAACTGAGGTCTGCCTATACCAATATGTTATTTTTAAAAAAAAAAAATTAAATATTTTAAAATATTGATGCTGCTAAAAAAACGGTCAGCTGGCCAGAGGATGAGAAGGAAAGTCTAAACACCATTTGTGAAAAGCTTCACTATCAGGGGCTTTGTAAACTGAGGTATGCCTCTACCAATATGGGTTTAAAACAAACAAGTATTCTTCTGAAGGAAATGCAATACCTTGGCTGGCATCTTCTGTTGTCAACTATTTATAAGAGATTGCCAATGTACAAAGCGGACTACAAGCCTCAACGGATTTAACTCTATGAGAAAAGGTGCAAACACAGTGATGCCACTATTGCAAGGATCAAAGATTTTGCCCGGAGGCACAGAACAGGTGTGTTAAATCTGGCCTGCGCACACTCTCAGGTGCCCACGCCCTGAAACATCAATTCACTTGCCTCGAGCCAAGGATGCCGCATGCAAACAACGCACCGCCTTCTATGCTGACTCAGCAGGAGAGGCAGATGACTCAGGGGTCCTCTGGTCAGACCCACAGCCTACCCTGTCCAAACAAATGGCCATGCTTAGGCATCTTGCAAAGTCCTACCTGAGCAGGATGAGAATGAGACACAACACGTACAAAGCTTAAATCAAGAACATCAAAGTACAGTTCACTGGCTGCATCTGATTCCATGTCATTTCATTTTAAAAGGCTTAAATTAAATAATTGATCGGCTAAAACCAGACCATTTAACACTGTTAAAACAATTTAAACTAATGCCAGGCACAGTGCATGTATAAACTTTGTAAAATCAATCAAATCCAGAAGGCCTTTTAAAAGGTTGCACAGATAGAAACCCAGCTCATGAAAAAGAAGAGTAGACCAAAAATTCCCTTTTCAACATGTTTTATTACACCCAAGGATTTTTATCTCTCCCCGTACCGTCCATCGCCTTGGAGCATTCCATCCGCTCATTCCTCCCCTGCAACTGCTAATGGTACAGCCCAGGTATGGGCTTACCACCGCAAGGATAATTAAACCACTGTTGCAGAAGCTGGCGGAGGTGCCGCAGGTGGAAATCTCGCCACCCTTGCCAAACCCACGTTCCACAGCGCTTAGATATTCATGCTCTTTTTCCTCCTACATCATCATTAAGCAGAAACTTTTTACACACAAGGATCAGCAGCCTGCCTGCTCCTCAGAGGTACCTACGCTATTACAGTAGGAGGACGTGCGCTTAAAAGAACAAAAGATACATTGTCGTCACTTGGAAGGTTTGGTTTGTAGCATCCATGCAACTATTTTCCTTTTCTTGTTCGCCGGGAAAAACTACTTCACGATGAACTCTCCTTCCTCTGCAGTCATAAAACTGCTTTGTTGCTGTTTTGCAAAAAGGCTACGGCAAACAGCACATCATATTTAATCCTTCCCCCCGAGAGGTCTAATCTAGAAGTAATCTTTCAAGCAATTTGGAATGCAAAGAGAAACAGGAACTTTGCCTATCAAACTACCTCCCTTACCCGTCTGCCTCTCACCTCATATTTTGGAGCAAACTGGTTCTAAAGCAATTTCCAGAACTCCAGGCCAAAGAGCTCCCTGGCTGAGAATCCAAACCCCTGAATTCCACAGGATGTTGAAAGTGGAATAATAGCACAATAACAGTGTAGTGCGGAAATGGCCTAAGACACCAACAGGATTCCAGCCATGGTGTACATCAAGGGCAGCCCATGGGCACAATCCAGTCCCCGAATCCTACTTTTTTGTAGCTCCTGAACATACTTGTTGTTGCCCCTGAAGACTCACACACAACACTCCCCACAAAAGCTAACTTTCTTTGCATGATTTCCAGGCAATTTTTGCCCAAATGCCACACAGAAAGCCCCACAAGCACAGGAAGACATGAAAAAAATGTGCCCATGCTCCACAAGGACCCCAAATATCTCTATTCCCCTCTGCACTCCCTCTCAAGATGCCAAAAGTAAACGATAGGACACCACTTCCTGTTGCCATTTTGAGAAGGACTGCAAAGGAAGAGAGATATTTGGGCTTGCTATGTGGGATGTGGCCCATGGGAGGGCTGTGGAGGGAAAACCGGCCCCCTGATCCCCATCTAGTTGCCGAATTCGGTGTATATAGCGTACATACTTGGAGTGCATAACTCAAGAATGCTGACTATCAGAGAATTTCAGCTATTCTGGAAAGAGCTCATGGAAGCAGGACCGAGGTCACAGGAAAAATCCGCTGCAATCCCTTTGGAACATGGCCGTTAGAATCTGCGAGTTCAGCCTGGTTTCATTAATAACTCAGGCACAACTGGCCGCAGTCAGAGAACAGAATATTTGAAGCCGGCCAAATGCAGAGGCCGTCAGCTGGCAAGATCTAACTGGCATCCCAAGGTTACTTTTGTGCCTGGCATCAGCATCCACGGACACGATGGCTAAAAATAAAAACCAACGAAATGGCCACCACGGGAAACGGTTGCACGCAAAGGACTTGAAGATTCTGCAACTTGAGGTTTGAAAGCTACAAATTAAAAATGGTATTGCTCAATACACACACAAGTGTGTATTTCATAGATTACAACGACCCAAAATTCCCCAACCGTCATTGCTTGGTGAGGAGATCTAATTCCCCAAGTTTTAACAGAGCTATACAAAGGGATCAACCTGTTCTAGGGACTGAGCTTAGAACCTTGGAGAGTTCCTTTAAAGCTGAGACTAAGGCCATTTCCACTCTACACTGTTACAGTGCTATTATTCCATTTTCAGCCTCCTGTGGAATTCTGGGGTTTGTAACTTACTGAGGCCCAAGAGTTCTCCAGCTGAGACTTCTAAAGGCCCCTTCCTAAACTGCAAACCCCAGGATTCCATAGGAGGTTGAAACTGGAACAATAGCACCATAATAGTATAGTGCGGAAATGGCCTAAAATGCTGGACACATTTACCACACACATGGATGCCTTCTCTGCATCTAGCCCAGTACTTTACATAGTCAAACACAACATGGTTTCAAGCAGAAGACTTTTCAGCCCTGTCCTGAGTTGTCAAGGGCTGAACCCACAATTTTCTTCAAGCAAAGCAGGGGTGCTCCCCAAATCTGGAAGGAATAGTCTGACAGGTTCATAGTGGATTAAGGTCACCAACCGAACTCAGCACTAGCTGCTCAGGGTGACAAGAATTCAGAGTGTGGAAGGGCTCCTTTTTTTTGGACTACAGTTTCCAGAATTCCCCATCCAGATGTGGCTAGGGGATGCTGGGAACTGCAGTAGAAAAAGTAAGCTTTCCAACCCAAACAACACTCCACTCTAAATTTGCACCGAGCATCCAACAAGGCACCCCAGGGCATGGTTTTCCCAAGAGGCCCTCATTCATGCAAGGGAATCCCACTCCCTAAGTGATTCGTCCCACTCCGAAAATGATGAAGCCGTTTCTTGAGACTTGAGCGCAAGCTTCTCTACATTCCAAAATCCCTCGAAAATTACTCTGACTTGCCTACGAAATGGAAGGTGTGCCTTCAAGGGCACACACCCTTATCTGAAGTTGTAAAAAAGAAACCAAGCCTCCAGAGAAGGTCAAAGTCAGCGCAAGAACAGTGGCACTCATGCCTTTGATTAACACTGAGAATAAATACCAAAGCCCTTTACTCTTCATGGCATGCCTACAGTAGGAAACAGGAAGCATGAATGCGCAAGGGCACCTCTGCGCATACTTCCACCAAGTGGAGAATGACTGCCAGCCTGACTGATACGGGCAAAAACAGAGCCAGAGGTTTATTTTTTAAAAAACGAAAGAAACTCTGAACACACATGGTATCTACATTTTCCTTACATGGCCTATCCAAACGCATGGGTAGAATCCCACTGCTGTCTTATACGTGAGTGGAAACAGTTGGGCATTTTCCCTCAATGCGCAGCCGCCATGTTCAGTTCAGGGTTGCAAAATTGGAGTCCCAAGCATGGCACTGTTAGGAGCTGATGAGCATTGTGCATGAATCCACATGCACATTTGCTTGTGCCTACAACTGAAATTTACTGTCGTTGCATGCCTTCAGGTCATTGCAAACTTATGGCAAACCTATCTTGGGTTTCCTAGATAAAGATGTACTCCGTGGAGATTTGCTCTTGCCTTCTTGAGGCAGAGAGACAGTGACTTGCCCGAGATCACCCAATGGGTTTCCATGGCCAAGCAGAGATTCAAACCCCTGGAGTCCTAGACCAACACTGAGACATTGCTGTATGCAACTCTTGTGTTGGACAGTGATATTGTACAATTGCCCCAAGAGCCAGCAGCCGCTGGCTCTTGGGGCAATTGTACAACATCACTGTCCAACACAAGAGTTGCATATAGCAATTAATGTGCTACTCCATACGTACTCTATGCAACTGCAATGTGGGATCTAAGCCTCTCTTTTTTTTTCTGAAACAGAGACTAAAAAGCCAAGGCAGTTTCCCTCCTTGGAATAACAACTTGCAAAACGAACCGGGCATTGCGGTGAGCAGCAACACAGAATATAGGCCCAAGAGGGGAGGTCTCTGGGGTTTTTGTTTTGCTTGTCAAAGGAAGCATCTAATTGAGGGCAATTTTTGACAATAGATAATAATTTTGACTCTGAACGCCATGGAACGCAGCAACTGCTTATTCTGGCACGGAGGACAGGCCTCTCTGTGAAACGGCTGCCAAGGAAAACGGTCCTCCCACTCGCACCGGGGCCATCGCTAAGCAGTTTCTGGCATGCCACAAGGCTTCACGCCCTGGATTGCTGTGCACCCAACATTTCAACTGCAGCCACCAGACAAAAAAAAAATACCCCTTTTTTTCCGGAGGCTTCGGAGCCCAGACCCGCAGATGAGGTGCCAGGATGGAGAGGCGGGGAAGAAGCACGAGACATCTCTGCATATTTCCTGGGCTCCCCTCGCTGTCAAAATAAAAGGAAGTTCCTTCCGTTGCCGGTGAATTATTCTGCTGGTAGACAGAGACCCCTGAGTGGTACACGAGGATCGCATAGACACTGGACTTTCGCTAACTGTTTGAGCATGGGATGAAACGACTGGTACAACACCTTGAGTATAAAGTTGCATTACATCTTCTCAATCAGGGATTTCATCCTTTGTTTCACTGGCAATGCTTTGAATCAAAGTGGAGACTTCCAACATGAAAAACAGATACCCTGTCACAGAAACATGCCAACTCCATGGGGGAAAAAAAGAAACCGAGAGCTTAGAAATAATGGGAAGACTTTGACTACAACTCCCAAAACTCCTTAGCCGGCAGGGCCACAGGTAAACAAGAGAGGACGAGGCAGAGAAAGACAGAGAAAGTAATGCAACCACATGCTGGAGCATTTGTTCCCACTGCACTACCCATCATCCACCCTTGTCCCCAGCCGTGCTAGGTGGAGGATTCTGAGAGATGTAGTCTCACAAAGCTATGTCTCCCAAGCTTTGGGACAACACTTGTGCTTCCCAGAAGAAAGGAGGTGATGTCTACCTCCCCAATCTGTAAAACTACATTTAATGTGTTTTTAATATATTTTCTTTAAAAAAATCTTTTTTTCTCCCTCCTAGGAAATGGAAAGGTATTTATTTAGGGGACTGTCTGTGTTGTGACAGTATCCTCGGCGGAGATGAATGCCCCAGACCCTCCACATTTTTGAGTCATTCAGTCATGCATTTTTGTTATTGTTGAAAGTAGTGCGAAATGGCACGGCCAGGGCGGGAGTCCTTGGTGGTCTCTCGGAGAACCCAGCTAAAAAGCCACCTCCTTTGTTCCTCCGGAGAATGCAGTCCAGTAGGTCATTCAGAAGGGAAAATAAAAGAGAGAGAGACAAGAGGGAGAGGTTGGCTGAAACAACCGGGAGGGAGGAAAAGGGGAGAGAAATTTAATATTTTGGGCCTGAAGTATACAAGCACCCATTTTATTAGCCCAAAACACTTGGGGTACCTTTGGACAACAGGCAAGAGCATCCAGGTGAAGTCACCTTGTTAAGTGGATTTCTTTAAAAAAAAATTGGGAGAATTAATTCTTCACAATAGAGGATCTACATATGGAGATTTATAATTGGCTCAAAATCAACCACAAGCATTCGTATTTATTTCTGGTTTTGACCCACGTTCCTAGCGGTGGCTTTTGATAGACTAAACGCAGGGTTTGGCTTAATGTCTTTTTGGACTCCAACTCCCAGAATCCCTGGCTGAAGGCTCCTGCAGTAGAATGCAAAGAGTTTGAATGCCAACACTGTAGAGACACCAAAGACAGCCTTTCTTAATCTGAGGCCTTCCAGATGCACCACTCTGTCTGATGGGATTTGTAGTCCGGGGGCCAAATTGGGAGAAGGATGAAGTACTGGAGCCCTGCAATCTCACACAATCCCAAGATTTTAATTACAATCATAACTTTGGTTAACAAAGCCTTTCACAAGGAAACTGCCTTGCAAAAAGTCTTTTTCGGCCTGCCCAGCCCGTCCCCCTCCTTTCCTTATCCTCTGACTAGCTGGAAGTTTTTTTAGCCACATCAGCATTAGAAGCATGGCAAAAGAGGGACAGAGAAACATGGACTTCCAGCGCCAGATTGCAGCAGCATCTTTGCAGTAAACAATGAAAGAAACCTGGAGCTGAGAAAGAATAGGTAAGTCACCAACCTCGTTAGAGGAGAGGCCTGATGGAAAAGTGAGTAATACATAAAATTAATAAAAATTCAAAATTCTATCCAAGAACCTAAAGACAGTAGAATTGGCTTGTATGCATAGGGCAAGGTGAGCCTTCCCTATTTATTGGTTGTGCTGGATGGGGATTTGTAATCTACCGCATCTATACAGCGGTGGCTGCTGGTGCTGGTTTCCATCTTCTGGTGACCTTAAGGCAAACCTATCAGGGGTTTTCTGGGGCTGAGAGTGTGTGACACATCCAGTGGGTTTCCACGGCCGAACAGGGAATCAAACCCTGGTCTCCAGGATCATAGTCCAATGCTCAGATATCTGCATCACACTGGCTCTCCCTCTCCAGCTACCCCCCTCTAGTATATTCAAAAGCTTAGATCTCTAAGTCTGGCCACCAAGACAGAAACCCAAGGAAAAGTAAAAATTGTTGCAAAGAAAAAAAATCATCCCTGGATGTTGTTTCGAAGAAGCCTTCATGCAGCCTCTAGAAGGTTTAAAATATTTCTGTCTACTTATACAAGGTTTAACAGACCTGGTTGTTTCGTCTCTCACGTCCATACTGTCCGTTTTGGATAAAATTTGCTTAAACAAGTTGCCTTGCTCTTCTTTTTTTGTGGGTAGAAATCTGTCCCTCTTCTTTCCATGTTATTCTTACCTTTGGTATAAAATTCTCTATTAAAAGAAATCCTGCCCAGCAAAGCCTCCACTTTGTGAACTGAGGTGTCCTTCTGGTCGCTTTTCTCCCCACCTCTTCCTCCAATGAGTGCAAGGTGACCCACATGGCTTTTCTTCCACCATCTTAGTCTAAACAACAACCCTGTGAGGCAGGTCAGGAGGCAGCTTCTTCCATCCAAACCTGACCACTAGACAACCGGGCTTTCTCCTCCTTGGATGAAAAGAGGAAATACACTCAGTCTCTGACTTGCTCCCCCCAGGATATGTTTGCTAATAAATCTCCTTTTTCCAAAAGGGCAAAAGGATAGGAAGAAGAGGTCAAGGCACCTATTTATAAAACGCCTGTAGGGCACAAGGCCCAAAATGCAGACCTGCAAAAGGCCAAGCACTTCCTGCAAAGAGAGGCTCGCACTGCTCCAGGAAGTCCTCCAAAAAAAAAAAAGTCAGAACCCAGCCCTGTTCAGATAGCACCCTGAGAGCAGCATGACAAGGGCTGGGAAGAAAAAATAGCACAATTTGGCTAATGCAAAAGGTTACAGGCATTCTCACATTGCTGGAAAAGCACAAGGGACCCACCAATTGCTTTCGTTTGAAAAATAGCTCAAAACTGTTCCTGTGCCCAATTGGCCCTCCAAATGAATGGCATCTCTTAAAGACACCAGGAATGACCAAGTACAGACAACGGGAACATGTGTATGGAGTTCTATACGAAATGTTGGGATGGGAAAACTTTCCTCCAACTGCATCTCCCATCATCCTTTGTCACTGGCCATATTGGCAAGGATTTCTGGTCCTTAAAACTCCCAAATATTTGGAGGATCAAAAGTTCCTTGGCTGAAAGGAATCCCTGGCCTACATTCTCTCATTACTCCCAAACAGAGTAGACCCGTTGAATCAATAGCTTTTACTATGTGTAGACTCACTATTCAATAATAGATCCAATGGTTCTTCTTCAGTTGGGAGCGGAACCTCAATACCCTGAAGACACCAGAAACCATCCAATCTGGGAGGCTAAGCAGGGGCAGCTCTGGTTAATACTTGGATGGGAGACCACCAGTGAATGCTAGGTACCATAAGCTACCTTGCAAAGGAAGGAACTGGCAAAACCACCTCCAAGGATTCCCTGCCTAAGAAAATCCTACAAAATTTGCAGAATCAGCCCAAGCCAACAGACAACTGGAAGGCACATGTGGACACACACGGTGCTTGTTCACCTTTTGAACAGGACTCAGCCCCGGCAACGCTCTTCAGTATCCAAGAGTACCTGCTTTAAAAAACCAAAACAGGATCTTCTCCCAGGCTTTTGTTTTGCGTTTTCCATCTTGGGTTGTCCAGGTGGCCCCACGCAGGCTCCAAGAGCAGGAAACAGGCTTCTAGATATTCTGAACTGGGGTGCCAAGTTCTCAAAACAGCAACGAGTGAAAGTCAAAATCCACGACATTCAGGATTGACTATGAGGAAGCAACTATGAACAAGTTCATGTTCTAGCTCAATACCAAATGAAAGTACTGGTTTGAATTAATCGAGCCGTGCATTGCACGACAGCCAGCAGGATGTGGTGCTTTCAATGTTGGGTGAGGATCTCAAGAGACCAGGGTTCAAATTCCCGCTCTGCCATGGAAACCCACTGACCCACCTTGGGCAAGTCCCACTCTCTCAGCCTCAGTATAAGGCCATGGCAAGCCTTCTCCGAGAAAAAAAAATCTTGTCCAGAAAACCCTGGAAGAGGGATGCCATGAAGCCACGTAACAACGATAACTTTAGATGGCCACCCTGGTGTTAGTGGTGTCGTCCCAGAACTCCAAGAGACCAGGGTACAAATCCCTGCACAACCATGGAAGCTCGCTGGGTGACTTTGGGCAAGTCGTACTCTCTCAGCCTCAGAGGAGGATCATGGCAAAACTCTGAAGATATCTTACCACAAAAGCCCCATGACAGGTTCACCTTAGGATCACCATTAAGTTGGAAAACAACTTGAAGACACACAAAGTCATGTCCTTCTCTGCAAAAGTAACAGGCCGCCCACATTTATGTGATCCACACATGATGGGATTTTGGGCGTCTTGTTCCATCTGTATAAAAGAAAAAGCTTTCCGACCCTCAAAGAGGAGGCAGCTCTTATAATACAAGGACGCTTGCCAATCCTATAGAGGACAAGCTTTCCAGTCCTCAAATAAGGGAGACATTGCATACTCCTGGCAACCCTACCCATGGGCTTACAGTGGTCCTGTGAATTTCAAAAGGCTTTCTTAGCCAAGGAACCCTCAGAGGTACTTTTGTCAGTTCGTTCCTCCGAAATAGAGCCTCCAGCATCTGGTATGTGTTGGTGGTCTCCCATCCAAGTACTAACCAGGGCTGACCTTGCTTAGCTTCCAACATCAGACAGGATCTAGTGCCTCCAAGATATTTAGGCAGTGCAGTGGACAACCACCATGGTGTTGTGGTTTGAGTGTTAGACTGTGACAGTACAAACCAGGGTTCAGTTCCCTGTTCAGCCATGGAAATCCCCCTTTGGCATGTCACACACTCTCAGCCCCAGAAACCCCTGTTATAGGTTTGGGTCACCATACATCAGAAATGACCAGTCAGAAAAATGCAGACTGCTCTCTTGCTCTCTCTCTCTAATTTCTGATTGTTTTCATCTTTGCCAAGAACAGGTGTTTGTTTGTTTTTTGTAAAGTCAATGGGTCTCCTAGTCACAAGAGCAAACACTTGGTTATTACAACAGGGATAGCTTATAACAATCCACTGTTGTTGGGAAAAGCCATTTCCTTTTTGTTATTGTTGTTGCTGTGTGTCTTCAAGTCGTTCTGACCTATGGTGACCCTAAGGTCTTCTGGGGCTGAGAGTATGTGACCTGCCCAAGGTCACAAGTGGGTTTCCAAATACCAGAAGTCCAAAAAACGCCTGCGACATGGTGGCTGTTGATCTAAGATAATTTCTTTTTTTTATCTCCTCCAGGAAAAGATCTTTTGTAGTGGTGATACGTCTCAATTGCTCACTCAGAACCAACAGGCCAAAATATTTTGCTACTGGAGTAGTTCAGAAGAATATTTGGCTAGCGGGAAAATCTATTTCTCCAGCAGACACTGTGGGAATCAAAGCTTCAGAGGAGTTCATAATTTTATTCAGAGGGAAGGGGGAGTCCAAGGGAGGTGGAGGCAGAAAAAGCCGGTCCCTGTCCATCAAAAAGTATCTTGGCTTCCATCCCACAAACCCTGATTCCACTACAAGCCTATGACAAATTCTGATTAATGACCGTAAACCTGGACCAAAATAACCATCCTGCCAACCAACCAGGTCTTAGGAGTTCATCTCCTAAACTCATTTCCAGCAGAGTTGTGCCATAAAGGGCCTTTCCGCACTACAATGCTATAGTGCTGTTGTTCCACTTTCAATCTCCTGTGGAATTCTGGGGTTTGCAGTTTACTGAGACCAAAGAGCTCTTTGGCTGAGAATTCTAAATGCCACCCCTCTTAAACTGCAAACCCCAGAATTCCAGAAGGCGTTGAAAGTAGAATAATAGCTCTATAACAGTGTAGTGTGGAATGGCCCTCAGTCTGTTGCAACATAACTGACAGTGAGCCCTGTGGCAACTTAAAGCTTACAGATTTTAGCAGGCAAAAACCATCAGGGACTGCAGCCCACCTCACCCTCTTCCTTCTTGCATCAGAGAGAAATGAGCTGAAGAATGCAAAAGGCACTAGTCCTTAAGGTACCACAAGACTATTCCTAAAACTATACCAAAGCTCTCTATCAAACTCATCTATATTTTCTTATGCCAAAAGAAATGGGAATACAGGAAATATTAGGACATTAATCCATTGCAAAGAGGCCAACGCAGTCCTGTGGCAACTTATGAAGGCTTGCAGATTGTACCTGGCCTAAGGCCATTTCCGCACTAGCCTGTTATAGCGCTATTATTGCACTTTCAACATCCTACGGAACCCTGGGGTTTGCAGTTTCGGGAGGGGCCAGCTGGTCCAGCATTCCACAGGATGTTGAAAGTGGAATCAGAGCGCTATAACAGGCTAGTGCGGAAATGGCCTGTCTTTGTGGATTGCAGCTTATTTTGTGTCTTTATTCCTGCGTGGGAGGAATAAGGGGCACCAGAATGCAAAAAGTTTATAACTGGTTAGTTTTTAAGGTGCATGCGAAACATTTATGCCAAACAAAAATTGATACTCTTGCAGGTGCCACAAGATTGTCATAAACAACGATGGGGAACCAAGCCAAACTTTTCCCCATTTTGTTTTTCTTATTGAAAAGAAAAGGGAAAACAAAAGATAAAAGAGATATTGTGACATTAATCTGCTGCAACAAAACTGACGAAGAGTGCAGTGGCAACTTAAAGGCTTACAGATTTTGGCTAGTCCAACCCACTTCCTTCTACTCACCCTGGCATCTATAAAAGACAGTAAGACTTATGGCTCAAAGCAATTTAACTAGTCTTTGAGGTGCCTACAAAAGACTTGCACCAGACCAAACTTGTCAGCCTTGGAAACGTCGCAAGGGTACTGCTAAAAAAACTACAGGGAGCTACACCAAATTCTTCCACCTTTTTTTTGCCCCCCTAAAGGCCGCTTTTCCTCCAATCCGAAGTTCAGCCGGGTGTCCAGAAACTCCACCCCACTTTAAGGGGGGAGGTTGTGGGGCGCTGGGGAGAGAGAAGCCACATTGTTCGGGAGGCATCAATTGTTGCAAATTCCATCCGCAAATTCCTCCATGGTCTGCCTGAATTCATTTAGCAGATCCGAAGAGGGGATGGGGGCACAGATTGGGGGGGGGCTGGAGAGAAAGAAGGGGAGAGGGATTTCCTTACCCAAGAGTCTCTCCCCACACACTTCACAACTCTCCCCAAAGGAGCGATTTTGTATGAAAAAAGACGTCTCTCCTAGTTTGTACCCAGGAATTGTTCCAATCCTGAGTTGGCTCTTTTAGTAGTCTGATTTTTTTGGGGGGGGACCCCAGAAATTCAAATCTGCCGCCCCATCGGGTGCATTTGGAAGAAAGCAAAGGGATGCATTCCAGAAATTGGGAGAGGGTTTTGCAAAAAAAAAAAAAAGGGAGAGAGAGAAGAAAAGAAAAATACGCCCCGGGCTAAGACCCCCTACCGGTGTCTTCCAATTTGTTCAATGGGATTTCAGCACCAGCCCCCTCTGCTCTCGCCCCCCCCCAATCTTCTGCAAGCAACGACTTGAGAAAGAATGAAAAAGGACAGGAATGAGAGGAGGGGAGGAACAAGCCTTTGCCTTCGCCCCCTCCATCCCTTTTTTTTTTAAAGCAGGGGAAAGAAAGGGGGGGCGTTGTCATGCAGGCAAATCGGGATCCATCCACCTGGGAACGTTTTCTTTTTGACTCCCGAGTAGACGGGGCTGGGAACCCAAAGGGGAGACCGGGGGGGTGCGAGATCATGAAAATTAGCAAGGAGGGGGTCCCCATTTTTGCAAAGGGTGGGTCCCAGGTTTGCAAGAGGGAGGGGGACGGGGTATCACGTTTCCCAGACCTTCACACCCACACACACACACACACACACACAGAAAGGTTTTGCCTTACCATCCCAGGCAGGAACCTGGCCCAGTCGAACCGTTTGCAAGAAAAGGCGGGAGGTCTCGGCTCCGGGAGGGAGGAAAAGAAATATACCTCCCCCCAAGGCTAAGATTGAACCACACACACACACACACCAGTCGCCGGCCGAACTTTTTTCCCCCTCCCCTAAGTTACTCGCCTGGACAAAGTTGACAAAGAAAGAAGGCCCTCTTCTTTCTTTCAATCGCCCCCCTCGTGGGGGGGGGGGAAAGACCCCTACAGTGCTTGCAAATCGCGGCTTTGCAATATATTCCGGCGCCCCGAGGCCCCCCGAGGAAGGGACGCCCCCAGCCCAACGCCTCCGGCCCCGACCCCGTTCTAGCCCCCTCCCCAAATAAGGAGATCCACCGATTGCAAGGGATCGACCTCCGTGCCGGCCACGGGAGGCTTCCAGCGGGTCGGGACGAAGCCCGAAGAGTCAGGCCCCGAGGGAACAGGCTGAATAAAACAAAAAATAATCTAAAATGCAGCTCCTGGGCCCGATCTCCCTCCCCGGGGGTCCCGGTCTCCCTCCCTCGGGGGTCCCGGTCTCCCCGCCCCGGGGGTCCCGGTCTCCCGGCTCACCGTTGATCTCGTGGCTGGGCGCCTCGTTCTGGCTGAAGCCTTTGGCCACGTAGAGCCGCTTGACTTCGGAGCAACTTCGCGAGCGGGGCTCGGCCGGAGCGGAGGCGGCGGCGGCGGCGGCGCCGAGGAGGGAGAGGAGAAGGAGCCAGAGGAGCGGCCGGCTCCCGGCGGAGGCGGCGGGGGCGGCCGGCGGACCCGGGCGCGGGCGGGCGGGCATGCTGGGCGTCGGGGCGCCCCGGGAGCCACGCGGCCCGGGCGAGCCGTCCAGGGAAGCGGGCGGAGCAGGGGCGCTGCGGGCGACCCACCGGCCCCGTCGAGGCGCTCCTCCCCTCGGCGGGCGCCCCCTCCTCCTCCTCCTCCCCCCTAAGTCCCAGGCAGGGGACCCCCGTCGGCGCCCCCCTTGCCTCGCGCCCTGCCTGCCTGCCTGCCTGCCTCGGCAAACTTGGGAAGCTGGAGGCGGCCGGAGGAGCAGCAGCAGCAAGCGCGACGCAGCGGCGGCGGGGCCGGGACGCGCCTGGCAGCCCCCAGGAAAGGCAGGAGCCCGGCGGGGTGGGGCGGAGCGGGAGGCCGGCCTCCTCCTCCGCCTCGCCTCCGCCTCCTCCTCTCCGCCTCCGCCTCCGCCTCCCCTTGGCCGAGGGCGGGCTCGCCGGCAGGCGGGAGGAGTGGAGGCAGCCGGACCGTCCCCCTCGCTTTCCTCCCCGAAAAACCCGGACACCGCTTGTAGCGGGTATTCACACGTGACGCCGTACACGCGTCGCCGCCGCCCGCCCTCTGGGCGCGCGCTCCGGCGTCCTCCCGCAAGCCTCTCCTTCCCGTGTCGCGCTCTGGCCGCAGCCGGCAGGCTTCATTTAGGCCATGTCCGCACTAGCCTGTCCGAGCGCTCTGATTCCACTTTCAGCCTCCTCTGGAATCCTGGGGTTTGCAGTTTAGGGAGGGGCCGGCTGCAAACCCCAGGATGCCAGAGGATGTTGCAAGTGGAATCATCGCGCTCGAACAGGCTAGTGCGGAAATGGCCTGCCTCTCTCTGTTTGTATATGCTTTTCCAACACATATACAGCT
This sequence comes from Ctenosaura bakeri, assembly GCA_948474755.1. NCBI lineage: Eukaryota > Metazoa > Chordata > Lepidosauria > Squamata > Iguanidae > Ctenosaura > Ctenosaura bakeri. Next base: position 46,779 of record CAOLHI010002886.1, read on the forward strand.
CAAAACCTTTATTCATACCTGAGACCACTCCCTGCGTGCTGGATGGGCATCTTGCAACTATGGCTCTGTCTTTGAAACTCCACTTTTCTCACTGTCCACCCTTCCTGCAGCCTGCTGGCTTTAAAGGCTGGTGGAAAGGCTGGTGTCTGGTTCTCACATGCACTCCAGACATGTCCCTACACCCTTGTACGACAGCTTAGGAAAATCTGGCTTCTGTCTTTCTTGCACATGACCCTGTATGCATCCTTGGCACTTGGTTCAGGTATTTGTTGGAATTTCTCTCCTCCTGCTGTCTAGTCCCCATGTAACTCTAGAAAGGTGTACAGTGGTACACTTGTTTGGGTGTTTGTGGGAACGGAGAGAGCCCAGTGGCTCTTCAACTTTGGGGGCCGTGATTGCCTTGGAGAATCTGGTGAAATCTGTGGCTTCTCTCCTCCAGAAAAATACATACTCGGAAATATTTGCAGAGAGTTTTTCTGAAAATATCACAGCACAGCCACAAGAACACAAGTTTGGGTACAGTTGCACCCTAAGCTTGTTTGGAGCAAAACAGTCCCTTTCTTCTGGCCTGCCCCATGGAAAGGTAGCATAAATTTAGTGCAGAAATGGCCTGTGAGTGTAGACGGTTATAGTGCTCTTATTTCACTTTCAGCCTCCTATGGAATCCTGGGGTTTGCAGTTTAGGGAGAAGCCTTGGGAATTCTCAGCCAGAGAGCTCTTTGGCCTCAGGAAACTACAAACCCCAGAATTCCACAGGAGGTTGAAAGTGGAACAATAGCACTATAACACTGCAGTGTGGAAATGGTCTCAGAGTTATACGCCAATTCCACCATGCTCCCTTGCTGCAGAATTGTGACAGCTTTCTGGCTGGGAATTCTAAGTGTTGTCACTGTGTGCCTTTGTCTTTGACTTATGACAACCCTCAGGCTAAGCTATCATGGATGTTTTGGGGGCTGAGAATGTGTGATACACCCAAGGTCACCCAGTGGGTTTCCTTGCCTGAGCAAGGAATCGAACCCCGGTCTCCAGGATCATAATCCAACAATCGAACCACTGCCCCACACTGGCTTCTGCACCCTGATGTTAATCCAAAAGTCAAGAAAACCAGCAAGTTACTACAGTACAGTATGTCCTGAAGGCAAGTCACTTTGCTCTTGTAAAATAATAGGATTAATAAGATTATCTGGCCAGAGTCCAGCAAAACTCCTTTTGTCAAAGGAAAATTAAGAACAGGGCTGGAACAGCAGAAATGGTACGAGGAAGGCAGGGACAGCTTTAGAGTTGGATGATCTGCTGTCCCTTTGATGTTTATGACTGAAACTCCCATAATCCAGTCATTCACCATGTTGGCTGTGGAAGTGAGAGTTGAAATCCTGAACAGCTGGAAGACAAAATCATATTCTGCAGAGGTTAGGACTACAACTCCCAGAATCCCCCAGCCGTTAGGGCCCTGGAGTCTGGGAGCTGGAGCCCCAAAATTCCAGCTGAACTTGCTTGTGGGCCAAGCTCCTTGTTCTATTGCCAATGGGGAGCTTATGTCCCTCTCCATGTGGAACCACCATCTGGGACCCTTGCCAGTCCTGTTGGGGCTGATAGGAAAGGGAGTCACACCACATTTGGGGGAGGCACATTTTCCACCTGTGATTTAGCACTAGTAACACCCATCTTCAGCAATGCCCTTACTTCAAGAAGAAAGATACAGCAAAGTCATATCTGAGGAAGAAGCAATAGTATATCTGAGCATGGGCAATGTACACCACAGCTGAGATCCTACACCATGCCAGGTAAATCTACACAGTGGCTAAGCGACACCACCCTTCTGCTGAACAGCAACACTGTGCAATGGATTGTACATCTGCCCATTGTGCCTTGGTGCAGTGGAGAATGCCCAATGGTTGTTACTGCCACCCCAGGGAAAAAAGGGGTGAAGACACTGATAAACAGCTGGCAAGATATTTTATATACATGTACCTGTGTGTGTGTGTGTGTCTTAATGCACCACTATCCTAGAGTGTGCAATTGCATGGCTGAAATCCTGTTGGTTAGACTCACCGAATGCATTGTGGAACGGTGAGTCAACGCATGAGTAAATCCAGCTGATTCAACAACTCTATGCTGTCAGAAAGCACCTACCAGTATTTGCAGCAGAGCAGTGGAGCTGATGAAGACACATGGCTTAAAGGGAAACAAAAATACACTAAAGCTTTATTAAAGGAACGCCATACTCAGGCCATTTCCACACTAGACTGTTATAGCGTTATGATTCCATTTGCAACATCCTATGGAATCCTGGGGTTTGCAGTTTCGGGAGGGGCCAAAACTGCAAACCCCAGGATTCCATAGGATGTTGCAAGTGGAATCATAGCGCTATAACAGTCTAGTGCAGAAATGGCCTAGGATACGAAAGATGTTCGACTCAATTGTTCAGTTTCCCATCATCTTCATATATTTCAGGGACAGGGTTGCTGCGTGTCCTTTATTATAAGGCATGTCGCTCATATGAGTACCAGAGATCTTGTCCCTTACAGGGCTGGCAAGTCTCCATTATTATAAGGAATGCCCCATATTGGAGAGCTAGAAAGCTTTTCCTTTTTTGCAAACTAAACAAGATGCCAAACATCCATCATCCTTACAAAAGACCTGCTCCTGGAAGACATGAAAATTCCTAGAAATGGTCTTGATTCACACACACACCTGTAGTTTTGGATTTTCCATGGGAGTGTTGCTACAGATCCCATTCTGGCGGGGGCTTGCATTTCCAAAATTTACTGTTATACCACTGGTTGGGCTGCCAGATCCCAGCACTCCTTACACTTGGATATGCCAGCTAGGATGGGACTTGCATCATCTTTTGCTAGGAAAAGAGAAAGTATGTGCGTGCCTATGAGAGAGGAACAGAAACGGAGCAAGCAAGAGAGAGAGAGAGATTTAGATAACACTTGGAGGAAGATCCTCTTTCTCCCTCTTCGCTGGAATTAACAAAGTAAACCTCAGAAACAGAAGCTCTCAGAAACTTTCGCACTATTAGGATTTAGGAAGAACAAGTTTCTCACTTCTGTCATTGGTGATGGGACTGGAGAGCTGGGGAGGGGGAGGAAGGGGAAAGAAGGGTTTAATTCACCCAGTTGTCCATTGTGGAATGATCCCAAGCATAGGAAAATTATCTTTTTAATTAAGCCCCTCTCTTCATTTTTTAATTAAAATAAATATTTGGGGTTTTTAAAAAAATGAAAAGAATGTAATTTCCTTTAATAGAACAATAATATACAGAACAGTTTTGAAGCAAGAGGCCAAGCACAGAAATGCAAAAATCTGCAACACAAAATTTTGGAGAGGAAATTGTAGTATGTTATGATGGAGTACACCAAAGAATTTCAGAAGAAAATCTGCCTATGCTTCATAGATTATAGCAAAGCTTTTCATTGTGCAGATCATGAAAAACCTATGGATCGCTCTGAAAGAAATGACTGTACCATAACATTTGATTATTCTGATGTGTAACATGTACATGAGAAAGAGTGGTATCCAACTGGCAAGGGAGTCAGGCAAGGCTGTATTTTATCACCCTGTATGCTGAACTTACGTAAACTAGGATTAAATTCAGAGGAAAAAGGCTTGAAAATTGAAGGCAGGAACATCAACAATTTAAGATGTGCAGATGACACCATTCTCCTAGCAGAATATAGCAAACACTTGGCATGATTACTGAAAAAAGTGAAGGCAGAAAGTGCAAAGGCAGGTTTACAGTTGAACATTAAGAAAATAAAAATAATGACCGTAGATGGTTTAAATAACCTTAAAGTAGACAATGACAACACTGAAATAGTTCAGTATCTTCCATACCTTGACTCAGCCATTGATCAGAATGGAGACTGCAGCCAAGAAATCAGAAGATGATTTTGACAAGCTGGAGCGTGTCCAGAGGAGGGCAACCCAAATGGTGAAGGATCTGGAAGCCATGCCCTATAAAGAGTGGGTTAGGGAGCTGGGGATGTTAGTCTACAGAAGAGAAGATTAAGAGGGGACAGGATAGCCCTGTTTAAATATTGGAAGGGATGTCATGTCGAGGAGAGAACGGGCTTGTTTTCCACTGCTCCAGAGACCAGGACAAGGAGCAATGGATTCAAGCTGCAGGAAAGGAGATTTCACCTGAACCTCAAGAAGAACTTCCTGGTGGTCAGAGCTGTCCAGCAATGGAATATGCTGCCTCCATGGAGCGTGGTGGAGTCTCCCTCTTTGGAGGTTTTTCAACAAGAGGTTGGATGGCCATCTGTTGGGAGTGCTTTCATGTGGGTTCCTGCATGGCAGAAGGGGGTCGGACTGGATGACCCCTGGGGTCTCTTCCAACTCTGTGATTCTATAATTCTATGATCCAGCCGGCCCCTCCCAAAACTGCAAACCCCAGGATTCCAGAGGATGTTGAAAGTGGAATCATCGCGCTATAACAGGCTACTGCAGAAATGGCCAAAGACCAGAGAAAACTGTTTTCAAACAATGCTCCATTTTACACTCGTTTCAAGCAATCCCCAAGGGGAAATGCCTTCTCGAAAGCCAAGGTGTTTCTCTGCTAGATAAAAAAGTTAATTATTACATAATGTCAAAATGGGACTTGCTAGCTTTTTAGTGAGGCATCCAAATATGCAGCAGCGTATTTACAACATGGGTCTGATCTTCAGGAATCTGCAGATGGAGTAATTCATGGGATCACCTTGTTAACTGTGGACTTTAAAAGTCATAAAGGCAAGGTAGGGAATTTTAACCCCGGGTAAGTTGCCACCTCAGAACATTCCTTGCCTAAGAAAACCCTATGGGGTGATGGAGTTGACGTAAGTCAACAGGTGACTGGAAAGGACATGCATACTTTCACAACTCAGCAATTCTAAATGGAGGAGGGGTTGGTGGCTGGTGGCTCCCATGTCAGTGGGCAGTGAATCCATTCCAGGTGTTCATCCAGGCTTTCTAAGTGCTCTCTGCAAGGAGCTGGACCTTATTCCTAAAACGGTCCAGCAAACTGAGATTTTCACAGATGAAAATGGGGACAAGCAACACCAGAGTGCAGTCAAGATAGCAAAAGTCATGAATGAGAAAGAACTCACAAGCTAGGAGATGCTGCAGCAGTGTGTTTTTGCCTGAGCCTTCAGGGAAGGGTAAGATTCTACCCCCTCCAATCCAATCCCCCCCCCTTGAGCTGAGCTCAAACTACTTTTTGCACTTTGAACTCAGTTTGCAGCAACTAAAGTAAGCTGAGGACAAAAAATGGGGGGATGTGGGAGAACAAGAGAGAAGCTGAGACATTTCCAAAGCAGCTGAAGATGGCAAAGTTGGGACAGTTGGAGGACACAGAATAAAATACTAAGAACATGTACAAAGTCCATAGTTGGAAATAGCGCTTCCTTCTTCTTCGGGAGTTTGTATGACTGTCCCAGCCTCTTGTTGTTCCGTTGCCACCACTGCTTGCTTATTTATTATTTGGTAAGAATTTGTATATAAAGTTGGTTTAATTGCCTGTTCACGTTGGAACCCTGGGCTTCCAAGCCAGAGTCCACCTGGCACAGTGTAGTTGAAGGAACTGCTGAATTAAGTCTACTAAAATGGTTAATACAGTCAGTCCTCCATATCTGCGGAATCTGTATCCATGAATTCAACCAACCATGGCTTGAAAATATTTAAAAAAAAACCAATCCAAAGAGCAAGCTCTGCTTTTGCCGTTCTATATAAAAGATGCCATTTTACTACCCATTGTATGTAATGGGACTTGAGCATCCACAAATTTTGGCCTCGGCAGGGGGAGGGGCAGGATCTTGGAACCAAACCATAGCAGATACTGAAGGTCATCATCATGATCTTCAAGATCAATCAGTTTAAACTGGTAGTGAGAAGCTTGAGATGATACTAGTTTGGAGGAGATTCATCTTTCTTTGTTGTTGCCAAGTATTAAGGGAAGGAAGGCTGGTGAGCGGTTGGCAGGACGTGCCATTGTTGTCTTCAGATTCTGCTGAAAAGGCTTGTCTGCTGCCTCACTGGCGGGTTTTACTTTGGGGACAAACTGAGCAGCAAGTTCTCATGAAGTTGAGGCTGCAAGACCCTTCCGTGGTGGGAAGAGGGAGGGGGAAGTGGGGGGAAGGAGAGAGGGACCCTCCCCGCCTGCCAAATTTGAGTGAGTCCTGCTTTCTCGTAGCCCCACCAGCCTGGCTTTTCTTTGGAAGGACAATGTGAATTTTAAAGGGAACCCACCAGGGTGTACTACGTTTTTCATTCCAAAAGGGAGCAGGAAGAGGAGATTTAAAAAAAAAAATAGGGAGTGGGGAAGAAGAGAGAGAGAGAGCAGTCTGCAAACCAGAGAAAGCAGGGCAGGGCGCAGGCAGTTTGGCCTTTCTGGCTTTAACCCATCTGAGATACAGGATTACCAGGAAACCTGAAAGACACAAAAGGTTTGGGGTGGAGGTAAAAAGGTCACCAGAAACCAGCATAGTGTGGTGGTTTGAGCATTGGACTCCGGTCTCTGGAAACTAGAGTTCAAATCCCCTGCTTGGCCATGGAAACCTCCCCCCGGGTGACCTTGGGCAAGTCACACTCTCTCAGCCTCAGCAGAAGTCAAGGGCAAAAAAAAAAACCCTCTCAACAAACTTGCCAAGAAAATCACATGGTAGGTTTTACGGTTGCTGTAAGTCGGAAACAATTTGAAGCAACAAACAATAGGGTCATCGTTTCAGGGGAGAGAAAGGGGAGAAAACACCCCACATAACCATTAATACAAATTTTCCTGTCTTGGATGACAGGTTCCCACCCGCACCCTAATTGGCCACTCATTGACTTTTTATCTGGAGGCTTTGAACCTGGACTTTGAATTCAGTTTGCAGCAAGTGAATTCAGCTGAGGACAAAGGGAGAAAGTGGGATGACAAGAAAGAAACTGGGACGTTTTAAAAGCAGCTGAAAAAGTGGGAAGACAGAGGATTTAGTGGGACTGCCCCTGCCAAACTGAGGCAGTGGGAGGGTATGTAGCTCAAGTCAAAAGCAGGCCTCTAGAGTTTTGATTAATGAGGATGCTTCATGTTTTTCTATTGTCATGAATGCAGAAGTTTGAGGGCTCAGGAACAGCGCGTACCAAAGAAACAGCCAGCCACTCCAGCATAGCAGCTGGGCTTGGACCAGAGCTTTTCATCCTAGCCTATTCCACAGGATAAAGGTAAACGGAGTTGAGAGGAGCACTGAAGGCTTGTTTCTGAGCTCCCTGGAAGAAAGGCGAAAGAGAAGCACCAACCGTCTGTAGCCATATTCTCTCTTCCCTTCGTAGAAGCATTTTCACCAAGCCAGCTGTGCTCCCACATTTCCTCCAGTGGGGTTCAGAAGAAAACAATGCTGGCTGGCTCAGCGGGAATGCCTGTGGCCATTTTCAACACCGGTTGTGCCATTTTGTTAGGGGATTATGCCACGCGGAGCAGCTGTTCCCTGCCTGCTCTTGCTTCTGGGTGGCCGACTGGCCGCACATCTATTCCCCCACCAACACCTTCCTGGCACATGGCCTTGCTGATGCGCCAGCTGACCCAGGAGAGGGGAAGGGTGCTGAGCACCTGGCAGAGCTTGGAAAGAACATGTTATAAAGAACAACCTTACCTGTGAGGCATGGCATTGACATGCCTCCCAATATTTCGCAGATGAATACCAGAACACACGTAGCCCAGCCACATCAAAGCGTGGCCTAGAAAGGAAAAAGTTATCAGTGAAGGAGGACACCCAGACTTGGAGAGGCTGCTGCAGTTTGGTTTTGCCTGAACCTATGGGGAAGAGCAAGATTCTGGTCCCTGCTCTCCCCACTGCCCGGTTAATGAGCTGTAAACCTCTTTTGCATGTTGAACTCAGGGCCTTTCCACACTACACTGTAATAGTGCTATTATTCCACATTCAACCTTCTATGGAATCTTGGGGTTTGCAGTTTAGGGAGGGGCATTTCAAATTCTCAGCCAGAGAGCTCTTTGGCCTCAGGAAACTACAAGCCCCAGAATAATTCCACAGGAGGGCCATTTCTGCACAGGACTGTTATAATGCTATGATTCCACTTTCAACAACCTTTGGAATCCTGGGGTTTGCAGTTTCGGGAGGGGATGGCCGGCATACCCCAGGATTCCATAGGATGTTGAAAGTGGAATCATAGTGCTATAACAGTTTTGTGCGAAAATGGCCGAGGTTGACCATAGAATAATAGCACTATAACAGTGTAGCATAAAGGCTCATAGTGTGCAGCAATTTAAGCGAAATAAAGACTAAGGAGAAAGTTCGGAGGAGGAGAAAGAAGCCAGGCGATTTCATAAGCAGCTGGAAAAGTAAGCTAAGAGAGGATTCATCAGGACCATCTCTGCCAAATTAGGACAGTTGGAGAGTATGTAGTGACAACGTCCTTTCCCCTACCTGTTCATGTTAATGCCAGGTTGATTGGTTGGGATATAACATATTAAGATTATTCATTATTCTTAAAATGATAGGGGTTGGCCATCTTTCTATTTTCTAAAGTTTTAGAAGAAGGATGAGAAAAAGAGGATTGTTAATGGGGAAAAATGCATTAGTAAAACTTCCTTTATTTGTACAACTACTAACAACATTAACATTTTATACATTTTTTAAAACATCGGCTAGTTAATATTTGGCCAGAAATCTGCCACAGACATACACGTGTTTAACTCTGGGTGATAATAACGGGGTTTTTTTTTTCCCTTTTTGATAGTTAGGGGGCTATTCTCTATCCCGTTGCACCTTGACCCAAAACTCCCATCCCCAGGGAGCTATCAAACTCCCGCTGGCCACTACTGCTGGTTGGTGGCCAAGGGAAAAGGACAGAGACCCAGAGGAAGAAAAAGCAGCTTCCATGGCTTACTCCCAGTGGTGCAAACTGAGTTCAAGGTGCAAAAAATAGTTTATGGTCAATTAATTCTGCTGGAGGGGAGGAGAGAAAGGGTAGAATCTTGCCCTTCCCTCCAGGCTCAGGCAAAAGCAAACTGTTGCAGGCATTTTCCTAGCTTGTATCTTCTTCCCCTTTAATAACTTTTGCCCTCTTGACCATGCTCTGATGTTGCTTGGCCACACAAGTCCCAGTTTCCACTTGTGAAATGTTGGAGGATATGCCCCCAAAGGAAGCCATAGAAGTGTTTCTTGGGTATAGCACACTGGGCTAATTTATGGAAGAAAACCGTCCTGAGATACGGGTCTGTCCATCACCACAGGTAAAAGGGCTTCCCCGTCATAAACAAATGGGAGACATACATCCAACGGCATCTTTTTGAAGATCTGAGGCCAGTTGAGATGACCAAGGGGCAGCTCAGGAATCCTGAGAGACACAGCATAGGTAAAGTGATAGCATTTTACTAGGTCAGCTTTTGTAGCGAGAAGATTACAGAAGCTTTGGGGTTATAAAGAAAGCGGCCGCGGCCAACATTCTTGATTCCCCACAGAAGTTGCTCCAACAGAAAGTATCGGCTTACCTAACTTGCCGTGCCTTCTCCCAACGCAGGAATTGATCTCTTGCTCCCCACTGTAGCGATGGGTGTGGGTGCAGAGCCTTTGAAAACACTTCTGTAAAAGAACACACTTGTGGCATGGGTTGCCTTCTGTACCACTTGTTGGTCATTTCCACACCAGACTGTTATAGTGCTATTATTCCACTTTCAACCTCCTGTGGAATTCTGGGGTTTGTAGTTTCCTGAGGTCCAAGAGCTCTCTGGCTGAAAATTCTAGATGCCCCTCCCTCAGCTGCAAATCCCAGAATTCCACAGGATGTTGAAAATGGAATAACAGCATTATAACAGTATAGTGCGGAAATGGTCTCAGTCTATGTCACAATCTTCTTCCTCTCAGTCAGTTTCAGAAGTGCTGCAGTATCCCTCTGCATCCCAGTCTTTGAATTCTAAGCAAATATATAGACTGCTTGGAAAGTCTTTGCAACTTGTAGCAAAAGACCCCTTAAGGCCTGGAAGCTGTTGCAAGCTGCTGTTCTGCCAGGTGAGCTGGAGATGTGCACCCAAGCCTTTCCTCTCGCCTGGACCTGAGCCTACCCAAAATGGAGAATTTGCATCCTGATCTCTCACCTGGAGAGGACCCACGGAAATCAGCAACTCAGGGACAGGCCCTGAGATCTGGCAACCTTAATCTCAGTTAAAGCAGGATCAGACCACTAAAATTATGCAGTACAGCCACATCCTAAAACTCTAACTGCATAGGAAGATCTATTCCCTATCCAAACAGATCCAGAAAAGAGGCTTTCATGGGGATCATTTAAAAGAGTCGGATCACAGCTGCTAGGGTGGTAATCTTAGGAACTCGCTTGGGAAGACCAGCAACCTCCGATGGAGTTCCAGACGGTCGACACATACAACACACACGCAGATGAATGTGAGAATCCTGTTGACACACTCCAGTAGATTTTGCCCTCCCCTGGGTCCCTCCTCTTGTACACACCCTACAAGAAAGTGCCAGTTTTAAAGCATGTGGACGCCAGGGTTAAGGCTGGCGCTTTGATCTATTTTTCCACTGGGACTCGGATCAATTTTCACCCACTTCAGCCAGCCCCAGATCAAAGCACCAACGTGCAGAGAACAAATGAAAAGGACAAAGGAAAAAAAAAAGAAAGCACAAAACTTTTTGCTGTAACCTCAAAGTGTAAGATAAACAAACACTATGTGAGTACATGCCGCCATTGCGTTGTATGAAGTGTGCTCAGTTCTTTGCTCTCACAGCAACCCATGGCAAGAGAAGGCGGGGAAAGCCAAGGGCAAATGATGTGTCAAGAAGCCAAGGACAGAAAATAAATCCTGTGTCATCCTGTGAGTGAGTTACACAGAGGTAAATCCAACTTACACCTGCAAAACCCAACTTTTTGGGTCACTGCAGAGGTCAGAATCTTCTACCAACCATGCAACAAAACCCCACCTTTTAGAAGCTACACCCCCTGCCAACACGTTTAGTGGAGACTGGGGGGATCTCTGGAAAAGCATCCAGCTATGTTCCAGTGGCTGGACGCACAGCAAAGACATCATGATCCAGAAAACCCAGAGGAACCTCAGAAGGTCCTGGAGGCTGCCTGTCACTTTGTGTCCAGCTGCAGGACACAGCTGGATGCTTTGTTGCCAATTCCTCCATCTCCATAATGCAGCCAATGGCTGTGTTGGGGGCCGACTGCAGCAAAAGTTAAAGGCTAGCGGCAACCTGTTGGTGGCCCACGCAAATGACTGTTAGCCCCATGCCTGCATAAGATTATGTTTGGTTGCTATGGGGGTGGGTATTTGCTTCCTCCCTCTGCAGCAATCAAAGCCCTTCTCTGGACCTAGTGAGGCCCCCTCCCTCCCACCTATGGCCATTTTATGCCTGGAAGAGTCCAAGGGCTATCACAGCAGTATCTGGCTGTGTCCCTGAAGCTAGGCACAAAATGATGGCATCATCCACTGAGACCTCCGGAGAGCTCCAGTGGACCCCAGCAGAAGATATCATCTGCTGGGTGTAGAGAACCAGCATGATGTAGCAGTCTGAGCACTGGAATATGACTCTTGGAGACCAAGCATCCCAACCCAGACATGGAAACCCACACTGGGTGACCCTGGGCAACCACACTCTCTCAGCTTTAAATGAAAACAACAGCAACCCCTTCCCCAAGCAAATCTTGCCAAGAAAACCACATGATAGCTTTGCCGTAGGGTCACCATAAGCTGGGAATGATGTGAAGACACACAACAAACACAAGGATGCTATCATTTTGCCCTCCCTGCAGCTGTACCCCTGGGCAAAGTTTAAGGTCAAAGGCATTTTACCCAGTGAGAGTGAGAAGATGCTACGGCAGGCTACCGTAATAGCAATAATCTCCTCCCCCTCAAAACAGACAGACATACACACGCACATTCTCTCTCCAGACAGACAACAAACTCTGCTGCAATGCCTCAATAAGCAGCCAGGCTGCATGGCAGAATCAGAGGAATACAAATGCAGAAGGGAACACAGTCATAATGCCTCCTCATTTACCAAAGCCCATAATTTGCGTGCATCTTGCAGCTTCTTGAGGTTTGCAAAGGGAGTTTCAGCAGTCTGGTGGCCTTTGGCCTTAAAAAATAACAACCCAAAACCAGGAAGAAGCATCTTTTGAAAAACCACAGAGTCCTTCTCATTCTTGACCAGAGTGCAGTTGGAAAGAACAAGCATCAATACACGTCCTGCCTCCCACTCATGGATTCCAGAACGGTCTGGCACACGGGCATGCATGACAAAACAGCCATGTGATTTTGGCTTGGGGTTGCCTGGTTGAATCCGGGACAGAGCACACACATGCACGCATAAAGGCTTGCCCCTCTTTTTCACATTTGCTGTACTCGCAGGCTAACTTTTCCTGCACCCCCTTGAGGATCTATTGCACCCCCTCTTAGAGACACACCCCACATTTTGAGAACCACTGAGTTATTCAATAACACCGTCCACTGACTACATGTGACCTCCTATGTTCATAGAATATGGCGCTTCAACAATGGAAAGACTAACTCTGCCAAGGATGCTTTAAGTGTGGCTCCTCCACTGGCTGGAGGTTGGAATACAGGTCTCTTCCAAACTCATGATTGTCTTTTAAGATGTCACAAGACTCCTTCCAGAAACCCAAAGGACCCTGTCACTAGCCACCATTTATTTTTTGGCTTCAGAGAACTTAGGAGGAGGAGGAAGAGAATGTTCTAGATCAGTGCCACTCAAAGTGGTGGCCCATGGACCAGTGCCAGTCCGTGTGCCATCAGCTGCTAGTTCCCTAGGCAGTTTCCAAGAAACAAAGGAACAACTGTAGCCAATGGGCATAACTATGGTACCACCCCTGGCACATCAAGGAAAAAAATAATTCCTGGTCTACATCAGAACCCTTAAGAAGGCCTGTTTTAGATACTGGAGCCCTGAACTGGGGTGGGTTTCCATTCTACAGAATACCACATATAATGGTTAATCCGTCTGAGAGCAAGAGAGAAGGAAAAGGCGTGGAACTGGCTGCTGAGAATTCCGCTTTATCCTGTCCACTTTGCTCCCCATTATGCTGTTAAAGGTAGTAACCTGATCTGTGGAAAAAAGTGATTAACTCATGCACTAATCTGAAAGGCTTTTAGAAAGCCAGCCAGGAGAGAAACCTTTCCATACAATGCACGAAGGTGGAGCCCGCTGCTTTGCTGATCTTCTCTCTCCAGTTCCTTCCTTTGTCTGCCCTCTGGAGCACATACACCTGGGACAAAGGCAGCCGGGCAGGCTAGGTCTGGTATCCAATAGCATCCTGTCCATCACAGGTTAAACCGGACTGCAGCTTGTGTTTCCTAGCATGCACTGCAGAGGACAAGGACAGGGATGGGAAACCTGTGGTCTTCCAGGGACCCTTTCACAGGACACAGTTGGAACACTGTGATTTCACTTCAACTGCATCCTGTGGAAATGTGGCATTTATACTTTGGTGAGGCACTAGAATATTCTAACATGGGCAGAGTGTAAAGTTCCACCAGCTTGCCTACATAGAATCATAGAATCATAGAAATGTAGAGTTGGAAGAGACCACACAGGCCATCGAGTTCAACCTCCTGCCATGCAGGAACACCCTCAAAGCACTCCCGACAGATGGCCATCCAGCCTCTGCCTAAAAACCTCCAAAGAAGGAGACTCCACCACACTCCGAGGCAGTGTATTCCACTGCCGGACAGCCCTGACCGTCAGGAAGTTCTTCCTGAGGTCCAGGTGGAATCTCCTTTCCTGCAGCTTGAAGCCATTGCTCCTTGTCCTGGTCTCTGGAGCAGCAGAAAACAAGCCCTCTCCCTCCTCTACATGGCATCCCTTCAGATATTTAAACATGGCTATCCTGTCCCCTCTTAACCTTCTCTTCTGCAGACTAAACATCCCCAGCTCTCTAAGTCTATCCTCATAGGGCATGGCTTCCAGACCCTTCACCATTTTGGTCGCCCTCCTCTGGACACGTTCCAGCTGCATGGAAGATTGGGTGCTAGAGAATTGGGGCGGGGGGAAGAGGAGAAGGGGAACAACAGGTTGGTAAAGCAACAGACCTTTCCCAGTGCTTCCAGCTGACTATCTGGGTGGTGGGGACAAGGAACAGAGCCCTGGTGCCATCCAAGGATAGCATTGCATAGCCTGGCATAACTCTTGCATAATTACCTGATAACTTCCTACACAAGATCAGAAAAAATAGACACATTGCCAGTAGCAGGTAGGGAGAGTGCAGTTTGTAGATCATGCACAGCACCAAAAATATTTGAGCCCCCTGCCCGCCCAAACACTCCCAATATTTTGGCAAAAAAAAAATGCCCCTGTGCCCTCAGACATTCAGACATACCCTATGACATTCAGTTGCAAAAAAAAGGGCATGTCTGGGGTCTAAAATTTCCCTAGGGGCAAAAACATGATAAAATTGCATCAGAATTGTTTCAAATTGGGGGACAAGACCCAGCAGCACACAGAAGGGAGGATATGTGGCCCTCTGAGGTCCCACACAGGGCTAATACGGCCCACCGATTCCTAGCAAATTCACACACACACACACACACACTTACTTAAATCCCCAAGAAGGGTCCTATGATACTTCAAAAACTAACCACTTTATTACAGTACCAAACTCTTGTGGATTATCACTAAATGCCCTGGTACCTTCTCAGAAATCAAATTCCCTGGCTTCTTTTCTGGCAAGACAGAGCTTCCAGTTTCCAAAGGAGCAGCCGTGTCACAAAAAAACAAAGCCTTGCAAGACCTGGCCTATTTATTACAGCACAAGTTTTTGTGAACAGTCAGTTTTCCACTGATGGGGTGAGGTGGGAGAATCCTCTGGGAACGTCAAACAGAGCCAAATATCAATAGTGTCTCTCTTTTTCTCTCTCACTGTCTGTTTCAAGCGGGCTAGGTTTTTCTAGCCTGCGTTCACTCATCTGCGTCTTTGACTTTTTCCCATCTCTCCATCCCGTTGGAATGCATTTGCCAGCAAGCTCAAATTAATACAGGAACGCCTGGAATTCGCTTGAAGATGCAATCCAGATGAATATATTTAATGGTGTCACTCTTAAGGCTTTAGGAACCCCGTAGGTATCGTCTCTTTAAGATTAAGCATTGGGGTGGGAGAGAGTCAAGTTGCTTTGCAGATGCACACGCACACACACACACACAAAAACCTCATTTCACACTGAGGGAAAGGTCACTTCTGTTAATCCCTCTTTTGGGGGTGGAATGTACACAACCATCATTCTCCTTAACATCCAGAAATCAAGAGCTCTTCTGGTTTGTGTTTGCTGGGTGTTTATTTTTCCCACTTGGCAACACACTGGATTCTGATTTTATTTTTCAAAAAATATAGCGGGACACTGAAGGAATACAGGCTCTTTATGTGCGCCTTGAAGACTCTTGCACCATAGTCTGCCAAGACCTGATGACTGCTCCAAAATCGGAGATGAGGAGGCCCAGCTCTTGGTTTGTCAAAACTAATCAGGGACTTCTCTTTTTAAAAAGCATCTGCAATTATCCAAAGGAGGAAGGAAGGAAGGAAGGAAGGAAGGAAGGAAGGAAGGAAGGAAGGAAGGAAGGAAGGAAGGAAGGAAGGAAAATCGTATCCAATTAAAGTTGCCAAATCTCAGGGCAGCACCAAGAGTCCCTGGGCTTCAAAGATCAACTCTGGGTGGCAGGCACAGGGTTCAAATTCTCCAGTTTTCATGGCATCAGCTTCAGGCAAGAGATAAGCCTGCATGCAAATCTACAGTCAGGGGGACTTCTATCTAGCTGTACAGTTTATTGTACTTTGCAAACGTTAATTGGTTTAAATCAAGCATTGCAAAGACGCTTCATTTCCAGCCGTTCTGTGTCTATGGCATTGGAATGACAAACTGCGAACAACAGCAATGCCCCTTAGTGCACATTGCTTAATAACATCATGGGACCCATCCTCATGACATCACCAGGGCCTTTGGTTTTGGCCTAGATGATGATCCTGACCTGGCAACCTGATGTCACTGTAGACTGTGGCTGGGCAGGTGGTGATCATCTCCTCCACCCCACCAGTAAGTATCAGTGACAGCTCCCACTTGCTGGACTTGACAGCTGCTGGGTGGTAGGAGGTTTGGGGACAGGGCAAAATAAAAAACCCTCTGTGCCCTGGGCAAAAAATGTATATAACAAGCAGGTACGTCACCAACGGGATGCCAGTCCCAAGTCTGCAGAAGCATTCAGTTCTTCACCAGTCTTGGGTTGTGATGGCTCCACATTTTCTTCACTGGAAGAGTCTTGGGGCATGGGAGGGGACATGACATCCACTTGCCTCTTTCCTGGAACTGTTTGTTGCTGGTCATCATAGACCCACAGAGCTGGGAGAGACCACAGGGGCCATCCACCCCTACTGTGCAGAGATACATGACTGACTATAGCAGAGCTTTCCAAACTTTTCATGTTGATGACACACTTATTAGATATGCATCATTTCGCAACACAGTCATTCAGTTTTACTAGCAAACCAGAGGTTAAACTAACCAATTATGCATGTGGGGTACCCAGAGGTGTATCTAGGGTGGGGAAAGGCAGCCCCCCGATCCTGGACCGCTGCCATCACCTTCACCAGGAAAGGCCCTGGCGAGGGTGCCGGCAGCGGGAAAGGCAGCCCCCTACCTGATCCTGACCCGCTGCTGTTGCCCTTGCCGAAGACAGATCCTGGGGAGGGCAGCAGCGGCAGAAAAGACAGCCCCCTTACCTGATCCTGGCCTGTTGCCTTTGCCCTTGGCAAGGAAGGACCCCAGTGAGAGCAGTGGCAGCAGGAATGGTCTTTCTCAGCCCAGGAAGGCAACACACCTACACATTTCAGGTGGCTCACCATTTGGAAAGCCCTGGACTAAAGCATTCCTGAAAGATGGCCATCCAACCGCTGCTTAAAGATACCAAAAGAGCCAAAAGTCCACAAGGCAGTCCTTTCCCCTGTCAAACTATTCTTTACGGTCAGGAAGTTCTTCCCTAACTGTGGTGGCCACGTCAGGCCCTCAAGACCTTCCAAGCAGTGTGAAGGGAGCATTTCAGTGCCCACTTACTCCCCTCGGAATGGGGCTAGCATCATCCAAACCCCTTCCACCACACTTTCCTGCCTAGATTCCACCCCAGCACTGCCTCCACTGTCAAAACTGTAAGCTATTTGAAGGCAGAGAACTGTTGTCACTCCATAACCCCCCACATACACCCAGTGCTGTGTACATTTTGTGCTCTGACATAACATAAACATGACACAACAAAGCCCCTTCAGCCAACACAGAGCAAAGATGACAGAAGGTTGAGGTACGGGGGGTGGGGAGAAGAATTAAAGCACCACCATCACCTCCCATCACCCCAGAGCCCACAGGCTTGTGTCTGAGGCCACAACAGATCACAAGGTTCACCGCTGGAAGGGGAGCAGATGCCTCTCTCTCAGAAACCAGAGGTCATCACGCCTGTGTTTGAGCATCGGCCGGCCACGGGCATCAGATGCAAAGCACTTTCAAACCAGCTGTCCTTCACATCTCAGTAGCTCTGTCCTCTCAGCAGGAGTTTGGAAAAATTCCTCTTCTTTTTTTGGACTGCACCTCCCAGAACTTCTTCCAAACAAAATGGCCACTAGCCCTGTGCGGTTTACATACAGTTGGAGAGGGCAACAGCATGGAGGATGGGGGGCAATTCCTCCTTCCCTCGGGCTGCACTTCTGCCCCACAATGAGCTCCTGGGGTTTTCTTGGTGAAATTTTGCCAGAGATTCCCATTTGCCGTTTGCTTCCTATAAGAGAGTGTCCCCAAGGTCACTCAGTGGGTTTCCAGGGCCAAGTGGGAGTTTGAACGCTGGTCCCCTGGAATTCTAGTCTAACTCCTAAACTACTGCATCACTCCAGCATTCTCACTTGTGTAGATGCTGCTTAGGAGTAGCTGCAGCCAAGTGCTAAATCCACCCAAGATCCTCCCAGCTGCCCAACTCAAGGCTAATTTGCCAACAGATATTGATAATTCAGTGACAGGATCCAGTCCTCTGAGCCAAACTGCCTACTCTGGAACCCTTTCGTGCTCCCACCATAGATTTTCCCGGCAAATACCAAACATCTCCAAATCAGAGGAACGATAAATAGATATGTATTATTTGAATCATGACATTTATTCCAATTTAAATCATCTTCCCCCTCCCCATATCAATTCACTCAACATGAAATATGCTTGGGTTGCCATGAACAGTCGTGAAAACCCTCCGTTTCCGTAAATTTCTCAAGGGATACAAACTGGGTATTTTTCTTTACCCATTTTTTAAAAATCATTAACCAAGATCCTTTTTTCTCCAAATCCAAAGAGTCATACCTTGCTTGCTAAATCAGAAAAAAAAAAACCCAAGCCCCAGCCCTTCCCTCCCCGGTTAATTCTCAATTTATTTTATTTTGTTCAAAACCATAACTTTCATGAGTAATTCATTCCACATGCCTCAGGAGAAAGAAGAGAGTTTGTGGGGGGAACAAATCTTCACTGCTTCCAGTCGAATGTCCAAAGAACAAGAGACAATGCCGGTCATTTGGCCAACAGAAGCAACGGCGTCATTAGGACAGCGGCCATAAGATCAAAGGTTGGCCTTGCGCCACTTGCGCTCAGGTTGTGAATTGCCGAAGCCTCTTTGCTTTGCTGGTTCAAAAGTTGCTTGTTGGAAGGAATGTCGTCCGTGTCCAGGTCGTAGGCCAGTTCTAGAACAAAGGAAAGAAAGTGGGTGAGGAGGTAGCCCCAAAAAGTAGGTGTGGCCTTTCAGAAATTTTTGAAACAGCCGCTGAGAAATTCACAGAGCGTAACAAGTTTCATAATAGCCATGAGCTAGCGTTGGTAGATACTTCCCCTCAGCTCTCACAGCAATGGATAACACGGACAGTTCACTTTGCGTGCCAATTTTGCCGGTCTGATGCCGGATCTGGCCACAGCATGCGGCCACATACCTTAGTCCCATCCCATCTGGACTACTGTAATGCCCTCTACATGGGGCTGCCTTTGGAGACTGGTTGGCAACTTCAGCTGGTCCAAAGAGCTGCAGCCAGACTTTTAACAGAAGCAGGGTATAGAGACCATACTATGCCCCTGTTCAAACAGTCAGTTTGTTTCAATTCAAAGTGCTAGTTATGCCCAATGAAGCCCGATACAGCTTAGATCAGTGGTTCTCAGCCTTCCTAATGCCGCGACCCTTTAATACAGCTCCTCATGTTGTGGTGACCCCCAACCTTAAAATTATTTATTTATTATTTACAATGCCCCTCCCCCCGGCAAAGGCCACCTTGCCAGCCAGGAACGGGGGGTGGGGTGGGCAGGGAGGGAAAGAGGAGCCGTGTGTCTCCCCCAGGAAAAAACTCAGGGACCCCTCCCCGGGGCTCTGCTTCTGCTTCGCTCTCGTTTCCGCTGGGGGGGGCAGTGTGGGAAAAGTTTCCAGAGTGTCGACCCTGGCCGGGGGGGGAGGAATCCCAGCACCTTTGTCTTTTGCGCCGGGTGCAGCTTGCCCCCCTGGAAAAGTGCCACCTTGAGGCCCCCCGGCCCTTCCGCAGCGCCCCCCTCCATGGCGAGTGAGGCAGGGGCCATGGCAAGGAGGGGGCCTGCCCCCCATGCTGCCGCCGCCCCCCAAGCTGACCCGTCAGACGGGAGGTTCTCCCAGTAGCGGAGAAGGGGAGCGATTTCAGTCCCTTAACAGGGGGCAGGAGGACGCGAGCGCGTGGCTCGTGCTTGCGCACCACCACCGAGGAAGGAATGGAGTCTAAGACCACCGGAAATACATATTTTCCGACGGTCTTAGGCGACCCCTGTGAAAGGGTTGTTCGACCCCCAAAGGGGTTGCGACCCACAGGTTGAGAACTACTGGCTTAGATCCAGGCTGTTTGGCAAACTGTATCTCTGTATGTGCTTGCTTGGGCCCTGAGATCATCAGGAGAGGTCCTTCTCTCAGTTCCACCATCATCACAAGCACGGTTGGTGGGGACACAAGACGGGGCCTTCTCAGTGGCTGCCCCTGGACTTTGGAACTCCCTCCTCAAGGAGGCCAGAACAGACCCTTCCTTGCAGTCCTTCTGTCAATAGCCTCTTTAGATGGAAAGTTTTTCAGCCATGGACTGAAGGTGCTGTATTGATTTTAGTCTGAACTTTCAAAATGGCTTTTTATCTTTTAAGTGTAGTTTTAAATCTTTTTAGCGTCGTCAATAGTTCAATCTCATTTTAATCTTCACCTTTTGAAAACTGTCCTTCTTTTGGACCGCCACTCCCAGAATCCTCCAGCCAAGACAGCCTGTGGTAGTGGCAGCTGGGGGGTTCAGTGAAGAAAGTTTTAAAAGGAACTTTTCCAGCTGTACAACACACCCCGCTGGAAACAGCAGAAAAGAACACAGCAAATGTTCTGCGTGTCCATCCTGTATTCTTTCTGCTGTATATACCGACACACGTATCCAACACATTCCCATCAATGCAAGTTCCCATCAATACTTGAATTCTCCTTCACAAGCTCATGTGGCTGAGATGTTTAAATTATAAAACTGCTCACAAATCACTAATGGTTTTATCTGTGGGTGGCTGGGTGTGTTTTATGTCAAGTTTCTAAGGTTTCTCTGGCACGCTGTGAGCAGAAACCACCGGTTCCAGCAACCCAGAAGGTCCGATGTTTATTTGGCGTATTTATTTATTGTAATTTGCTGTCCTGCTCTCTTGGCTTCAGGGCCTCCGAAAACAGCTTGCAACTTTTCAAAATCCAACAACATTCTAAAAAAGTCAGTAACAAATTATCTAAAACCAGATGGAACGTTCAAAAATAGAAAGGTTACATCACACATATACAAAACTAAGAAACATTGCACTAGATACACTCTTGTTATTGCCACTCCGGACTTCAGGTAGCCCTATCCAAGGGCTACCTGAAGATGTCCAGAGGAGGGCAACCAAAGATGTCCAGAGGAGGGCAACCAAAACAGTAAAAGGCCTGGAAACCATGAAGCCCTCTGGGGAGCAGCTTAGGGACCTGGGGATGTTTAGCCTGGATAAGAGAAGGTTAAGAGGGGACATGATAGCTGTGTTTAAATATCTGAAGGGATGTCATATGGGGCATGGGGCAAGCTTGTTTTCTGCCGCTCCAGAGACTAGGACAAGGAGCAATGGCTTTGTACTTCAAAAAAAGAGATTCTACCTAAACATTGGAAGAACTTCCGGATGATAAGAGAGGTTTGACAGTGAAATACGCTGCTGCCTGGGAGTGTGGTGGAGTCTCCTTCTTTGGAGGTTTTTAAACAGGGGTTGGATGGCCATCGGTTGGAAATGCTTCGATGGTATATAGGGGATAGGACTCAATGGCCCTTGTGGTCTCTTCCAACTCTATGATTCTGTGTTACCTGGATCTGGGAACAACCCCTTTAGCAAAGATTTCTGTCTTAAGCTCTTTCTCTTTCTCTCTCTCCCTCCCTCCTTATGTTCAAAAGATAAGCCATGAGCAGCTATGATTGGGGGATTAGTGTTTGAATCCCCACTTGGTCACCGAAACTCATTGGGTGGCCACACTCTCTCAGCCTCAGAGGAAGGCAAGCCCCCAGCCCCGGAATAAATCTGCAGCCAAGAAAGACCCACGATAGGTTCAGCTTAGGGCCACGATAAATCAGACATGACTTGGAGGCACACGACAACAGTTTGCTTCTAACCAAAAAGTGGACACAGAGCAGAAGGTGGGTCCTGGCACCAGAATAACTAGGAGAGAAGGAGGAAGCTAATTAGGCAAACACAACCCCCTCCCCACAACAAGAGTCTTTGCAAGCTGTAAAAGCTAATCAGTTAAGCCCTGCAAATTGTAGCAGGCTGCTGCTCTACTGGTTGAGCTGGAGATCTGCACCTAGCCCTTTCCACTTCCCACCCAAACTAAAGAATGTGCATCCATGCTGCCCACCCATAGATATCCCACGAAAACGAGAGAGGGTCAGGGCCTGCAATCTGGCAACTCGAGAGAGGAGACACGTTCCTTCCAAGAAGCGGGGTGGGGACAAGGTGTCTCATGATCTGCAACCCCCCCTCCCAGCCCATACAAGCAACACACTCCTGTTTCACTGCGGCGACATTCCTCAGTATGATTTAGCCATTCCTCTGGTGGGGGAGCCGATTCGCCCCATTCAAAGACTGGGTCTCCTTCCCAAAAAATCTTTCCTTCCCCCCACCCTCTTCGCCAGCTTCAGTTCTTCCAGGCAACCTCCCAAAATGGGCTCTGATGCTGAGCCAGGCCAGCTACATGATCCAGGGGGCGTTTTAAACCAATCTGTGCTAATTACATTCCCCAACCCCACTTCTCTTCCACTCTGGGCTTGTCTTTTATGCTTGAGATTAGATAATCCGTTTACAATAATAGTCAATCATTAGCTCAGCCGGCTGGTATTTCAGAGAAGGCCTCCGTCCCCCCTTTGCCAGCAGAAGGGAGGGAAGGGTCAATACCTTGCTGGATATGGGGAGGGGGACAAAGGTCTTGGGAAGGTCGCTTTTTTGGACTACAACTCCCAGTAGCCCTACTGGGTGGAGCATTCTGGGCGTGATAATCTAAGGCCTGAATCCGACTGACTTATATCCTTCCTTGCTCTCTTTTGCTCAGCAACTGATAACACTTCTGTTCCAATAGGTTTATAGGGCTTTTAATTAGTGAGCTGTTTGATTATTATTATTTTTTTCAACTGATTATTATTATTTTTTATTTTCATTGGTTTTTTTCTTATATTGTTAAATTAATGTTTTTAAAAATGGCTTGGGTCCTACAGACAGTTGGAGGGCATTTTCACTATAATTTCTGTCTGCTTCTTTCTGCATCCTTTTAATCTGGATAATTTAACAATTGAAAATAGCAGAGGCTATTTTACAACAGGAAGTGGCCCAGGGATGACTTCCTATTAGGGTCATTGGACTGAAAATTGGGAGAGAATTCCTGTCTCTTTAATGGTTGCCTAGAAGAGGGGATTTCAGCAGAGTGTCGCTTGTTACCTGGTTGCACGGCAAGCAACACCTGTTGAAATGCCCTCTTCTGCACCATCATGAAAGGTACGGGAGCCCTCCCAAGTTTCCAATCTCAATTTCAGGCTCAGGCTGCTGGAGAATAAATCTTGCCAAGGAAAACCTATGACAGAGCCACCAAAAGAGAGATTCCCCAGGCTCAAGATAGAATCAACTTTCTCATATTGTACTTCCAGTTTTGTTCCAATCCGATCTACCCCGAGAGCACAACACACACGGACTTACAACACTTGCAACCTTCTGATCTCGCGTCAACATGCGGGCAGAATGACACCGGTCAACAGCTGTAAACCTGCAAATACGTGCTTTCCATGTCAGCAAAAAGGACAGGGAGGGAAGGGGGACATTCCGCCCATGGAAGAACAATTTGAGTTATGCCTCTCATCTCGGCGTAAGCTTTCCAGGTACGAGCCCTGGCCAGCCAAAGCAACCTCATTCCAGGCTGCCTTCAATTTTTGGAAGCCTCTGCAAGGGCAACTATAAGTCACGCCAAAGCCAGAAAGAGAAGAGAATGAGATTATGTGGGGAGCACGGGGTCTCTTTCATGTTACACAATTATAGCACTTTGATCTCACTTTGATAACCATGGCTACACCATATGGAATCTTGGGATTTGTAGTTTCAGGAGACATTTAGAATTATCAGAGAAGCACAGTATATCACCAAACTACAAGTCCCAGAATTCCCAAGGCATTTAAGGAGGGCTCAAAGCACTATAACTGTGCAATATGGAAAGGCCCTGGCATAAATAGATTATGCTCTGCAGCTGGCTGGCTGGAGAGACTGATTGGGGTCACCTCCCGGTGAGAGACATGGGTGCAAATTCTCCAGTCTGGTTGGGCTCAGCATCAGGCAAGATGGAAGCTCTCTGTGCAAACCTCCAGCTCAGTTAGGAGACCAGAACCTGGCTACAGATTCCAAGGTTGGATTCATTTTTGACTGCAACTTGCAAAGGCACTACAGGAGATCTATTTGCAGTCGGAGCGCCATATACACTGATTCTGTATCCATAAATTCAACCAGACACAGTCTGATAATATTCCAAAAAGAGAAAAATGAAAAGAAGTTTTTTAAAAAAACACCTTCAATTTTGCCTTTTTATATAAGAGATGTCATTTCATTACACCACTGTATATAATGGGACTTGAGCATCCATGAATTTTGGTAGCCATGGGACAGATATGTCACGCCCAAAATATAGCGGAGATTGCTCCCACAACTTTGGAAGCATGCCCAGCAGCAGAGAATATCTTAGCAGCAGTGCACTATAGCCAGGAAAAACTCACCCACACCAGTTGTTTTCTTCCATCAAGGAGGATATTTATTCTTCTGGTACAATGTGTACATATTTACAAGAATCTCCAGAAGGCATTCCAGCACTCCTCTGCTTGCCCTTTCTGACAGAGCCTCCGGCAGACACATCAAGCACCATGTGCAACTTGTTGGCTAGCTCTCAGCTACCTTTATACTCACACTAGCTGATGCAATCCTGCCAATCTTTGCATTCTCCCCACACCTGATGCAACCTTCTCCCCTGGTTGCTATTCAGCATGACTCAGCATGACTCAGCTAATGCCACATGGCTCTTCACAGGTGCACTTAACAACCCACATCACAAAGTATTTTCTACAGGTTTGGTCCAACCTTTTCTTGACAAGACAAGATCCTACATCAGGGCTACACAGCAGAAATCTCTCCACATGGATTTACACACTGTTTGTGACACAGAATCCTTGCACCGCATGGGAAAGTTGTGCAAATGAATATGCACCCACGCATCCACAAACATGGGCATCTGCCTGTGCCATGACACCACATGTGAAACTCAGTTTCTGCAACTTTGGTCTAAATGCAGAGCCTGCACAGCACACAAAAAAACCCCATGTCTTCCACAGAGGAACTTGTGTGAGAAACCCCTAGGATTCCAACCAAGTATGTGTTGGGTACTTATGTACTAAGGATATTTCTGGGCCTTCCCTGATCCTCTTCCCCACAAAAAAAAAATTCCCCACCCCTCCTGTTTTCACCACCCGAAAAGGAGAAGTCATGACCAAGCGGCAAGAACTATACCTTGTGAGCAAATGGAGAATGACTTCAAAGAGCAGAATGCAATGTGAGAATGGCAGCCGGCCAGCCGGTGGAGGTGGGAGGGGGGAATGGAATTGCTGGATGTCGGCACCAGAAAATGCCCTCCAGCTGCCAGGCATCTGGGCCCTCTGAAGGAGATGCCAATTTACTGTCTGGCAGAGAGGGCCTCAGGGTTGGACGGAACGTTCCCCTGGACAAGGTCCGTGGCTCTTCCATCTCCTTGGGGTTGCTCACTTCCCTCCTCCCCAAAGTGCTGCAGCCACAGAGGTGAGAAATATGAGTGACTCCTTTCCGTCTTTGGGAACAGCCGCTGTCGTGGGACCCCAGGGTTGTAGCCATGGTGGGGGCAAAAGTGAGCAGGTTGCCCTCCCAATAAAAATTAAGCCCTGCAATGAAATTTTCTTTCAGTCCCCAAATGTCTGGCATTGCAGCAATCTCAGACTTTGGCTGAGCAACTGGAAACACAGTTTGGCCATCCAAAGGAAAGGGGCAGGCAAAGAGATCAAGGGATGAGAACACAGGAAATAGAAGAGTTTGAGGAGGGAAGGATTTTCAGTGTCTCACTCTCTGCAGTGCTAGAAATTTGGAGAATGAAGGAAAAATTCCTGGGGGAGACAGGATTCTTAAGAGAGGGAAATCCCTCCATTCTGCGCACACACAGCCCCACATGTGGAACCAGGCCTCCAAAAGCCCATCACCGGGTTGCAAAGGTAGATATTCTCACTGTCAGTCATCATCATCAATATCTTCATGACCATCTTCCTCCCCTCCACCACCACCTCCTTCTCCTCCCCCCTCATGGTGCCCAGAACTGGACATGTCTCTCGCTCTCCAAGATCATCTAGGCTGCCATCGCCTACTGAGTTAATCCCCATGACTAGTAATTCAGTGGGAAGTTACTGGGGAAGTTACTTTAGACTTGCACCTTTGCAGAGGCTTTTCCTTCCTAGGCCCCTGTGGAAGACGAAAATCCCATTTATGCACACAAATGCATGTACTGAGCAAAGACACATGAAGAGAGCAGGGTCAGATCTCCCAGGGATCACAGCAGGGTCACAACGGTCACAAGGAGAGCCTTGGGGGTAGCATAGAGCCCGAGGGTTGTACCTTGCCCACCCCTCTCTTAAACAGAAAGCCTTGCACTTGGGGAATCCTGTTCTTGCTTCTGCAGCTTCCCTCCTTGCCGAACCACAGGGTGTCAGCTACCGGTAAGCGGTGGGTGCCAGCTGCAATTATCCTGCATGTCGAGTCGAGTCGAGTACCTGTGGCATTTGCAGAGCATCTCTGAGATTTTGCGGTCGTACCTCTCCCAACTCCCCTTTAAACTGGGGTGTGTGTGGAGGTGTGTCCCTCTTTCACACACACTGCTGACTGTGAGAATCGTGGGTGGCTCTTTTCTTCTCCCTCCCAGAAGCAGGAGACAGAGAAAAAAGTCAGGAGGGACAGAAAGAGAGGCCAACAACAGAGAAATAGACCTTTTTCCAGGGAGGCATGGGAGCAAAGTTAAAAGGTTGCAAATAGAAAGAAACTGGGCACTACAACACCACCCTCCATTTCAGTTGCACTGGTGTCAGTAAGGCATACCCCTCCCCAAAATTTCACAGATGAAAACTGGTATCCATATAGCCAAGAAGCATCAGTTCTGAGCATCGTAGTTCAAGGTGGAACGTGCCCAGAGAAGGGCAACCAAGATAGTCAAAAGTCTGGAAACCAAGCTGCATGAGGAATGACCAAAGCAGCTGGCTATGTTTACTTTGGAGAAGAGAAGACGGAGAGGTGACATGATAGCCATCTTTAAGAGATGTCAGGTAGAAGATGGAGCAAGCTTGTTTTTTGCTGCTCCAAAGAGTAGGACATGAATCAATGGATATTCAAAAAGAGATTCCACCTGAGCATTCAGAAGAACTTTTTAAATGTTGTTAGAGCTGCTTGAGAGTAGAGCAGCCTGCCTCGTATCTTCAAAAGTCTTTAAACTGACATTGGACAGCCATGGCCATTTCTGCACTAGACTGCTATTGCGCTATTATCCCACTTTCAACATCCTATGGAATCCTGGGGTTTGCAGTTTTGGGAGAGGCCAGAGGTCCCTCCTGAAATTGCAAACCCCAGGATTCCATAGGATGTTGAAAGAGGGATAACAGTGCTATAACAGTCTAGTGCAGAAATGGCTCATGTTATAGGAGTGCCTGAATTGTGTATACCTGTATGGTAAGTATGCTCAATTCTCTTCCCTTGTGGTCCCTTCCAACTCTAATGCTATTTCCACACTAGACTGTTATAGTGCTATTATTCCACTTTCAACATCCTATGGAATCCTGAAGTTTGCAGTTTAGGGAGGGGCTTCAAAGTCATTGCACAACACTCCAACCAGTACACCATGCCGGCTCTCCATGGCCTTTTGCTTCCTGCAGTTAACATCTATGGCAGTGTGGCCATGACTCTGTACTACATTCTGACAAGAACCATCAGAGAAAAGCCTGCCTGGCTGTGTTATATATTTACCACTTACAGCAACACTGTTTAAACAGCAAAAGAACAACATTACAAAATTCAGGTCTCGGTGTGGCATGCAAACACAAGAGAGGAAGGAGCCTGCCGAGAAAACAACCCTGGGACAAAGCCACAACTTGCTACATAGCAATTTTGAGTGTTTACTGTTGATTACAAGAAGGCATATTATGTATTGGGAGCAACATTACTTCACAGCACGTACCCTGTTTTTGCTCCCTCCAGGTACGAGTCAATTAGCTGAGTTACAGCCTCTTCCCTTCTCCCTGATAGATTTACTCACCATCCCCGAAATAACAGCTTCCACTCAACAGGCTACAAGGCGAGAACAGATTTCCTTCTGACTGCTTCTTTCTGAATGTCTGGGCCGGAACACTTTGGCACCGTTTCACCAAGAAAACACAGGAGAGAACTTCCTCCGCTGTGGCATCTCAGTTGTGGAACGCCTTCTCCTGGGAGCTGGGTCAGTGACATACCTGGCATATTTGATACTTGGAGTGGATAATTTTTAACACTCCATTCCGGTTGATGGGAATTGCACTGACACCGCTTGAACCAGTTAGCTTTCATAAGTTACCCATAAAATTGTTGTTGTTGTGTGCATTCATTTCCAACTTATGGTGACCCTAAGGCGAACCCATCTTGGAGAGTTCTTGGGCTGAGAGTGTGTGACATGCCCAAGGTCAGCCAGTGGGTTTCCACGGCCAAGTGAGGAATCGAACCCTGGTCTTCAGAGCTGAGAATGCTCAAAGCACTGCATCACACTGGCTCTGTAGCTGTAAAATTATATCACCAGAGACAGCAATATAGAATCTATTTTATCAAACACAAATACACTTACAGAAATATGTTTGTTGCATGGATTTTTTTTTAAATTACCAATTACACTTTTTAAAAGAAAGCAGCTGAAACTCTGAATCTTGGCTGATTCAAAGCTTGCCTCTCCTTACCATTTCTAAAGCAACCTACTTAAGTTTCTTCCACAACTAATTTTTAAATCAACTTCTGCACCCTTTCTCAACTCCCCCCCTACCCTTTTCTTTAAAGTAGATTCACCTTAACTGAAGCAGACATTGAGATTGTAATTATGGGAACGTCTCTTGGGGTAGATTTGTAAGCCCAGCCCGATCTCGGCTTGAATTACTTGAAATTAGCAAGGCTAATTTTAATGTCACCATTCAGAAGGGCTTCTGATTTGGAATTTCTTAATGGTCTTCGGAAAAGAAGCCTTTATGCACGGTACAATCTCGGCTTCATTCTTACCTAAATTCCTTCTCTTAGGTCCTATGAATACCCTTGTTTTGTAGCCAACACAAACTTTGTCCAGTAAAATAATGTAAGGGACTCGGAATGAAAAGAGCTTAGCTGTTCCTTTGCTCCTGTTATTTTAAAGCAGAAATAACTTTGGTTTCTCCCGATGGGGAGACAAAGCCCCGAAATGCAAAGCATGCTCTGCACCCCAGTGTTCCATGAAAGGGGCCTTGAAATATTCAGCGCGGCAAGTAATGGACTTATTAGAAGGATGAAAAGAAGGACTTTTCAGAGACGGAGCTCTGGCGCTTTGGTCCTGTCATATCAATGATCTTGCTTCAGAATTTCATTCTGTTTACATTGCTTCCCCTCCCTTTCAAATATCCCCCCTCCTCCGGTAGCCTCAAAAGACTGACACTTGTAAAATGCTCATTTATGTATGGTAATGCAGGGGATGCCAAGGCATTGTGGAACCCTGACTGGGGAGAAGGAGAGAGGGAGAGAGACAGAAAGAAAGAAAGCCCCCTGAGAAGACAAAAGAAGTGGCACAAGGCACTGATGTAACAGTTTCCAAAAGTGCAGCCTTTTTGGGAAAGGAAAAAAAAAACAAAAAAACAGACAGCCCCAAGGTGCTCAGTCACTTTGCATCCTCTTACAAACTTGGGAGCACATTTAAAAACAGCAAGCGAAGGAACTTGAGACATATCTGGACATTGTGTTTGCACAGAATAGGTCTCTGGCTACAGGGAGCACACAAATCCTATGCTCCATTGGCTGTTTCTGGACACACTTCAAAGTGCAGGTTTTGACCTATCAAAGCCCTATATGGATTCAGTCCAGGCTATCTAAAAGACTGTGTCTCCCCATCCAAGCCCGCCCCAAACCCTGAGATCCTTTGGAAATGCTCTTCTCTCCATTGCACAACCTTCATGGTTACAGTGGGCCGCCGTGCCAACCCACCTTGCTTCCCCACTCCATTTCCTGACCTGGTTTGGACCCTGGGTGCCCACTCTCTCCACCATGCTTCAGCCCCCTTCCCCACAGACACACACACATATATATTTTGCTATTTGTGATTTTTCCAGTTTTGCAGAGGTCCTGCGCTCCTAACCCTAGTGAATGTGGAGGGCTGATAGTAACTGAGCCACTTCCCCAGTTGTAGGGTCGAGAAGAGAGACCTGTGAGCAGAGATATCAAGTGGCAGAAAAAATGCAGCCAGGAAATCTGAAGTCAGCCTTCACCTAGGGAAGGAAAACAGGATTTTGTTATGTTCCATCAGGGAATTCCTCTTTGGAAACCAAACAAGGCCATTCTCTCTTCCCCTTTTCCTTGTCTCCTCCTCCAAGAAACACCTGGCTCTCTGTGGTCCCAACCAGCTGTGCTGCAAGCATCAACAGAGCCAAATTTCTAAAAATAATTTTTAAAAGGAGCCTATTAGTATTTTATAAGGAGGCACAGCAGAGCAGACAGACGGCCTTGGACCCAGCAGACCAGTGCTCTCACTTCACCCGATGGCTGCTTCTGTGATCTGCCATTGTTGGTGCCAAGCATCTGAGAAAAGTCGGGGTTATCCCCAAAGAGACTGAGCTGCTATTTGAAACTAGCGGGGTGTGAAGTTCCACCAGCATATTTAACACAGCAGTCTGTTGGGGTCAATATGGAAGAAAGGCCAAGAGAAAGAGAGAGAGAGAGAGAAGATGAAGACAGCCAGCTGGACAGTGGCACAAGGATGCTGGGAGGGCCACAGTATCACCCAGGCACCATCAGGCAACTGTTACATAATTTGGCAAAATTGCACAAGGAGGTAGAAGCCATACCTCTTACACAAGGTCAGGATAAGCTGTTGTACTTGTGAAGCCTCCAATTACGCCAGCATGAATCAAAGCTGGGCAGAACTGTAGGGAATTGTAGAGCAGAACACTAGCCTGTTCCCCCTGAACTACAGCTCCCAAGAAGAATTAAGGATTAAATCAGGGCAACTTGTCATAGTTCACAGGAGTGGACAAAAATCCTCTAACAGATCATTCTAAATAGCTCACCATCCGGGATCCTACAAGATGGAGTCACTATGGTTTCCATGGGATTAAACAGCCATAACTATAGATACACTCTTGGAGGGAATGCACCTCACTTCATTAAGTTCCCGAAAAAGCCCCTTGATATTGGCGTACCCTAGATGACCAGGGATCTTGGCGTTCTCTCATTCATAGGGTTGCCACAAGTTGAGGCTGACGTGACAGGCAAGTCACAACAAATAACAACACAACCTCTGGTGTTTGAGCAAGGCATCAGCGAGGCTTTTGAGCTTTTGCACTGCTCTTCTGAACATGGAATGCCACCAAGCAGGAGGAGCATCTGTGAACGCCTGTGGCAACTCCGTGTGCTCCATGAGGTTCTTTTTTGTTCCCCAGAATGGATACGCATGGAAGAATAAAGCTGGATTTTGGGGAAGGAGCAGAAGTAATGAAAGGACAGGAAAGCCTGCCCCAGAATTAGCAAGCAGCTCCAAACTGGAGTTCCATTACCAGCAAAGAACACACATGACCCTAAGTCCTGCTCCTGGCTATTTCCAGCATCTGGATCAAACTATGCATGCTTCTGGTTGGTTGGTTGCTCAACGTTTCTTCTCATCGGTTGACCACACATCCAAGGTCTGGTCTTTTTGTAGGTTGGTGGAGTCAGGGATCTCTTGGCTGAGGCACAGGTTCCGGATGGCTACAGGGCCTCAGATCTCTCCAAACATCTCCCCAGCGAAGGAAGCTCACTCTCTCCTCCAAGGCCAGAGTACCATCACTGCAGGGGGAGTAAATGCTCCAGGATCCTACATGGCAAGGGAATCTCTGCTGCTTGGGAAGCATCCACAATCTATACACACACAGGCATCTTGTCCTGTGTAGTTGTCAAGAGAGAAATGCTCCTTGGAAGAGTGGAAGAGCTAGAGATCTCTCTGCCTCCACTTCCCTTGAGGGTTGGTAGCATTTACAACTCACTAGGTTTCCCAGCCAAAGCTGTTGAAAGTTATTATTTTTATGGATGTTTAGCAAATAACTTTGTCCATTTTTTCACAATGTTTTGGGAAGGACTTATGTATTTAAAACCTCTACAATCTTTTAAATTAGCCAATTAAAAATGATTTGTTACCAGTTTGTAACGTTCTTCACAAGTAACGTGTAACAAATTACATTTTACAAAAACAGACTTCCCAAATGTGGATACTAATGCTACTGTGTCTCACAAACAGTTGTCTCTGTACTTGAAAATTTACATTCTGAGATGAAATGAAACCAAGATCCATTTATAAAAGCTGCCAGAAAACCAACCTTTGGTTTTTGTTCTTGTTTCTACTTTGCGTCTTTTCATTTTGCATAATTCTACTTTTAATGAGGAGGAAGCACAGAACCATTTGTAACAACGTTTTAGAAGAGACTACAAAAGAGAGTTGGCAGGGCGAGCCAACCATTTTCCTATCAACATGGATCAGAAAAGTTACATCCTTGGACTTCAACTCCCAGAATCCCCCAGCCAATATTAGTCACTGAGCACGTTAGTTGGGGAATCTAGGGGTTGTCATTCCCCCGAAAGAGAACTTTGTCAAGCTCTGAAGAAAACAAGAACAAATCAGGAGGTCCAGAGCCTTGCAAGATACCAAGGGCTCACTGTATTTGGTCTCCTGGAAACACATACCCTCCAACTTTTCACAGATGAAAACTAGGATGCATGAGGCCCAGCAACATCGGAATGCAGTCAAGGTGCAAAACATTATGAACGAAGAACAGCAAACAAGCTAGGAAAGGCTGAAGCAGTTTGCTTTTGGCTGAGCCTCCTGGGAAGGGCAAGATTCTCCTTTCTCCTCTCCACGCTGCTGAATTAATGGAGGGCACCTTGAGTTCAGTTTGCTACAACCAAAGAAGCCAAGATCAAAGAGGGAAAGTGGGAGGAGGAAGAGGAGGAGAGAGAAACCGGGACATTTAAAAGGCAGCTGGAAAAGCGGGACGACAGAGAATTGACTGGGACAGTCCCTGCAAAATTGGGACATTTGGTGGGTACAGAAAGAGACCAGTGCAGCCATCTCTCTGGAAACAGCCACAGAGGCAATGCAAGCACCTGACGGCACTCAGGGAGAAACACTAAATCGGCCGGGAGGGGAGTGGGAAGGAGAGAAAGGATATTACTAATATCTCAATAATAACAACCAAGTCCCACCAGACAGCTTGAGAGGTGCAGCAAAGAGAAACAGGAAAGCGCATTCTTCACGGCAGCTGTTCGAAAGGGTGAGTTCCTCAAACAGGAAGCACCTTTCCAAATCCCTGGGACTCACTGAGTTTCAAAATAGCCGTGAGCGCACAGCCAGTAAGCCAAAAGCTTTCTAAAACAGAGGTGTGTATGAGGAAGACAAACAGATGGTGTGGGACAAGACGGCAGGCTCATGGCAAGACCCCAGCAGGGACCGAACCTGGTAGGGAACAAGCCTAGCCCTCAGTCTCCAGTTTTCAAGGGTCATCCTCCAGGTGGGAAGCGAGGGAAATGCAAATTCTCCAATACGGACAGGCTCAGCTCTGGGCAAGAGAAAGGGCTGCGTGCAGATCTCCAGCTCAGCTAGCAGAGCACTGGCTTGCTACAGTTTGCAAGGATTCCTTAGTTGTTTGCTGCCATTTGCCAAGATCCTCCAGAGGAATGTCTACTTACCTTGCTCTTTCCCCTCCCAGCCATTGGGGTGCCAGGGCTCACCCTCCGCTCTGCACTGCATCCACATTCTAGCTAGAAGCAAATGGGCTATATGAAATGGTCATTCTTGCAAAATAGGTGAGATGGAATAATCTCCCCATTTCACCTTGACCTGCAGAAAAGCTTCTTTAGTTAAGACTTCTTGCAAACAAGAAAATATGCTCTCTTTGGCCATTTCTGCACTACACTGTCATAGCGCTATTATCCCACTTTCAGCATCCTGTGGAATCCTGGGGTTTGGAGTTTAGGGAGGGCCCTTTAGAATTCTCAGCCAGAGAGCTCTTGGGCCTCAGAATTCCACAGGAGGTTGAAAGTGGGATAATAGCACTATAACAGTGTAAGGCAGGAATGGCCTTTCTTTTCCTGCTTGAATGATAAGCTCTGAACAACTGTGGATGGTACTTAACATTCTATGGCTGTGGCAGCATCACTAAGGTTGGGGTAACCCAGTGCAGTAACGCATGGTATCACCCCAATGGAGTCTTTCATGTCCAGATCCAGAATTTCAGGGGTTGCAGTCTACTGCCATGGGGATCAACCATGGGCATCCCAATCTACCTGCCTGACTTTGCATGCACGAAGGCACTGGGAAACTTGTCCAGCTATAGGGAAAAAAGGGCACAGTCACCGTACATGAAGCTATATGGGCTTTCACGGCGGGGAGGGGAGAGAAAGAAAGGTCAGGCAGTCATTTTGGTGTCATGCTCCGTTTAGTGACACCACTGCTCTATGGCGCCACCAGGGACCATCCCTAGGTCTCAGATTTTGGCCCACAAACCCTGGAATGATCTTGAACTGACAACTCTAACTGGGAGTTGTCCGAGCTCTGATGGGGGTGCAAAGAAGCCTGCCATACTCCTAACTTTTTTGAAGATTACTTGGGGGCAATCTAGAGTCGACAAAGAAGCATTTTTTAATAAGAACATTCCTGGCGTCCCCGCTGACCGAATCCCCTGGCATTCCCCCCCCCGCAACAAAAACAGAGAGCCGGCCATCCTAGAGGAAAGCAAATTCTCTTATGCCCAGAGGGAATCACTTTCCATCCACCCCTCAGTGGATCCAAATCTTGCCCTTACCATAGTCTCTTAGGAAAGGGGGAAAAAGAGAACTAGCAGCAAAACCCAGATAGCTGGCATTTTTCACAATCCAGTCATGCCTCCAGTCATGCAAAGCCCAGCACTGAGATAACAAGATGGAGCATTGTATCAAGCCTTCAGGGTTATTACAGCGTTGAAAAGCTGCTCAGGAAATATTTGAAGAGTGTGTTTGGGAGTGGGTCCCAACAGGCCAAAGGTCCAAAGTTTATGCACCCCTTTTCTTGAAAACTAGCTTTCAACACCCTAAAAGGGCATCCAAGTTTTTCTCTGCCATAGACAGCCTGCTCTTGTATTACCACCGTGAATGACCTGCAATCCATGGCCTTAAGTTATCGATACACATAGAACAGCCAGGTCAAAACAGAGCACCAAGCTGGAGAAGATCAGGCCGCTCCAAAAGGCAGGAGCTCTCCAACATCTCTGGCAGAGAACCTTCCCTTCGGCAGCTACCTGCTCCTGTTTTATTTTAAACCACAGATGATAGCAAAGAAATGAGAATCAGTTCTCTGCTGTGGAATACGTAATCGTGATTCTGGGATGAGCTGTGCCATCATCTCTTGCTTTACTGGAGGAAATGCTAAAATTTCATCCCACAGACACAACATGCCATCTGTCAGGCACAGATTCTATTTTAAGAGACTTCCACACATGCCCAGGTTGCAGATTGCAATTTTTTTGCAGTAGAAAAACAGGAAGTGAAATCCAACCAGTTACACATGCTTCTTAGCTCAGGTTGCATGTGTTAGTTCTCAGGACTCTTTTTGCTTTTATGACGTGGAAGTACGGCTGAGGATCTTGACTCATTGGTAAGGTACTTGGAGAAGAACAAGAGAGATGGCAGGCCAGTTCTCACAAAAAGGGTCTCTAACCAGGGCAGCGTCTGATCAGTCATTCCTACCCAGTTTTATCGAGGATTCAGCCCCACTATGGTTGCCTAAACCCACAGCTCTCCTGATCTGACCAAGCCAGTCCTGATTAATCCTGCTATCCCAATTTTTCAGCTGTTTTCAAAACATCCCAGTTTCTTTCACATCCTCCATCGTCAACTTACTTCAATTGTTGCAAACTAAGTTCAGAGCATAAAAATAGTTTGCACTCAATTAAGTCATCAAGATGAGCAGAGAACAGAAGGTGGAATCTCACCCTTCCCAGTAGGCTCAGGCAAAAACAAACTGGTGCAGCCTCTCCCAGTTTGTGTGCTCCTCTTTTGCTCATCTTGACAACCCTCTGACATTGCTCCATGACATGTGTCCTCGTTTTCCTTTGTGATACGCTGGAGGGTAAGTGCTTCACAACAGAACACTTTGAAAAGAAGCAAACCCAGGCAAGCATCCTCTTGTCTCCTCATCACACTAGTGTAACTCCCAATCCACCAGCATTTCTGCCTTCTCAGTCCTGGCAAAAGCCATTATATCCAGGCTACACTTGTGCAAGGCATCTCAACACTTGCACAAGGTTGTTCTCATCCTAAGGTCTGCCTATCTGCAAACACAAACTAAGAATTGCTCCTAAGCATATGTGGTTGTGCAATGGAGATAACTGACTTGAGCTTCCCAGGATGTAACCTAGCCCCCCTTCCCAGCATTTCACACCCCCAGAGAGAGCTCCCAGACTCCTGGACTCTCCCTTTTCCACTTACACTGACTGCCATAAGTAACTTCTCTCATGTCTCTGGGCTGTGGCAGTTGGGAAGGGTCCTGCTGGGTCCTGGGATGGTGGCATCACACTGCTTCTTTGGATAGCCACACCATCAGAAGCAAGGTGCGTGAAAATCGGGGGGGAAATGTTGTTTTATTATTATTAACTACTGTGACCCAAAGGTGGAACTCTCTGCCCCAGGAAGACTGACTGGACTCCTTTCCATCCTCACTGGGGCACCATGAGTCACCCACATCAGCACGGTCATCATTTAGTATTACTCACCGGCCATCTTCTGTCCCCTGGTTGACCTTAAGTCAGTCTCTGTCATCCAAGTCATCGGTATATTAAAATATTAAGATCAATGCTGTTTACTCAAAGCATTTTCCATACATTCTCACAGCCGGTCATCCAAGCCCCCGGACGAAGGCAGGGTCAGCGTTATCATTCCCATGTTGCAGATAGCAAAACCAAGAGGGCCAAAAGCTGGCCACTGGACCAACCCAAGATCAGGGAATAATTTTACCGCAGAGGCCACATTTGAAGCAGGCAGTTCCCAGCTTCATCACTCACAAATATTTTTTAATTACCTGTGAATGGTGACCAGCCCTTGGATAGGCAGAAGAACGAGGTTTGCTCTCTGCACAGTTGAACCTGTTTGACACCACACATCGGCAAGACCACAACGTGGCATGCCACATTTCCACTCTGTGTTTCTGCCCTGCAAACAAGCAGCCACACACTGTTGAGCCTTGTGGTGGTGCCTCTCCCCTCCACCTAAGTCAGGGCCAAACCATTGCTCAAGCAGAAGAAAATCCAACTTCTTCTCTAATTAACTGCAGACAGAGGGAGGTGTGAAGCAAGATCAGAGCAGCCACACAGGGAGAAGATGGTTCAATGCAGCTTCTTTCTCTTACAGCCCAGGAAAAGCACACTGGGCCCAATGGAGGATGTTTTATCCAGGGAAAGAAAATACAGGGGCAAAATGTCTGGTCTGTGTTTATTTCCTGGGGGGGGGGAATAACAAGGAGGAAGGGGTTGAATACCTTATACTCAAGAGCTAGCATGGTGTAGCAGTAAGAATGTTGGACTAGGACTTTCGGAATCCAGGGTTCAAATCCTGCTCAGATACAGGAACCCATTGGGTGACCTTGGGCAGGTCACATTCTCTCAGCCTTGGGGAAGGCAATGGCAAATCTCCTGGCCAAGAAAACACTGGGAGAGGGTCCCCATAAGTTGGAGTTGACTTGAAGGATCATAACAAGCTTGCTTTCCCCACCAACCTCCCCCCTTCTCAGCATGGATCTTCCCTCTCAATTTGGCAAAGTTCCCCAGTGACTGCAGTTCATTAAGGAGGAGTGGGGAGGATGTCAAGAGATCTGGTCTCAGATTGTGCCGTTTTGGCCCCCAAGATTACTTATAACACTCGGAAAGAAAGGAAAAGGCCTGCCTTCCCTCACATATGAGTCCCACATGTCTCCCATCGTCCAGCGTTTAGCAAGGCCGGGTAAGACACAACTCCAAAGGTCACTTGACCATCTCGGAGTCTTATTTGCCCTTTAGGACAGTTTATATATGCATATAAGTATATGCACCCAAATGGCAAGGCTGATAGGCACAGGTAAACTGCTCAGCTTCCACTCCATTAAATACCAGGTAACTGTCCCAGACCAAGGAAGGAGGGGAGCAGAGCATTATCTCAGCATCTGGCCTCTTTTTAAGAGACCACGCTTCTTCCTCTTCAAACTTAAAAGCTACCCATCTGATTTTGTCCAGGTTCAGTTGTCTGGTTTCGGACGAGGGAAATGCACTCAAAAGCAGACATGCCTTTTTAGGGCAAGGTGGATTTCCAAAGTTAGGGAAAGTTATTGTTTTGGACAAAACTCCCCAAATTCTTTTCAGACCCAGCATGCTGGTTAGGGGGTTCTGGGAGTTGTAGCCCCCCCCCACAAAAATAATCTTCCCATGTTCCAGAATTAACTCTACAACCACATCATCGCAACTCCTTTTCCCAAACTGATTAGTGTTGTTGTTTTGAAATGACAGTGCATGTAGACCAGAGATTCCATGTAGGAAGCCAATTAATTAATTCTGTCAACAAATTAATCATCTAGTAAAAAAAATTACTTTCTTCCTGGAAAAAAAAAGGATTGTTCTCTTCCTGGAATTCTGTCCTCAGACCAAAGAAGCTTGTCCTTTCTTTTCATTTCATTTTTTGCAAAGGCCCAACAAGAGCGTGGTTTGAGCGTTGGACCACAGACCCTGGAGACCAATATCTGATTCTTCGCTTGGTCATGGAAACCCACTGGGTGACCTTGGGCGTGTCACACACTCTCAGCCCCAGATAACCCTGTGATGGGTTCACCTTAGGATTCCACAAGAAACAACTTGAAGACACACAACACCAATAATAACAACAAGATGTGTACATATACACACACACAGAGAGGCATCTATAGATGGATGGTGTGCAATACTTTCCATGGAAAAATACAGCATATAAAGTATTTTCCATAGAAAAATATAGCATTAGGGAAAATGCTAGAAAATTTTCACATCTCTACTTAGCCTGATGAAGAACTTTGCAGAACTCAAAAGCTTGTGCATTTTGATGCCTTGAGAGCATTTTGGGCAAAAAAAATATTTAAAAAAAATATTTTAAAAAATATACAAAAATCCCGTCCTCTTCCACTCTAGCTCAGCAAAACAGAAGCTGGAGAAGGCAGTGCTCACCCCAAAAATTACCTGCCAAAAACCTCAGCTGATTCTTCACTCTCAACTCTCCATTTCCAGAAACAATTCCGCCGCCACAGTCGTCCTCGTCATCACAGTCTCCGCTGCCCGGCTCCTCCTCGTCTTCCACTTTGTCCAGATTCTTCCAGCGAGGAAGGGAAATTCCTTTCAAGAGCTGGGAATGGGGGAAAAACAAACAACCACCAGGAGCTTTTGAAAAAAAAATGCCTTCCATCATGGCAACGGTTATTTAGCTTACACCCTGTAGCCAAAACAGAACCTGAGAAATGAGATCACAACTTCCCAGAAACCTCCAGCTTCAGCCATTTCTGCACTACATGGTTATAGTGCTATGATTCCACTTTCAACCTCCTGTGGAATTCTGGGGTGTATAGTTTCCTGAGGCCAAAGAGCTTTCTGGCTGAGAATTCTAAATGTTCCTCCATAAATTGCAAACCCCAGGATTCCACAGGATGCTGAAAGTGGAATAATGGCCTCCCAGTAGCCACATGCATTGTGGGATTCTGGGTCTTGCAGTTAAAAAAAAACCTTCACACAAGATCATTCTGGAATGGAAGTTCTGAAAAGAACAAAACAGAAGATTCAGATCCTTATCACATCACACTTTTATAGCACTATTATTTCACTTTAACTGCCATGGCAACCTCCTATGGAATCCTGGGATTTGCAGTTTAGGGAGGGGCATTGAGAATTCTCAGCCAGAGAGCTCTTTAGCCTCAGTAAACTACAAGCCCCAGGATTCCACAAGACGTTGCTTTGGCAGTTAAAGTGGAATAAATGGTTCCAACCCACCCCCTTTCCCTCTCCTTTCCCTGACCTGGTTTGGACCTTGTGCGTCCACTCTCTCCACCATGCCTTGGGCCTCTTCCCACAGACACATGCACACATTTTGTTATTTGCAGTTTTCCCATTTTTGCAGGGTCTCACACCCCTAACCCTAGCAAACGTGGAGCGTGTGCATTCTTAGATCGGGAATTTTTGCCTTACTAGAGATTCCACCCTCATCACCAGTATCTGACACCTTTTAAAAGTGTTTGGAGAATGTTAAAACACATCCTGCAAAAAAATATTTGGATTCTGTAGTTTATGTAACCTTGAAGCCAAACCCCTGACATCTGACCTCAGGTGTCCCCTGTAATATAAATACCTTGGCTCTTGTTTGTCTCAGAGGAACAGCCTTTAATAAAAAGATCAGTCCCTTGTCTCTCGCTCTCTCAGCTGCCGAGAAATCATTCTTCCCTTGTTATTCACATGAAAACTGTAAAACCTTTGTTTATTAAAAAAAATCACAGCAAGGAGGAAGTTTGTTTATACTGGAAAATAAATATTTTAAGTCCCTTCCCCATTCTCTCCAAATGTAGCCGGATAATTCATGATTTCCTGCCCTGCTCCTTTCGTTCCCAAGCTGGTGGGAAATTCGCGGCAATTTTTCAGGGTCCGTTCCTTTCCTTGGAAAGATTTTAAGAAGCCTCTGGCCCTTTTAAAAAAGTGGTTCTTTGTATACATTCATAGATAGGGCAGTAACGGAGAGAATGCACATACCCTTCAACATTTCCCAGATAAAAAGGGGGACATATATGGCCAAATAACATCAGAGTGTGGTCAAGATGGCAAAAGCTGGTAATGGGGAAGACCACACAAGCTAGAAGAGAGCTCAGCAGTTTGCTTTTGTCCAAGCCTGCTGGGAAGTGCAAGATTCTCCTCTCCACTCTGATAAGTTAATGGCACGCAAACTACTTTGGCACTTTGAACTCAGTTTTGCAGCAATTGAAATAAGCTGAGGACAAAGGCGGAGGAGCGAGAAACTGCAACCTTTTAAAAGCAATGAAAAAGTGGGACAACAGAGTACTATCCCTGCCAAATCACGGCAGTTAAAAGGTACATAGAAGAACCAACGTCCTTCCTTTGCAACACATTGTAGTCCTAAAGATGACGGTTATATTAAATGTTTAGAAAAGATACTTCTTTGGAATACAAGCAGCCAGATTGGCTGGAGGCTTCTGAGTGTTGTAGTCCAAAAATGAAACTTTCCCAAGCTCTGGGTAGCCTGCAGGAGGTTTCTAAGTGTTGCAGTCTAAAAATGTAACTTTCCCAAGCTCCAGTTGGACTGCCAGAAAAGTCTCTGAAAAACACCCGTATCCTTTCCACAGAGCTGGAGGCTGTTTTTGGACGCGTTTTTCTAATAAAGTGTTCTACTTCTCCATGGCAGCTGAACAAGAATGCTACAAGGTTTTAGCCTCTGCGAGAGAGTCTGGAGCCACAAACCGTAGCAATTTCCTATTAAGTAACAATTACGACTGCTTCGCTCCCCCTTTTCAAAAAAAATAAAATGACATTTGGTGGTTTCGCTGCCTTTAAATAGCTGCTATCGCTAACTGCTACCCTGTCATTGCTCCTCATTCTCCTCTTGCGGGAAGAGGCAGGAAAAAATATACAACCCAATAATCAGTAAGCACTTTGGAACAATAAGCAGGGTGTTTTTTTTTTTTTTAAAAAAAGATAAACCTTAATGACAATTTATCCAGCTGCAAGAGTTTAACCAGCACATCCTCTTCTCTCTCTTTGCCAAACCAGGGTGGCGGAAAAGGAATCGTCACCAACGCGAAGGCACACGACTTTAAAAGGACACAAATCAGTTCGGGGCGGGCTTGTGCTTTGTGTGTGTGCTGGCAAAGGAACGCTGGCTCCCTTGGAACACCCATGTGGTACAGCCCAGTTGGAGCGGGACCGCACCACCTTAGAATTCAGGATGGCACAATTGCAGGACCTAGAGAACATTTTCATCCTTTCTGACCTTCACAAGCTGCATCCATTCCAAATTCATACCCCCCCCAATTTTTTTTTACTGAAAACGGGGACATGTGTGGCTAAGCAACATCAGAATGTGTTCAAGATAGCAAAACTTATTAGTGAGGAAGAAAACACAAGCCAGGAGAGGCTGCAGTGGTTTGTTTTTGCCTGAGCGTACTGGGAAGGGCACCGTTCTGCCCCTCCTCTCCTTAATATCATTACTAATATTAATCTTCCCTTTATTATTTTATCCCTTGTCTCCCAGAACCCTAGGCCATTTCTGCACTAGACTGTTATAGAGCTATTATTCCACTTTCAGCATCCTATGGAATCCTGGGGTTTGCAAACTGCAAACCCCAGGATTCCATAGGATGTTGAAAGTGGAATAATAGCACTATAACAGTCTAGTGTAGAAATGGCCTTAGTCTAACATTCAAATCTGTACACCACGCAGGCTCCCATACATGACAGTACATGACTTTACCTTCTATAATACAAGCAGAGCTACATTTATATAACCTCAGAACATCAACACCTATTTGTTGGAAGTTCACATTTTGCTAGGAGGAAACAGGATTTCAGCCAAAGAGACTGGTGCCACCTTACAGACTAACGTGTTTTATTTGGCACCAGCTTTTGTGGTTTCTAGCCCATTTCAGCAGAGGCCCTTGTGAACTTCCATCTTTGAAAGCCAACGCCAGAAACCATGAAGCTCAATGAGGAGCAGTTTAGGGAGCTGGGCATGTTTAGCCTGGAGAAAAGGAAGTTAAGTGATGACATGATAGCGACGTTTAAATATCTGAAAGGGATGTCATAAGGAGGATGGAGCAAGCTTGTTTTCTGCTGCTTCAGAGACTAGGACGTGGTGCAATGGCTTGAAACTACAGTGCACCCTTGTATATGTGGGGATTCTGTTCCAGAAACACTCACGTAAAA
The DNA here is from genome assembly GCA_948474755.1 of Ctenosaura bakeri. NCBI lineage: Eukaryota > Metazoa > Chordata > Lepidosauria > Squamata > Iguanidae > Ctenosaura > Ctenosaura bakeri. The sequence continues at coordinate 89,583 of CAOLHI010002886.1, forward strand.
CAAAACAAAAAATGAGTGTCATGTCCCATTGTAGTCAATGGATGCAATATCCTTTGACGATAATAGGCTGCATTGCTTCATGCAATCTTGCATTTGTGCATTTGAAGGTTGCATCAGAAGAGGGTGTACTGTACGGTAAAAGAGATTCCACCTAATTGCTAGGAAGAACTTCCTGATGGTAAGAGCAGTTTGCCAGTGGAATAAGCTGCCTGGAAGTGTGGTGGAATCTCCGGCCATTTCTGCACTAGACTGCTATAGTGCTATTATTCCACTTTCAACATCCTATGAAATCCTGGGGTTTGCAGTTTAGGGAAGGGCGTTTAGAATTCTCAGCCAGAGAGCTCTTTGGCCTCAGGAAACTGCAAACCCCAGAATTCCACAGGAGGTTGAAAGTGGAATAACAGCACTGTAACAGTGTGGTGCGGAAATGGCCTATGTCTCCGGAGGCTTTCAAAACAAGATTGGATGGCCATCCAACGGGAGGGCTTTGATGGTGTGTTCCTGCATGGCAGAATGGGGTTGGACTTGATGGTCCTTGGGGATCTCTTCCAAACCTCCATAAGTCGATGATTCCACGCCTGTGTCCACAGTGTGCAACCATGCACAATGCCACTCCATTGGCAACTCTATCTCTCAAACTCAGAAATGCTGAACAGCTTTTGTAGGGGAACTTACACATGTGTAAGGCACCCGCAAGACTCTGGCCGACATGTGGAACTTGAAATGCTCAAGCTGTCGATTGATAACCAAAGGCAACTCCTTCCTTTTAAGGACATTTTCCCCAAAGACCCTCCCCACACACACACAATTAAGCACAAATAGCAAAACTAATGACCTCAAAGCCTTAAAACTGAGTGTGCTGCGGAGAGTTTCTTCCAAAGGAAGGGTTCCCTTCGGAGTCTGCCAAGTTAAAAAAAAAAAAAGTCTGAATTAATATTTATACTCTTCTGGGGTGCATAGTTCTCCTTTAATTTAGTCTGCATGACTGAAAAGAATTTAATAAAAAAATGTTCCAAGGGCTGTGCCGAAATTCCCAGCATATTTTTCCATAAGCCGTTTGGACGAGGATCAAACCGGGAGATTGGAAAGAGCTGATAATAGGTCTGCAGCTAAAACAATATTCAGAAATTGCAAGGAAAATTGAAAATAAAGGAGAGACCCAGGATGAAACATGGGGTCAAAGGTGGGGGGGCACTATTTCTATGCTGTGGGGAGAATGTAGTAAATCTGAATTAGTTCTGCAATATTCACCTTTCTCACACCCCATCCTTTTTGGTCATAGCAGGAGCAGGTCCTCAGGTGTGCTAGCTGGGGATGATGGGAGTGCTAATCTAAAACATCTGCAGGGAACCAGGCTGGGACAATCTACCCTGCCCAGAAGTAGTTTTTGTGAGTTTCAGATTGAGTTGATGCACAAAAACATTTCAATTTTTTAATTTATTTCTTCTGGTGCTGCTGGTGGAGCAGGGGCCTTAAAAATGGCATTTCTCAACCCTCACTCTAAAAATGTATAGGTTAATAAACATGAGTCTTCAAGAACCTACCAGCCACTTTATTTTTTTTTTTCCATTTCGTAACCTTGAAGAGAAGAGACAAAATACCCTAAAGCGGTGGCTCTTAATCTCTCCTTTACTACGGATCCCCCTTAAATATATTTTGTCGCTGCAGACTATCAAGATTTAACCAAAGATTTTAAAACCCTCAAGTGCACCAAATATTTATTTAAAGATGCTCATCACGGGTCTTCAGATTTGGAGAGAAAGGAGAAATAAATAAAGGCACACATTCCTATTACAAGGAGGGCTTCTGGCTATATGCGCAGTAGCAAGAAATGTCACATTCCTTCTCCCAACCTCATCTCCTTGTGTGTTCTCAGGCATAAACAGCAAGGGCTGCATACATTCTTTCTTATCAAACAGTTTGAGATATGGTAATGAAACTTTATATAAATGATGCGTACCACTAGCAAAAGACCCCTGCTCAAATGTGACTATCCCTCTGTTTGCATCCATCTTCCTATTTTAACTGTAAAAGCTCACAACATTTCTTCAAGCCTTTGCAGACCCCCAGGGATCCCCGGACCATGGGTTAAGAAACGCTGCCCTAAAGGCACGGGATCCTATCTAACCTTGGAAACTAAACAGGGTTAGCCCTGGTTAGTTCTTGGATGGGAGACCTCCAACAAACCCCAGGTGTTGCAGGCTATCTTTTGGAGAAAGAAATTGGCAAAAGCAGCCCTAAGAAAACCCTATGAAATTCATGGGTCAACAGATGACTTGAGGACATATGTTTGCACACAACCTTGAAGAGAATTCCTTTACTTTCAGTCCTGGGGCCAAGTCTGAACTGCGGCAGTTTCCCCAAGAGATAATTGTCCCCTTCCAAGCCCCAAGGGAGGTGCCAAGGTGTTGATTAAATGCAAATTTGTCCAGCAAAGCCTCTGGCTAAGCCTGACCAAGAAGCCTCCCAAAGCAATAACGCTGCTTAAACAGAAACAGAGTCTTAAAGTTCAGTAAGAGGATTTTTAGGGTGAGACCTCCCAACTAATTTGAGCCTCCAATTGTTTGCAGAAGAATTAAAAGGAGGCCTAATTGTGTAACAAAGTTTTGGCTCGCAGGCCAGGCTCAGGTCTACGAAGACCATAACCATGGACCATTTCCGCATTAGACTGTTACAGTGCTATTATTCCACTTTCAACATGCTATGGAATCCTGGGATTTGCAGTTTAGGGAGGGCCCTGGGCACCACACAAAAACACCCCTATATGGCCCACTTTGGCCCTAAATCTCCCCCTCCACTCCCTCCTGAGCCTGTTTGCTTCATTAACACCTTTTTATTGTTGTTTACTGCACATTTGGCCAAAGGGATTATTTTTATCTCCTTGGTGTTGTTTTTTTCCTCCCCTCCTTGCATTCGGATGCTAAAGCCTCACTTCCCAAAAGGCCAAAAAACAAAAGGTAATTAGTCACACAAGCTGCCCACGAAGGAAGCTCCCTTCAGTTTCCAGGAAGGTTCATTCTTTCAGCCGTTCCCACTGAAAGATTGTTCGATTCTCAAAACAAAAAAAACCTCCCTCGGCCATTGCATTTTGCAAGGAAAGCTATTTGTGGCTTGTTTTTGAGCTCCGGTTGAAAGGCCTGGGAAGGACCACCTCTAAAGATGGGTCAGTTAGGCAAATGGCTTCTGTGTCAAGGGTATACTATTCTACATTTTATATCAGACTGCAAAAGAGTTATCCATGGTGCTAAAGCTTAACTCCCCCCCAAACAGCCCTCTTCCCAATTTTGTCATCCAATGCGCTCTCCTACCCTATTCCCAAAATACAATTGGCCCTCCACATTCGCCAGGGTTCAGGGTGCAGGACCCTCGCAAAAGTGGGAAAACACAAATATCAAATTGTATCTGTGTGTCGGTGGGGAGAAAGGACCCCCAGGGTCCAAACCAGGTCAGGAAAAAGAGAGAGAAGGGACGCCAGTTGGCATGGTGGTCCTATATCTCCTCCCTCTTACCCATCTCCTTCCTTGGGTGTGTATGGGGCATCAGGAGAGGGTTTATGGTGCTGAGAAATGGGGCTGCAAGCTGTCCTTAGCTGGCCAGGCAGCGGTTGGTGCTGGAAGAGGAGGCCCAGACGCAGGTTTTTAAAGGGCTGCACAGTCTGATCAGAGCAGCCAAGGGGGAAGGTTCCATCTGGAAAAGAAGCACCTGGTGCAAGGAGTGGAAAACGTTGAAGAAACTCACAAATAATCATGGAAGTCAAACCTGCAACTGTGGAAGGCCAACTGTAGATTTAGCACCTTGGATACCTCCTTTAAAGGCCAGAATAAAACTCAGAGTGGATGCACTGCACTTGTGCCACACAATTTTGGGGCCAGGTTTGCTTGGAATTGACACAAAGGTCACCCTGCCCTCAAAGCACTTTTGTTCGATTCCCTCCATCTTGCACATTCCCTATATGTCCACCCCAAAGGAAAGCTCTCTCCCTGGCTTCCTTTCTCCAGACTTCTACCTCTATTGCCATCTGATTACTTTCCTCCTTCATGAGACACTCATGGCTTTTTCCTGGAGTTTCAAGGCTTCATTCCATCCCCACTGCTCAAGGCTGGCAGCTGCGCCTCCCCTTCCAAATTTGGCACCGCACACACTCATGAAGAGTTTTGATTTACAGCGCTTGCAAATACGTATGGGGAGGGCCTTGCCCACCGGCTCACCCCAGAGACACCAGGGAAGGCATAATAGTCAAGGGCTCACAGGAAAGCAGCCAAAAAACCGGGTTAAATGAGTAAATACAGACACCTGGGACCCATTCACACTGCAAAGTTATAGCATTATGATTCCACTTTAATTGCCATAGCAATATCATAAGGAATCCTGGGATTTGGAGTTTAGGAAAAGAGTATCTAGGATTCTTATCCAGAGGGCAAGAGTGTATTGTTTGTTGTTGTATGCCTTCAAGACATTTTTAATTTATAGCAACCCTAAGGTGAATCTACAAAGGGGTTTTCCTGGCAAGTTTCGTTCAGAGAGGGTTTGCCCCTGCCTTCCTCTGAGGCTCAGAGTTGTGATTTGCCCAGGGTCACTCTGTAGATTTCCACGGCCAAGCAAGACTTCAAACCCTTGCCTCCCAGTTTCCTAGCCCAACGCTCAAGCCATTATACAATGCTGGTTCTCTAAGAGGGCATCACCAAGCTACAACTCTCAGGCCACTTCTGCACTAGCCGGTTATAGCGTGATGATTCCACTTTCAACATCCTCTGGAATCCTGGGGTTTGCAGTTTCGGGAGGGGCCAGCTAGTGCAGAAACAGGCTAGTGCAGAAATGGCCTCAGACTTCTGCAGGATGCAGCCATGGCAGACAGCTGAAGTGGAATCATAGCGCTATAATTGTGTAGTGTGGAAGAAACTTTAGAGTGTATACATACAATAAACTTAGGGTAGTCCGATATTGCTTTAGCCACCATTGCTCTATCTCACAGAATCTTGGCACTCCCTCCCACCTGAAATTTGCTCCCACTTCTACCCACCTTCCCAACACCTCTGCAGGGACTAGAAACTTGGGTTTTTGTTTTGAAACAAAGGCTGGGCTTCACAGTCTGCTGGGTTCTACAGGTACTTCCATGTTCTTGTGCCCCCCCCTTGCAAAATGCAGCATGTAAAATAGGGATGGAAAAAAGACTCAAAAATATACCAAAAATGGTTGAAAATGGATTTTTTGTGTGTCAGATAGTCTTGATAAAGGAATCCTAGAAAAGCAAAAATCTTCACAGTTCAGGACTTACTCTGTGCCATGGGGGAGTTTATTGCACTGAAAGCAGCATTTTCTGCACAGCAAATTAAGTTTTCCTGTGCAGAAAACAGCAATTTCTGAGCAGAAAACATTTTTGCTCAACAAAGAGGGATGCCTTGCTATTTTCTGCACAAAAAATGCTGGTTCTGGCACAAAAACACACACTTACAGTGCAGAATAAGTCCCAAACTGCTCACTGTCTTCCAAAACTAGTTTCTCAAAAGAAGGAGAAAAATGACAAAACTTCTTACCTGCAAGAATGAAATTAATGAAGTTTTAAACACCTAATTACACAGTCCTGGTTAGGTGCCACCCTAACTCTTCAAACCCCCCTTCTGAGAGAGGAAAAGCAATTTGGGGTGTTTTGCAGGTGGCACAAAGAAGGGGGTATTAAATATGCAGTCTTACTAAAATGTCAAAGGGATGGGATGACTTTCTGCAATTAAAAAAGGCACGGCGCGTTCAGACTTAATTATACCTAGCAGCCCAAGTCTGTCGCACTGATTTAACTGTCGTCAACGTACTGTATTAATTGCTCCTTCCATATGGATTGGAAACCTGTGAGTAAGTGTATTTACAGTAGTGCATTTCTCCAAAGCCAACAGATCACTCCCAGGCGTGACAGCAAGCAAGCATAAGGTCATTAGCCTTTAAGTACAGGGTCTCCTGTCTTGCAGAGCTACAGAGCATCCCATGACCTTAAAATAAGTAAATAAAAATGCAGAGGAGTCGGATAGATTCCCAAACACATTGATCACAGCAGGGAATGGATCCGTCTATCTGTTTGCTGAGCAGCTTGCAAGAGAAATGAGGGAAGCCTTTGGCGGATCAGATTTTCCACCTGACACACACTATGTACTAATGCCACACAGAAAGGGCAGGCCCAATAAATTATTGGTGCATTTCCCAAAAGCTCGTCCCCACCTTCAATCCCCATCTTGTTAGATGAGGCATCAGGAAACACAAGAAAGAAAGAAAGAAAGAAAGAAAGAAAGAAAGAAAGAAAGAAAGAAAGAAAGAAAGAAAGAAGGACGGACAGACAGACAATTAAGACCAGGCACCAGCAACATATTAACACTAGGCAATTATAGGACTTCGATACTACTTTTACTGTGATTCTAAGGAATCTAGGGAGTCCCCCCAAATTGCACTTTTGGGGCCAAAAACAGCTCAAAAAAGCCACTGAAGATACTAGAGCTCTTGTAGCAGATTTCAAAAGACAGGCTGGTTCACAAGGGAGAATACTGTCCTTCAAATAAGCTGGACCTGAGCCATATGGGTTATCACCAGCACTTAGAGTTGTGCCGAGAAATGGACTAGTAGCCGGTGGAGCTGTTGTAATAAAAGGCCTTTCCACACCACACTGTTCTAGTGCGATTATTCCACTTTCAGCATCCTGTGGAATTCTGGGGTTTGCAGTATACTGAGGCCAAAGAGCTCTGGCAGAGAATTCTCAATGCCCCTCCCTAAACTGCAAACCCCAGGATTCCATAGGATGTTGAAAGTGGAATAATAGCACTATAACAGCATAGTGCGGAAATGGCCTAGATTTGCCTCTGCAAGCCTCCAATCTTCACAATGTTTTAACACCACCTCCAAATAAACCTCTTCAATGAGCTTTCCTGTCCAGTTCAATATCTCCCCCCCTGCAAACTGCTAAAAGCTCTCCAAAAAAGAAAGTGGAGGTGACATGATGTCTCGCATGTTCCTCTCCAGCAGATCTCAAAGCTTGGGCTGGTTCATAAGGGAGAATAGAGTCCTTCAGATAACCTGGACCTGACCTTCGACTTTCTAGTTATTCACTGCTAACAAAGTTCATCCTCTCTAGCTGCTGGAAAAAGGAGGCAACAGAGCTCAGGAAAAGCTCATAACCCATTAACAAAATTAATATTGAAGACGCTACTGGCCTCAAGATGTGTCTGCCTCTTATCAGCTTCCCAGAACAAACCCATTGCCAAAATTTCTCATTCCCACGCATTTCTGGCAGAAGAACATGCAATATGTTTTGGGCTGTGCCCGTCTGCATCTTTCCCTTAGTATTATTATTTTTTCTCTTTTGTAAGCAGAGGCTGGATGCTGCATACTAAGTTATAAATCGGTTCACATCCATCCCAAAGATCTGTCGAGATAGGGGTACGAGTTTGAAAGATTTCCAAGCACAGGGGCCGGAGCGTAACCTCTGAGTGAAAAACCATTTCCCTTCCAAAAACCTCTTCAACCTGCTAATGAGCTTTCCTGCCTAATTCAATATCTTTTCCAGAGCCATTGACTTAAGATGACTTATGAATTGCAAATTATGGAAACTGTGCATTTGGCTGCATTTGATCCACTGTCTTAAGCGGTTAAACTCTACCTTCCCTCTTCTATCTCCACCCAAGCTCAGCAATTGAACACCTCCCCTTAGATTACCCTGTGATGTTATAATTACTTTTCCAAGGCTGGTAATTAGGGAGCGAGGCTCCCACTTGAAATAAATGCATTGCCTCCCGCAGAGAAGAAGGTCCCGGGACTTCATAGTCTAATAGTTGAAAGGGTGGGACATTTCTTTGGCTGCGATCCTAAATCTAATGAAATGGAAATGCGTTTCACTTGAAACAGGGCTCAGTTCCAGATCAGTTTGGAGTGAGTGGGGTGGGAGAAGGCTATGTTTTAATTTTTTGTCTTCCCTCCTCTCTGGTCCCAGACATTGTTCCAATTTTACCTTCCCACCAGAACTTAACTGCAAATGAAGCAGAGGAAGATGAAAGAGCAATTTTAGGCCCTCCAAAGGAAGGAAGGAAGGAAGGAAGGAAGGAAGGAAGGAAGGAAGGAAGGAAGGAAGGAAGGAAGGAACCTCATAGAAGAACAAAAAAACTGAGATTGAAATGAGTTGCAATGTTGCAGAACATCTACTAACATGTTCCTTTTCAGTACTGCCACCAGAGCAGTAGATGGCACTATAACTCAAAATATGTGCAATTGTAGCTAAGACCATTCTAGGACCACCTTTTCAATGATTATAAAATCATAGAATCATAGAGTTGGAAGAGACCCCAGGGGCCATCAAGTCCAACCCCTGCTATGTAGGAACACACATTCACAATACACTATTACAATACTATGATTCCATTTTAACTGCCATGGCAACATCCTATAGGATCCTGGGATTTGTAGTCTCTCTCTCAACGTGTCTTCCAGTTATCTGTTGACTTTTGGTGACCCCATTAATTATATCGGGTTTCCTGGGGTAAGGAATCCTCAGAGATGGTTTTGCTAGTTTTTGCTAGTTCCCATGAAATAGAGCTTACAGCACCTGGCATTTGTTGGTGATCTCCCATCCAAGTACCAAGTATTTAGAATTCACAGCCAGAGATCTCTAGAGCCCCTCACAAGCCCCAGAATTCCATAATATATTGCTGTTGGAGTTAAAATGGAATAATAGCACTCTAACTGTGCAGTGTGAAAGGACACTTGGTATTCCATGGCTGTCTCCCTTCCGAAGTACCAACCAAGAATGACCCTGATTAGCTTCTGAAAGTAGATCAGATCTAGTACCTTCAAGGTTTCTAGGTGGATCACCAAAAATTGTCCAAAAAGAACCAGAAGCAAAAACAGGAGGAGACCCCTGGTACGAGGCCCATCTTTGATTCTTTTGAGAACATGATCACTCACCTGGTTGATGTGCTTCAGTTTGTCAATGATCTGGCTAATCATAGGTTCGGGGCCTTTCACCTTGACTTCATGGTTACCAGCTTGGGCTCTAACTCCACTCCTCGTGGCCTGACGGCTGTACCTGGTAACGAAAGGAAGATCCAGGTAAGCAGCACCAACCAATTCATACAAAGAATGTTAACCAAGCAGGGATGTTAGTCCTCCATTTTGATGCCATACACTGGCCTCCCTCAGTCAAGGGCCCTCTTGTTGTTTTGGACTACAACACCCATCAACCCCAGGCAATCATCAAGGGTAATGGGTGTTCTACTTCAACTACATCGGTAAGGGCGCCAGGTTGGAAAAAGTTGCTCTGGACAAAACATACACAGAGAGCAGCTTGCATCCCAGACAGTCAACATGGTTTGAGTATTTGATTATGACCGTAGAGACCAGGGTTTGAATCTTTGCTTGGCCATGGAAATCCACTGGGTGACCTGAGGCAAGTCTTGGCCTCTGAAGGTAGGATGCTCTCCTAGCCCTACCTAGAGATTCTGGGGATTCCCTCCTGGGACCGGAGGGAATGTTCACACTATGAAATGAGCGCACTATGATCCCATTTTAACTATCACAGTTCTGTTCTATGGACTCCTGTGATTTGCATTTTAGGGGAAGGAGATTTCAAATTCTCTGGCAGACCATTTATGAATTTATTTTCCCAGCAATGTAACAATATGGGGCTGTGGTTATGAGTTAAAGGAATTTACAAGTCATTTGGGGGGGGGGGTACGCTGTCTTAAAAGGTTTAAATAGGAAAAATTGGTGTTGAGAGAGGAACCAGGTTCCACCAAGTTCTCTCGTCCATCTCAGGGCTCAATCACTATTCCCTTGCCGCCACCTTGTGGAATAACCACCGTGGTGCACTGCATGCAATATCAGCTTGTTGTTGTTGTGTGCCTTCAAGTCATTTCCTACTTACGGCAATCCTATCACAGGATTGGCAAGATCTGTTCAGAAGAGGGGTGCCTTTGCATTTATCTTCCTCTGAGGCTGAGAAAATGTGATCTGCCCAAGTCACCCAGTGGGTTTCCATGGCTGAGTGGGGATTTGAATCCTGGGCCATTTCCACTCTACACTCTTATAGCACGATTATTCCACTTTCAACATCCTATGGAACCCCCAGGATTCCATAGGATGTTGAAAGTGGAATAATCACGCTATAAGGGTGTAGAGTGGAAATGGCCCCGGTCTCCTGAGTCAAAGTCCAATGCTCAGAGCACTACTCCATGCTGGCTCCCAATATTAGCTCATGCCTTCTGTGAATTATCTCCTGGGCCTTTGCAAAAGCAAGTTTAACCAGTTTGGAAAAACATGTCCATCTGCTTTATGCAAGTTAAAACATGTAGCAACAAAGAAAGGCTTGGGGAAGGAAGGTAGGGGACGGGAAGTAAGTCAGTGATTTGCCAAGAGGGATAGGAATGTGTAAAAAATTTGGCCATTTGTGAACAGTCGCTAAAAATAAGGGTAAGGAAATCCTCTGTGCCCAAGGGCTGTGTTCTTTTTCAGATCCATTCTCAAGAACTGTGTCCCCATGGTAGGCAGGGCCAAAGGAAAAAATTGGGCAGCCAAAAATACCATCCTATTTTACCTTAAAGCTCTTCCTGCCACCACCTAAGTGACAAAAAATTTATTTAGGTCTCAGTTGTTTCTGCCCTGGCTCCCTTTCTCTTACTAGCATGACAGCCTATGGGGGAACTCTGGGCATCGGTCCCATATTGAATTCACCAGAGTTACTTTTAGAGATTACAGGCCTCAGGGCTAAGTCCTTCAATCTAGGGATGATGTCCAAAGGGGGCAGCCCCTGGTGATGTGATTTAAGCATTCAACCTTGAGCATCAACCACAGCTACACGAAGTATGCCATTCAGATAAAATTCGTCAAGCTTAACAAACAAGGAAAAAGTTTGATACATGGACCTTTCAAGGTGGTGCTCTTGCCCTGAGATTCTTCCCCCTCTGCTAACAGGCCCTGAGATGCAGTTTGGTCAGGGGAAGAGGAATTGCAAGTAGGGTAGGACCAAGAGTTGGGGAAGTTACTCATTTGGACTACAACAGCCAGAATCCCCATGCATAAACCCCTCCAACACAAGCTGAATGCCAATTCCCTAATCTGCCTTTCCGTTGGCCAGGAGAACCTCTGTCTTGTCTGGATTAAGCTTTAATATGTACATCCTCATCCAATCCATTACTGACAGCAGAAACTGGTCTGGTTTGGAATCAGATGAAAGGAATAAACAAGGCTGGGTGTCATACTGACGACAGCAAACTCCAAAACTCCAGATAACGTCTCCCACTGGTTTCATGTATACGTTGAACCTAATGGTGAACAGAACTGAGCTGTGACAGACCCCACAGCATTGAACAGGAACTCCCCTGTACCACTTTCTGAGTTCAACCTTCCAAGAAGGACCAGAACATCTGGAGAACCTGCCCCCAAATCCCACCCCAGAAAGGAAGCCCAGAAGGGCACCATGGCTGATAGTACTGAAAACCATGGAGGGATCTAGCAGAACTAATAGACTTCCCCTGTCCAGTTCTTGATGCTGGTGATCCACCAAGATGATCAAAGTTGTCTCCATCCCACAGCCAGGCCTGAAGCCAAATTGGAATGGATCTAGATGAGGAGTTTCATGCAAGCAGCTCTAGAACTGGGAGGCCACTGGGAGGCTCTAGAACCCTAAAACACACATGCATGTACTATGGCCTGCCAGGAGATAAACAAGCCTTCTTTTGCAGGCTCAAGCAAGCAGCACAAAGAGAAGATTTTAAGTGAAACCCCTGGAGAGCCAAAGTACACAACTGTGTTTGGCAGCGTACATGTATCTACACATGTTTGCAAGGCAAGAGGGAAATCAAATGAACAAGAACCCAAATGTCTGCCAAGTGAAACTCGGCGGGGGGCTCACATCCCTTCTGTCTTGTTTGCTTATGATTTGTATATAAAACCCCACACACAATATGCTGGCAATCAAACGAAAACTGTAAGCTCCTTCCACTCCAGATGCAAACCAAAGAAGGGACTTTACGGGATTCCGCCGAGTCTCCCAAGGAATGAAAGAATGAAGGGAAAGAGAGGCGATTTAAGACAAATTTGTGCTTGTGCAGAATGTTTTTATTTTCTTTCTTCACATGCTGTTGGGAAACAGTCATTTGTTCCCATATCAGAGTAAATTCTCATAATGTGCTTTTAAAAAATTTCTCCCAAAAGGCAACCATGTCTGTCATCTTATTCAGAAGAGACTTAAGAAGAATAAACCAGCCCAAAGCAGCTTATGAAAACTTTGTGAATCTGAACATGTAATAGGATTTGAAGATTTAAGAGCTGAGAAAATCCCGACACAGCATAAAAGCCTTCAATTAGAAAAGAATTCCCAAAGACTAATAGCCTTTGTACATAGATTTGGAAATGGAGGGGGGGGTTCCATGAGGCACTTATTTAATTGTCGGTTGCACTGTCAACAACTCCAACCCATTTTGCCACTGCTACCTTTCTAACAATGTTTTCTTCTTTGGTTGAACACATCGAGTACAAACTTCTCCCAACAATTTCACAGCCAAGCCCCCAAACAGCCTACAAAGATATGAACAGACAACTAACTCCTTTCAGAACACAGCTCTAGAATGAACACAAATATTAAGAGGTGAACACTTTCATCCAGCTGGTTGAGCTACAGCTAACTCAGGAACAAGACAATGGATCAAAATTTAGCAGGAGAGGATACCAGGCAGTAGCTTCCAAATCAGAGCTACAATGAATTATGCTCTGGCTTGTAGTCTGAACTTGAAAGCAAGGCATACATCCCGTTCCTCTCCTCCGAAGACGCTGGGAGAGATTTGTAGTTTGGCGACAAATGTGTCATTCTTTGCTAGTCCACTCCCCTGAACTACATCACTAGAACTCTCTCCCAATAGGTTTCCACGACTGAACCCTGGATCCATGTTTGCAGTCCAACATTCAGATCACTACACCATGCTGGCTCTTGCTAGTACAGTAGGTCCCCCAGGTCTGTGAGGGACACATTCCCAGATTTTATGTGGATGGCGAAAAATGCAGATAACGGGGGTGGGAAGCTGTGTTGGGCTTTGTGTACCTCTCTCCGCAGAAGAAGGAAAGTCTGTCTCCTTCCTTGGTGGAGAGAGGTGCAGGGCGGAGACATGCTGGGCTTTGCACGCCTCTCACCAACAAGGAAGGAGCATCTTTCTCCTTCTCCAGCAGAGAGAAGTGCAAGAGGGAGCCATGCCTGGCTTCAAATGCCCCTCTCCACCAAGGAAGCAGCGTCTGTCTCTTCGTCAGTGGACAGAAGTGTGTTGAGGGCGAAGTTGTGTCAGGCTTCATGTGCCTCTCTCCACCAAGGAAGAGGCATTTGGTCTCTTCCTAGGCAGAGAGAAGTGCAGAGGGGAAGCCATGCCGGGTTTTGTGTGCTTCTCTCCACCAAGGAAGAAGGATCCATCTCTCCTCAGCTGAGAGAGGAACAGGAAGCCCAAATGTGCCTCAGCCATGCACCAATCTCGGCCATGCACCAATCTCAGAGCACACAGAGTTGGTGGCAGCAGCCATGGCCCTGGACGGGGTCACAGATAAGTGAAACCATGGATAGCGGTCATGCAGTTAAGGGGGACTTGCTGTAGTCATTTCAAGATGCAGTCATGCGAGAAGCAAAATTAACTCCCAGGATCAAAGCATTACAAAAGAGGAAAGGAAGGAGGTTTTTAACATGGGATCTTTTCACCTTTCGACAACTTCTTGGCCATTCCAGCAAACGGTATTGTTCTGGACGGTGGAACTGTGGCTGCAGATATACTCTGGGAGACTGCTGTAGAAACTGCTGTGCGCTCTCAGTTTTGTAACGAGTTCTCTGCAAAGAATCCAACAAATGAAACAGAAGCAAATAACACTTCTATTAAAACCCCATGTATGTATCAAGAAGAGATCAATAAAAGCACCACTCTGCATTTACGCTAAACAGATGAAGTAAAAATCCCCAATGTTAGTTATATTTGTATCAAAAATGGGACACTGCTTAAACTTAATTAATTGGTTAATTATAAGCAGGTGTATAAAATTATGTTCAATCAATACATTAAATGTCTGCCCACAAAGGAAAAAGAAACCCCTCATCTGTGATTTTATATTCCTACTGACCCTCTATCCCTGTTTTGAACTTGGGAGAGAGGAAAATATTTCACTGCATGAATTTTTGAAAAACCCTTTTCTCACCCACCCGTTGCAAATAAGTGAGGAAGGTTTTAAAAAATGCACATACATAAGAAAGTTGGAGGAAACAGAAAGTTCTGTGGGTATCCTGATATCAATAAAAGACAAAAGAGGAAAAGAGTGCAATTAATAGCACAAATTGTTAATTGAGAATGTGCGCTAAATCCCAGTCCAACACCATCAAATAATAGATATAAGTCTGATAACAAAGGCATAAAAAAAAAACAAGCTCTCATCCACCATAAATGAGATTCTTACAGTTCTTGAGGAGTAACCAATACCCTGCTTGCAATGATCCAACCACTCTTCCTTACTGCCAAAGCCAAAAGTGTTGCAATGGATAAATATGTAGATAAGTGCTATACCAGGGGTCGGCAAAGTGTGGTGCTAGGACACATGTGGCCCCCCAGGGTCCCCGGTGTTGGTTAATCTGTGGATACAGAACCTGTGGTTGTGGAGGGCCAAATATAGCATCAGAAAAATAAAGGGTTGAAGCAGAGAAAATAGGAGTGTTCACCAGCACCCACTCTTTGGAGTTTCTGTCTCAACCATTGTGCTGTCCCCCCAAAGAGAGGAGAAATACTCCCCAAATGCAAGGAAAGATAGGCACACTGGAGCAAAGAAAAATGAAGGAAAACTAGCCAAAAAAAACACACAAAAAAACCCCAGCCAGGTAAAAGTACTCACTGGCAGCAAGGAGGAGCAAAGATCAAAAATGGAGGCCCACGAGGCCAAAGACACTCTGACAGAGGCTCAGGAGCGAAGACTGGCTGACAAATAGCCAGGAGAGGCTATTTGCCAGGGGGGCGATGACTCCAGTCCAGGTGTTTGTAGTTGGTTTATGAAAGTACAGTGGTTTGAGCCTTGGACTATGACCTAGAAACCAGGGTTCAATTCTCCACTTAGGCTATTTCTGCACTAGCTTGTTATAGCAGTATGATTCCACTTTCAACATCCTATGGAATCCTGGGGTTTGCTGAAACTGCAAACCCCAGGATTCCATAGGATGTTGAAAGTGGAATCATAGCGCTATAACAGGCTCGTGCGGAGATGGCCTTAGTCACGGAAACCCAGTGGGTGGCCTTGGACACATTGTACGCTCTTAGCCCTAGAAAACCCCATGATAGGTTCACCTTAGGATCACCATAAGTTGGAAATTACTTGAAGCAGCACAACAACTACTAATGGGATGTTGGCCATCAAAAATATCAAAGCATTGGTTCCACATTTTCCTCCCAAGCTGCAGCTGAAAGCTTTAGAGTACTGGCAAATCAAGGCAGAAGTTTGTTACGCTCTGCCTATCCACTTATCTTTCTGGGGCCCATTAGCATCAGGTTGCAAGGTAACTGCATTGGTTCCCCATTTAAATGTGGCTTCCTGGGCCATAATGCACAGATGCTTTGGGAATCCTCTTCCTCCTGCTTTGACTGATTTGGGAAGAAGGCATTGTAATGTTTGGGTTCTACCGCTTGGGGCTGCTAGAGGACTGTTCCAGCATTCAGCCTTGTTTTATGCAAAGAACCGGGAAGCAAGGCAGCATCACCCCACTGCATTGACCAATCGCGAGAGGCGAGGTGGATTCAAACTGCAGAAACAGAACCCGGTGGTGTGGCCCACAGCCCCTAAAGACCATGCCATTTAAGCTTCACCCTATTTGGTGATCTTCCCCGGGAGCGGCCGTTCCGTTTAGAGCAAACGCTGTAACTCAAATTCTGAGCTACCAGGTCTGGGACAGAGCCCACGGGCTCGAGGATCGATGAGCAACATGTGTTTGCTGTCTCTCTTGAATATATTGCTCCTCTGACTGCTGCAGTAGCAAAAGTTTTGTTGCTTTTCCTTTAAGCAACGAGTGTGTCTCCTAGCCAACTTGTTTGCAAAGGACACTGTGCTCTCAGACACGACCCCAAAGAAACTGGGGAAATGAAGCTCATGGGCCACACGTGTCCTAAAGTCCAATTAATAACAGCAGTAATTAATACAGTCAGCCCTCCACATTTGCAGGTTTGACAATCAAGGATTTGATTTTTCAAGTTTCTCCAACTCCTGCTCCCCGTCACCTTAAGCCACGGCCTGTCCAGTTAAGGACAGTGCGCAGCCCAATTTCTCAGCAACACAAGCTCCCGTAAGAATGATTTATGTTACTTTAAAGTAATACAGATTATAGAGTATAGAATACCAAACTATCTGATATGTGATTCTAATTTTTTTTCAAGATTGGTGATTATTCATTCATTCATCTTGTAGGTAGAAAGTCCTATGATAAGTTTGCCTTCGCGTTGCCATAAATCAGAAATGACTTGAAGGCACATAACAACAACAGCAAAAAAACCCTGGGGCCCATTCACACTACACAATTATAGCACTATGATTCCATTGTAAGTACCACGGTTCTACTCCATGGATTTTCTGGGATTTGCTAATTAGGGAGGTGCATTGAGAATACTTGGCCAGATTGTTTTACTCTTCAGCCAAACTACAAACCCCAGGATTCCACAGGGGACCATCACCGCAGTCAAAAGTAGAATCAAGCCCCCACAATTGTGTAGTGAGTGTGGACACCTGGAAATAAGAGACAGAAGACTCTCTACTCGTCCATAGCAGGGGTGAGAAAAGGTTGCACAGGGTTGTCAAAAAGCATTTTTGCCCCTTCCCCCAGGAGTCAAAACATATTGTTCCAAAATACCCAACAATGGCTATCTAGGTGGTGCAGAGGACATTTCTGCATGTTCTGAACTCCCCGGACCTCGCGGGGGACAAAACGAAATTTTGTGAAATTTTTCAAAAAAACATTTTTGCCTCATAATGTCCCAAAACGCCCTCTAGGGGTCCAGGAAGACCCCAAAGAATGTCCCTATGTCTCATAAAAGGCATTTGGGGGCAAAGATAAGGGATTACTATTTATTTATTTATTTTTTGCAGAAGCAGGTAAGACCCTCCAAGGTCTAGGAGACTAGGATAAGGAGCAATGGATTCAAGCTGCAGGGAAGGAGATTCCACTTCAACCTCAGGAAGAACTTCCCGATGGTCAGAGCTGTCCGGCAGTGGAATCTGCTGCTGCCTCCATGGAGTGTGGTGGAGTCTCCTCCTTCTTTGGAGGTCTTTAAGCAGAGGCTGGATGGCCATCTGTTGGGAATGCTTTGATGGGTGTTCCTGCATAGCAGGGGGTTGGACTCTATGGCCCCGGGGGTCTCTTCCAAGATTTTATGATTCTCCTGGAGAACGAATGCAACCCCTGGTCTTCCATAATTGCCCCCATTCCCTGTTCGATTGGTTTTTGCTCAGAAAGCATAATCTATGGTCGGTTGGTTGCCATTTTCTGCCCTCCCCCCAGTTATTTCCTGTTGTTTATTTCAGCAGATGGTTTGAGGCAGTAAATCCCATTCAGACTGAAGTAAACTATTATAAAGATTAGTTATGAGCTGTAAAAGGGCCCAGCTGGGGGCAGGCAGAACAAATACAAGCGCTGGAACGCGACCAAGGGGAGTTCTCATCTCTCTCTCTCTTCTAGATAAAACATCCAGGTTTCTCCCATAATCAGATTCTGGAAGAGGGCACGCAGAGAAATAAAAGACAGAAGGGAGATGAAATATGGGCATTTCATTTGTATGTTTGTGTGCGTGTGCTTTAAACTCTGTGGTATTCGAGGGGAGGGACACAACGCAGTCACCCAGAATCGTACAAGAACTCCCATCCGGCTCCAGCAATAAACCGAGCCTAGTTAATGAATGACATTAAAGGGTTTAAGCCTCAACCAAAGGGAGGGCAAACATTACCATGAGAATTTAAAACAGCAGATCCAGGAAAGAGGTGGGGAAAGTGTGCCTTGGGGTAGCTCTTTTAATGTTCAGACTAAAAGCCAACTTGATGTCTTCAGAGTATATATAGGCACTCAAAATCATACAGACCATCCTGATCCATAAATTCACTACTGTAAGAGTTCAAAATTATGAACATAATTTTAAAAACATTGTTGAGAAAGGCTAGTCCTGTGAGCCTCACCTCCTCCGACTTGACAAAGTCTCCTCGCGTTCTATATGGGCCACCCTCATGTTCTGTTTCTCGACAATAAGATCTTCAGGATACCAGGCGGAGCGGTACTGTCTTTGTTGGGAATGATCACACAGTTTGCTGATCTGGAAAAGAAAAAGGACAAAAGAAAGGGTTTCAGTGATGCTTTAGGGGTGTATTCCTACATGGTAAGGAGTTGGACTAGATGGCCTCTGGCATCCCACCCAACTCTATGATTCTATATCCACTACACGTCTGTGACACTTCCACCATGTGAGACCTTAAGTGCCTGTCATTTTACAAAGAATTAAAATATCCAAGGTCCTCAACCTGGGACAACACAGAGAAAGTCCAGAGAGGGCAATTTTCTACCCACTGGGCCCTTCGTAAACCACACTCCTCACAATGAAAAAAATAAAGAACAGCAGTGATTGGAAATCCACTTCCACCTTTGATTGGAAGGGGCTGTCACACTATCAGAGAATGAGGAGTTATTTCAGGCCAACCAGGCACTCTTGCAGGTTTCAGGGTCCGAGGCGTGGGCGGCAATGGCCATCCAGTACAGGTGCTGGGGCTGGGCGTAGGGCTGGGCGCTAAGTCAGGAAGCCAAGGCCAGGACACAACAAGAGTCCAAGGCAGCAGTCCTCCAGGTAGCAAGAGTCCAGGGGACCAGAGGCAAGAAGCAAGTCCAGGAGACAGGCAAGCAGCCAGAGCACACAAGAGTCCAAAGCCACAGGATTCTTCTGGGCAACACAGGGCCAGAGCCAGGTCCAACATACAGGCAGAAGGTCATGGCACAGCAAGGATTCGAGAGAGCAGAAGCTTACTAGGTAACAAGAGTCCACGGGGCTAGAGGCAGGTCCAGAAAATAGTCCAAGTCCAAAGGTCAGTTCTCAGCAGGGTCAGAAACACCAGAGAGTCAGGAGAAGCTGCAGACAACACTGGAGAACATGCTGCCATGGCAAAGGCTGCAGAGTAACCCTTATATAGCTGGCTCCTGGCTTCTCCAGCTGCCCTGCATCTAAGCATCCAGCTGGGGCTGAGGTACTGGGCAGGATTCTGCAAAGAACGGGGTCAAGGCCTGGATCCCTGCAGGCAGAATCCTGCGAGGACTTCGTCACAGACCCGAACCCTTACAGCAGGTTTCTAGGAGCAGAAAGGTCAATTTGGAGGAGAATTATCTTTTCTTGGGGACGGGGCTGGGGCTCAGCAGCAACACTGGTTCACACATGTCTCACAGGCCCACCTCTGGGGTTTTTTTTTCCAATCCAGTTTGCTTGATGTAAGAGGATGAATTCCACATGCCCTTGGGTCTCGGTGCTTACGCATGGAATAAAACAACCCAATGAGTTTTAGCCATGCGTGTGCTCCAATCTGACAGCTCTCGAGCACACCGGTGAGAGATGAGACTCAGTGGGGGGCCGGGGAGGGCTCCTCATTGAAACGATCCCACCTGACAGAGGTCGCCGTGAGAGGCGCACCATCTCTGCCATATTAATGTTCCACGCAGCGGGCGGCTGGCACCCGTCTGTCAGGCTCGTGAGGCTTAAATCATGATGTGCCACCTGGAGCGCTGAAGGTGCGTTCGTTCTCAAGAAGTGGAAAGGGGGTCAGGTAGTGACCGGTGTTATTGAATTTTTATGCTCCTCGCCTGCCAGGCCAACTGTGTTCAGCTGCTTCTGATGCACACTGTCATGAACGGATGTTAAAGAGAGGCATCAAGGCTATCAATCAATCCCACTCGATTCCCACCTTTCCTTTTTTTTCTAGGGCCATTTCTGCACTAGACTGTTATAGTGCTATTATTCCACTTTCCACTGTCCCCAACTAGCTTCAATCACACCCTGATTAAGGGAGGATGCTCCATCCTATTACCTCCCCTGCAAGGAAAATACAGTGCACCCTCTGCTGGCATGACCTCCACGCACACAAATGCAAGGTCGTGCAAAGCTTCATGTCCCATTATGGTCGACTGATGTGGCACGGTCATGGCCAAACCAGCACAGGTGTATCTGCTGACGATAATGGGATGGAATATTCACATTTTTTGTTTTATGTGGGGATTCCTGGAACATACATATATGGAGGGCACACTGTAAATTGCTTATACCACACTGATTCTTCCTTCCTGCCTTTGTTATCAGCAGCAACAGAGTTCCCACAGGCTGCTTTTCTCCTAAGAAAATCGTAAGGGTACCCACACTATGATGTACAGCATTCTGATATCACTTTCAACTTTGTGCATCTTTTGGAATGCTGGGATTTTTTACTTTTGTCTTTAGGATTTTCTGCTAAAGAGCTCTAGGGTTTCCCTAAACTACATCCCCGGATTCTGTAGGATGCTGCCAGGACAGTCAAAGTGGTATCACTGTACGGCCATGCAAAACAGTACCTGTGACCTGGTGAATCTCTGCCTGAAAAAGAGCTCCCATTGCGTAGATCATGGAAATGCAGAAGAGAATCCTAAGGACCTCACCACACCACAGATCCCAAAGGCTACATACAACCATGGCAGATAAATGGGTACTGAATTGCTGTAGCAGCTGTGTGTGAAGTGGGGATAAACCCACTGTCGAGAAAGGTCAGGCTTAATCATGGGTTGAGATCCCAGCAGGTTGCAGCAAATGGCCTTGGCACCTGAGATCAATTCACCTAAAATAGTTTCCCCTCCACCAGTGCTTCTGCCTCTTCAATTTACCCCATTTAAACTTTGTTTTCCTTCTCTTGCTCTGTAATTCCCTTCCTTCGCAGGCATGCCCCCATTTCTTGCTACTGGCAAGATATCTGTTGAAATAAGCACTACTTTGTATTGGCGAGCACCATGGAAGGTCAAATTTCCCAGGTGCCAAAAATGCCTTCATGACTCCAAACCCAAAGTAAATGAACGAAGCCAGCTTCCAGCCAGCAAAGGCAAAGCGAGGCTGGCTACAGGTGCAATTTCTTATTCAGAACTTGACTGCCTGCCTTCTGTAGTTATTCCCATTGTTTGTGCATTCATAAAACAATCAAGAGTAGGAGAACAGACCTTCCCCTTCATTAATATAAAGGAGCATAGACGGATGCATTAAAAATAAAGGAGCTTATGTATCTCTGCGACTGCTTTTGAAAACCAGAGCTTGGAAATTTTACACATTGAGACTACAACTCCCAGAATTCTAAAGCTGAGAGTCTGTGATTTGCCTAAGGTCACCCAGTAGATTTCTATGAACGAGCAGGGATTTGAACTCTGGTGTCCAGAGTCACAGCCCAACGCTCAAACCACTATGTCATGCTGGCTTCCTAGATGGAATTTTGCTGACCATAACAAGGCTAAGTCAAAGTCTTAGACTTCAATGCCTCCTTCCTACTCCTTCCCCCACAATTTCTTTTGCTACCTAACCTGAAGGAGACTCGGCACAGCTCAAAAGCTTGCACACCATTGTAGAGTTGTATCGGGTCCTAATGAGACCGGGGAACACAATGAACCAAATTTTTGGACTTCTGTGTCTCCTCCACATTTGCCTCTTTGACCACCTAAACTGATGAGCTCTGCAGCGCTAGGATGGGCACTGAACCAACATTTAGGATGTTTCTGTCCCTTCTCTACTTCCTCAGTTCCATTTCTTTTATTATCTAATGGGATGATGAAGAACCCTGCAGAACTCAAAAGCTTGCACACTACTGTGGAGTTGCAATTGATCCTAATAAAGAACCTCCAGAACCAGCAACTCCCCTTTCCAGTTGGTTTGCAGCCCTCCCTGTATTGTTTAATACCAACAATTACCTGTTTCTCTGACAATGGATTTGCAGCTGCTTATGTTTTGTCTTCTTGGGCCCCGGATACCTCATAATTAACACGCTGCCCTTGGAAGAAAGGCATCAACCGCTTGTGGATTTTGAAGTCCTCGCTTCTCTCTTTCCCCAGGATAAGCCGTGGTTCACCCTCCCCAACCTGTTAGCTGAACGCCCTGCAATCCGAAATAATTCCTTTCTTTTCCCATTTAAAGTTACCATAAGGTGACCTCGAGTCCATTATCTGCATTCTGCTATAGAAGTCTGTTTAATTAAATTCTCCTTCTTCTTTTCTTTAAAAAAAGAAGGGATGTGTTTAAAACATACATTGAAATGATGGGGTACAGAACATAAACTTTTTAATAGTAGTAGCCAGGCCCATTTAACATTTCTACAGGTGTAATAAAAATGCTAATATATGTTAATGTTTAGTCTGTGGTTAATGTTTTGTCTTCTTAATTTCCCCAGGGCTTTTATGGCCAGATTTAAATCTGCCAGGCAACTCAATGGATTGCATTGCTCTCCCAGAAGCACCTTCTCCCCAACGAATACTGATTAAGAAAAGTGAATACACATCTCAGCACCCCAAAAATACTCTTTTCTTTAAAAAAAAAAATCTTCTATTGTTGTATGCTTCTAATTATTACACTGATTTTGTGATAAAGGAATTGTACGTCCCTCCTCTTCTCTCTATCTTCAAGGAAATATCAAGAACATTCATTCTAGCTACTTATTTTTTATTGAAGCCTCCAAAAGGAGGTCTGTGTCAGGGCTGGAAACTGGAATAGTTTGGGGTACTACATATCCCAGAATGCCCAACCTGCATAGAGACTACAACTCCTACAATCCCCCTAACCAGTATGGCCTCCCATCTGTGTCACCAACCTTTTGGTTTCACAGCATTTTGGGCCAACTGAGTACCACGTTTTGAAGGTACAACCTATGCTGAAAGAGTAAGCTTCCCTTATCGTTGTGTCCGGTGATCTTCAGGAGCCAATCCCTATTCACCAGGCACTATAAAAGCGACAGCCTCAGAGCCTCCTTCTCAGTCTGGGCAATCTGGTGTTAGTATAGAATCATAGAGATGTAGAGTTGGAAGAGACCCCAGGGGCCATCCAGTCCAACCCCCTTCTGCCATGCAGGAACACCCTCCAAGCACTCCTGACAGATGGCCATCCAGCCTCTGCTTAAAAACCTCCAAGGAAGGAGACTCCACCACACTCCGAGGCAGCACATTCCACTGCCGGCCAGCCCTGACTGTCAGGAAGTTCTTCCTGAGGTTCAGGTGGAATCTCCTTTCCTGCAGCTTGAATCCATGGCTCCTTGTCCTGGTCTCTGGAGCAGCAGAAAACAAGCCCTCTCCTTCCTCTACGTGGCATCCCTTCAGATATTTAAACATGGCCATCATGTCCCCTCTTAACCTTCTCTTCTGCAGACTAAACATACCCAGCTCTCTAAGTCTATCCTCATAGGGCTCCATGGCTTCCAGGCCCCTCACCAGTTTGGTTGCCCTCCTCTAGACTTGCTCCAGCTTGACCATGTCCTTCTTGAATTGGGGTGCTCAGAATTGGACACAGTATTCAAGATGAGGTCTAACCAAAGCAGAGTGGAGTTGTACCAGTACCTCCCTTGATCTAGACACCATACTCCTATTGATGCGGCCGAGAATTGCATTGGCTTTCTTGGCTGCCGCATCACACTGCTGACTCCTTTTCAGCTTGTGGTCTATGAAGACTCCTAGATCCCCTTCACACGTACTGCTATCCAGCCACGTGTCCCCCATCCTATATTTCTGTATTCCATTTTTTCTACCCAAGGTTAGGACCTTACACTTCTCCCTGTTGAATTTCATTTTGTTAGCCTTGGCCCAGTATGCTGACTTTGCCTAGGTTTATGCTACTTGAGAGCATGGCCCTTAGCTGGTGCCCTCTAGATATACTGGAGCATGGTTCACATCATCCCCAGGCAGGACGGATTGATAGGTGGGTCAGGATGATGGAGGCTGTAGTTGAGCACATCTGGAAGACACCTAGATGTGTGGAAGCTGCCTGAAGGGGGTATTCTGACTTGGCTGGATGGCAGCTGTGACAAAATGGAAAGGTTCTGGAACAAGCTTCTTTAAATGCAACAAATCAGACAAAGTTATGCAAATACATACTCTCTCTCACACACACACATATATATATAAACATTTTCAGTCTAAATCCTTCTGACATGACCTCACACGAGCCTCAGGAAAAGAAGACGCCCTTCGTGCCCAGGGGCGAGTTGAATAATGCAACAGCCTTAAATAATTCATTGCCAAAATGTGTAAAGGCACCCAAACACAAATGCTTAGAATAATACAGTTTCTGTCGCACCAGTTCACACTCTCCCCCAGAAAACATGCTACTAACATATACAAGATGGCAAAGCCACAAACCGTTACAGATGTCCGAGACGGTTAAGCAGAGCGGCAGTAACACAAAATGAGACATCTAGAGAAAAAACACACACACATACACACCTATTGAGTGGCTCAGTTGCATTATATTTTTAAAAAGGTAGGGAAGTCTCTCTGCTTTTAAAACGGCACAGAAAGTCCTTACACGCACAAGTCTCTCTTGTCTTTATTAAACAGATTAAAAATTAAAAAGAGAACAGATAACGACTTTAAGAGGCTCTGAAAAGGTCAAGAAGCCGGTGTGATAGATAGTCATTGGGGACAGTGCTCCTTCCTAGATACTGGTGGACTGCAGAGCCTATCATCCATAGGCATGCTAGCCAGCAGTGAAGGATGATAGGAATTGTAGTCCAACAGCATGTGGAATGCATCCTCTGGCCATGGGTTCTAGACTAGCACTGATTTTGACCTTTAAAGTCCTATATCAGGTCCAGATTATCTGCCTTTTGAGATCCTCTGGGGAGGGTCTTTCTCCCCCACAGCCTTGCTGGCACATCTGGTGGGAACACAGAAGACACGGCCTTTTCAGTGGCTGCCCCAAACGCTGGAACTCCCTTCCAAGCGAGACTGGCACTTTCCCAACTATCTTTCCACAGGCAGGTTGAGACTTTTCTATCTCAGCAGGCCTTCGAGGACTGACTGGATCTTGGAGAACTGCTCCATATTGTTTTGTTTGTCGTTTTTAATAAGTATGTTTTTAACTGCTTTTAATTTTATGGATAATTTAAATATATTTTTAACCTTTGTATTTGGCATATTTTTCAATATATCTCTTAACTGTTGCAAGCTACCCTGAGTCCCAAACCAAGAAAAAAAAAGGAGCAGAATATAAATAAAATAACAATTAAAATTGGGACACGGGTGGCCAAGCAACATCCGAGTGTGGTCAAAATGGCAAAAGGTATTGATGAGGAAGAACGCACAAGCTAGGAGCAGCTGCAGCAGGTTGCTTTGGCCGGAGTTTCCAGGGAAGGGCAAGATTCTCCCATCCTCTCCAAATCCCCCCTCTGAGCTAACAGAAGCCAAACTACTTTTGCAGCAAGTGAAGTATGCTGAGGACAAAGGGGGAAAGTGAGAAGAGGAGAGATAAACTAGGATGTTTTAAAAGGAGCTGAAAAAGTGGGATTAATAGATTGTTCCTACCAGATTGGGTAGGTGAAAGGCCAAAATGCACTGAGCTCTCCTTCTCCTCCTCCTCCTCCTCCTCCTCCCTCCTTCTTCTTCCTACATTTGTAGGTTTCATTTTCACAGATTTGATTATTTGTGAGTTTCTTCAGCCCCTGCCCTGTAACCTCAGGTGCTTCTTTTCTGGGGGAACCTTCCCTCCCAGCGGCTCCGACCAGGTTGCAAAGCCCTTTAAAAACCCACCCCAGTCCTTCTCCTCCACCAGCGGCTGCCTGGATAGCTAAAGAAGGATCACAGCTCAGTTTCTCAGCATCACAAACCTTCTCCTGATGCCCTACACACAGGTAAGAAAGGAGATGGGCAAGAGAGAGGAAGTATAGGGCCAACATGTTGACCTTCTCCTTTTTCTGGTTTGGACCTTGGGTGCCCACTCTCCCCACCGTGCCTCTGACCCCTTTCTACAGACACACACATATTTTGATATTTGCAATTTTTCCACTTCGGCAAGGGTCCTGAGCCCCTAACCCTAGCAAATATGGAGGCCCAACTGGAATAAAACAACTCTTTTTTTTAAGCATCTTGAAACACATCTCCATTTCTTTTCTAGTATGAAGAGCCAAATGGGGAGAAAAATACTCAAACAAAGAGAACCAGGTAGACCTTATGGACAGAAAAGGGTTTGGCTCCCAGGGTGGGCAACTTCCAGGGCCCAGGGAGGCTTCACTAGCCCTCAACCCTTTCTCTCACCATGCCCTCCTAGGCTTGATTTTTTAAAAAATTAAAAACTCATTAAAGATATGAAATAACTCTTGTCTAAGAATGCCAAAGATTTGCTGAAGGAGAGGCACCTGGGGATATGGGGAGAGGAGAAAGAAATCAAGCCCATCAAATCTGAAGTCAGAAAACCCTTTCTAATGCGGTTTTGTGCAATTAGCGACTGCGCCCCGCACATGATTGACTCTCATCTTTGGGGAGATGAGCAATATTCTAGGAAACGGAGCATTAACTTGTCCACCAATGACTTTAATAAGGCGCTTTTCAAATTACTGCTCATAAAACCAGAGCGGGGGAGGCAAAGGTGGGGGGGAAGCTACTGATGATGACACCCGCTCTCCTTAATTAGACCTTCCCCTCTTCTCTATTAGCAACTTAATAGCAAGTGTACATATTTATCTAAAGCAGTTCTGGCGTGGCATGCCAACGAAAGCTGCCCATTTAATTATCAGCCGCTAGAAGGTAATCACAATTTGGGAATGCATGAATTGAAGCAAGCTTGTAAGGCTCACCACTTGTTTAGATTTACAGCTCAATAAATATGGGGGGGGGCCTTCGAGAACAATTCCTGTAACCTTCACACCACCCCGTGGAGGCCAGTAGCTGCTGTGTCCGTAGGGCAATGAATCCACTCCAGGCTTTAATGCAGGCTTCAACGGAGCTCTCTGAGGTACTGAACCATATCCCTCCCATCGGGTTCAGTACCTCGGACAGTTCCTTTGAAACTATCCAAAACCTAGAGCACATTCACCAGCCCACTGACATGGACGCCACCAGGCACCAGAGGTCACAGTGGCAACATACAAACAACTCCCTGCAACCTTCTAAGAAAATATATGGACACATTTGGTTGGCAGTTTAGGGCAGGGTTTATTCTACCCTTTTTTTTGCCTCATACTGCACAAGAAGCTAGGACAGTACCGAGGAGATGCTTCGCCTGATCCACAAAGAACCATGACAATTTTAATTGTCCTGGCTGTATCCTATGGGATCTGTAGTATAGGAAGGCCCTCAACCTCTCTTGCCCAGAATTCTCTGAATTACAAATCCCAGGATTCCACAGGATGTAAGCATGATCCATGTCCCCATGCAAGAAAAAAAAGGATGAACATTTTACCTTTGCTCAAGATAGCATAATTTTCCTGCTCAGAAAGCCAGGACAGTACAATGGGCTGCCACATACACAGCTGCTGCCTCCTCTGAACACAACCTGACAAGCTGCTTCCTTCATGGTGCATCTGAACAAGTGGGATTGGGTGGGGTATTTAGTAGCCATCAGCCATCCAACACCACTAAATGTCCATCATAGGAAGATCTTTGGCTATAAAAGCAATCTAGAAAAAAGCCATGCACTGAAATAATAATTCATCCCCTGAAATCGGGCACTTTGTTCAGACTACAGAGCTACCATTTTCAGGCCTGGTTCTAGCAGTCTGTACAGTCTAGCAGCAGTCAAGGCTGTAGCCCACTAGTCTACCCAAAGAGCAAACATGGCCCTCTTGCTGAAGTTGCCATTAGGGAGCTTTAGCTAGCCTAGTGCTTGGAAACTGTACTTTTTGGACTACAGCTCCCAGCATCCCTCAACCAGCATGATCACAGAAAGCTTTCAGTAATCTAAAATGTGGAAAAGATACTTTTGGAGACCATCATTGTGTGCCTTCAAGTCATTTCCAACTTATATCAAGCCTAAGGAAAACCTATCATGGGGTTTCCTGAGGCTGAGAGTATGTCACATGCTCAAGGTTGAGTGCAGAATGGAACCATGGTTTCCAGGGTGATAGTCCAATGCTCAAACCACTATACCATGCCGGCTCTCTTTTGGAGACTACAACTCCAAAATTTTACAGCCAGCAAGGCCATACTGACCAAAGGATTTTGGGAGCTGCAGTCCAAAAAGAAAAAAATTTTTCAAGCTCTGAAATAGCCCAGCACAAGCTTGATATATGCATGCATAAAACCTTTGTCCTGCAGAAGTAAAAAAAACAGGGGCTTTGGGGAAAACATTCCCTCAAGCTTCTCACACTGCTATTCACCTTCTCTGCTACCACATGAGGGACGTTTTTGATAAAGTTGCTCTGTACTTGCTATGTAATCACAGACAATGGAGGTTCACACTGTAAGTGCAATGATACAATGGCCTGTGTATCTTGATGAGGTACAACAACATTATGAGGGAGCTCCTTAAGCCAATCCAGATAGAAGGCAAAGCCATTTCAGAGTGAGGGCAATGTCTTATTCCCCTCACTTTGAACTGGGGATTGGGAAGGAGAAGGGAAAATCAAAGCAACAATTCTCTTTCTCTGTGCAACCAGGCATGCCCTCAAGTGAATAGATTCTTTTAAGACTCCCAAAGGGAGGTAGCAAAGAGTTGCATTCATATTTTCCAACATCTGCTGTCATTTCAGTGTCGTTGCCCTAATCGCTTCCAGCCCTGTAACTAATAGATGGAGAGAGAAAGGCCATGCATCTACCTTGAGTGCAAATTCTGGAAGGAAAGGAGAATATAAATCTAATAAATCAATACATAAATAAATGTATACATAGCTATTCAAGGACAACACTTTGCAGGGGACAAAATTCATTCATTGAAAAGCACCATCCTGCATTTCAGAGCAGTGCTATCTGAGTCTCTCATGCAGGCAAGAGGAAAACAATTAATTGCCAGCACTGAAGGAAAGACAAGCTGGCACATTCTGCATCATTGGGAACAGCAGCTTCAAACTTATCTGCTGGCAGACAGCGATCAATATATCAGAAACGTGTGGTCTGCGAGTAAATAAACAGGCCAGTAAAACTGAATCCCTTCACAAATCCATGAGACTAACCTCTCCTCTCAGCACTTTCACACTCCTTGCTCTGCATTTGGTAATGTTAAAGCCTAAAAGTGCCATTTCTAGGACTGATGTTGGAAAGTCCCGAGAATTTGGTGCAAACGTTGATTTAGTTGAGCACAACATGTCAACACAAACAGCTCTGCGTCCAGAAAATAAGGCTACTCTAAAACACAGGCAGATAAGCCAGAGTTTGGAAACATTACTATTTTAGATTACAGTTGCCAGAGGCAGAGGTCCTATTTAATCAGATGAGCTCATATCAAGACACTACTTGGTCAGATTGGTTCTTCAAATGACAACATTGAGTGCCAAAAAAGTCAAGCCAACTCAGAGTGAGGGACAGAGTCTCAGTGGTAGTAAAAATACATAGCAACCATTTTGCTGCTACCATGAATGGCTGCCTTATTGTAACAGTGAAGACTCGTTCAAGTGTGTGTGGGGAACAGGAGGAGAAGACAGCTGATGGTTTGTGAACTGTGATGGTTGGTGGTTTCCACGTCAGCGGGGCCATGAACCCATTCTGAGTTTTAGACTGAACTTCAAAGGGGCCATTTGAGAAGCTGGATCTATTTTGAGTACAGAACCAATCAACTTAGGCAGCTTCAGATTAAAACTCAGAACCTTCTGGTGCACTGGCCAATAAATTTCAAGTTACTCTGTCGATGTTAACATTTGACTGGCAGTGGGTAGTGAATTGATGGGGAGAATTTGCTGTGCTGCTGTATCTCAGGTGGGATAGCGTCTTGGATGGCCATCAACAGGATGGATTGGGACTGGGTATGCTGCTCCTCAGGACAAAGATGGAAGAAGGAGAACATTTGGAACAGCCAACCATACAGTACACAAACTTACAGACTCACTGAATTAAAGAGCTGCAAGGGAGCACAAGGGCCCTCTACTTGCCACACCGGAATATACCACTAAAGCACTCCCAAAATAAGAGCATCCAATCTCTGTTTAAAAATTTCTCAAGAAAGAGAGTCCACAGGTCCCTAAAGAAGTCCATTCCACCACCAAACAGCTATTACAGTAAAGAAGTTCTTCCTAATGTTCAGGTGAAATCCCTGTTCTTGTCATTTGAATCCATGGATTTATATTGTAATATCTGGAGCATGAGAAAACCAGCCTGCTCCATCCTCCATGCAACAGCCCTTCAGGTATTTACATATGGCTGCCATGGCACCTTCTCGGTCTCTTCCAAGCTAAACGTAGGCAGCTCTCTAAGTTGTTCCTTGTAGGGCTTGACTTCTAGACCTTTGAATCTCTTGGTTGCCTTTCCCTGGACACATTCCAATGTATCCTTCTTGAACTGTGGTGCCCAAAACTGGACACAGTGTTCTGGGAAAAGCCTGACCAAAGCAAAACAGAATGACATTATCACTTCCCCAGATCCTGCCGGCACAATCCAGAACTACATCCGCTTGTTTTGGCTGGCATGTGGCTACTTGCTTGCAGTGGCAATTAGTGAGTTTCAGAATTGCAGAAAAGTTTAGACTGCAAGCCCCGGAACCCTCCAGATGCCAGCTGGTTGGGGATTCTGGGAGTTTACCGCTCAAAACAGGTCTTTCCTAAGATCTTTTGCAAGAGTCAAAGCAAGTAACCTCTCACTGGACTCAAAAGCACTGCTAGGAATTATGAAAGGTGTGTAGGAATTCTGCTCCCGAAGCATTTCTCCATGAGTTGAATAGACATCAAGGCCCTGAATGATGATGCCAATATAAAGTGGAGGTGGGTGACAGAGTTAGTTCATTTATCTCCAATCAATACTGATCATTGTGAAAGTCAAGCAGCACTCTTTATATGAGATCTGCACCGCCCCAAATGAATGCAAAAGCTGTTTTTATTGCTGCTCGTTCATTTATTTCATTCCAATTTATTTGTGCCCAAATGTAGAGCTATTTTGCAGCAAGATGTGGGGTGGGAGGAAAGAAAGAAAAGAGACTCAACAATTGCTTTTCGTCCCTGCAAATCTTGCATGTGATGGGAAAATATGAAACACTAGGCACTAAACTGAAAGCTTCCTATTTCTAGAAATGCATACATAGATTTGAATATATATTCTCCATAAGCAGGTTTGGCAATTATTTGAGCTGTACTAAAGTGGAAGAGGGAAGGTGATTTTCCAGTTCAGTTCTCTGCAGCACAGAATAACAGAACAATTAGTCATGTTTTCAAAGGTGGCTCACTCGGATTAGCTGCTAAAAAGTCAATGTGGCCAGGATGAAATATGCCCTCAGAAATACTCACAAGGAACATACACAGCCTACACTAGTCTCTCATTGCACTACAACTCCCATCATCCCCACTACCACGCTAACCAGGGAAGATGTGAGCTGTCGTCTAACCCATTTGGAAATTAGCAAATTGTGGGAGAGGAGCTCAAAAAGATTTTCCAGAAAGGTAACAGTTGTTCTTATTGCCTTGCCTTTCCCACACTGCAGTGTGAAATTACTCAGATGGAAACATAACCAGGCATAAAAGTTAGTTAGCCTCCCCACTGCCATGAATGACAATTTTAAAATTGACTGAGCACATTAATGATAAAACCCATAACCGAGGCTGACAACCCAGAGTTGTAAAAGGTAGCAGGAGAGCAAAGTAAGAAGGTATATCAGAGTATGCCTTCCGCACCTGGAAGAGCTTGAAGAAGTTGCTTTGTAAGACTGCAACTCTCAGAACCCCCCAACTGGTGGGGGGATGCTGGGAGTTGTGGTGGGCAGCAAATACTTTCCCAGGCTCTGGTTTGCAAGAATAAACTATACTAAATAGCTCAATCCAACTCAGTCAGGGAACAGAGTAAAGAAAGAAACACCTTAAGATGGAGAGGGAAGAAGGAAAAAAGGAAATTTAGCAGAACCTTTAACACTGATATTTTAACATGAGATTTCACAGATAATAATCTGCTTCTTTGGATGCAATGCACAGTGATATTGCAACAGTCTTCTGTGATCTTCGACCGTTTTAATTCAAGATGGGGCTTGAAGAGTGGAAACCCCATATGGACTGTTTGAGGAAAGATGAAGATGATCCGGTTGTCGTTGGATTTGCCTATTATTAATTTAGTGACAACAGAAAAAAACTGTGTAGGAGGGAGATTACAGAATTTGAGATAAGGTTGTTACATGCAACTGTTGATGTGTAGATGGGAAGTGCATTCTCTTCTTTTTCTTTTCTCTTCTTTTTCTTTTTGGAAGATAAACCATTTAATTGTAATTACAGATAATGGTGTTTATTTTCTTTCTGTTTTGTTGTTCTCTTGTTTTTTATCTTTTTAAACTTAAAACAGTATTTTTAATAAAGTCCCCTAGAGAGGGCTTGGGAGGAATATTTTCTTGAGGGGGAGTGGGTACAATGGGGGGGATGTGGCTCTCCAAGTTCTCCAGGGGGGCAGTAATGCAGCCCCTTCCCTTCTACAGTTGCCCACCTTTGTTCTATTACCACCATATATAGACTTTTCCATCATCCACAATACATATGGACTTTATTTCCTTCTATGTCTCATTTCAACATCTTTGGTCAGATCCCACCTGGAATCCTGTATCTAGTTTCGGGAAGGATATGGACAAGCCGGAGCGTGTTCAGAAGAGGGCAACCAAAATGGGAGAAGGCCTGGAAACCACGAAGCTCTATGAGGAGCAGCTTAAGGAACAGGGGATGTTTAGCTTGGAGAAGAGGAGGTTAAGAGGGGACAGGATAGCCATGTTTAAATATCTGAAGTGATGTAATGTCATGTCGAGGACGGAGCAGGCTTGCTTTCTGCTGCTTCAGAGACTAGGACAAGAAGCAATGGGTTCAAGCTGCAGGAAAGGAGACTCCACCTGAACCTCAGAAAGAACTTCCCGATGGTCAGAGCTGTCTGGCAGTAGAATATGCTGGTTGGAAGTGTCGTGGAGTCTCCTTCTTTGTAGGTTTTTAAACAGAGGCTGGATGGCCATCTGTCAAAGGGAGTGCTTTGATGTGAGTTCCTGCATGGCAGAAGGGGGTTGGACTGGATGGCCTCTGGGGCCTCTTCCAACTCTAGGATTCTATGATTCTATGAGTACACACCCTCAACTTAAAAGGCATTCCTCAATTTCTTTTCCGCAAGCCAGAATACCTCTTCTAAAATCACACCTGCTGCTGCAGTGCAACTATGCAGTAGAATCTGCCCATAAAATGGATTTTTGACTCCTGCTAATAGTGCAAACATAACTGATTGCTGCTTACACAGTTAATGATGAGAACTGCCTTTAATTGCAGAAAATAGCTCTAAACCTCCTCCCAGGTGTTCCAACACCATCTCTCTTTCCCTGCTCACTCCCCATTACTGCAGAAATCTTTATTTCCAACCTAGGTACTCACTTCTGCTGTGAGAAAGAAATGAATATGCAGAACACCTTTTCTTTCCAAGTGTCTTCATCAAGAGTGTCCTCTGGTTATCCATTTGAATCTTTGTTTACCTTTAATGTACCAGTAAATTGTTCATGAGCTATTAATCCCAGAACAGAAAAAGTCGTTTGCTTAAAAGCACTTGCTCTTCCCCGCCTCTCACCTGCCATCTAATACCGTGAACAATTAGAGAGCTGTTAGAAGGCGCAGAAATCCCTCACCACCCTTTATGGCTTCACTTTGTTTAAACAGTAACCTAAGATTTCTCGTGCTCCCATCCTCCACCTTCCCTTCAGGAGCGTCTGGCTAGGATAACATCCTAGCATGCAAAGCAAATTATCAAGGAAGCCAGAGTCCAGTCCTTCGAGGCCGGGGAGCAAAAAGCCTCAGACGCCGTGGTCCAATGTGGCCGTCCTGAGAGTCCCAATATATCCCTTTTGGGGGGGGGTCACCAAATGGCCATACTTGCTTTCCAATGATATTATTGTCAGCTAAGAAGCTTCCACACTAGACTGTTATAGTGCTATTATTCCACTTTCAACATCCTATGGAATCCTGGGGTTTGCAGTTTAGGGAGGGGCCGTCCCTAAACTGCAAACCCCAGGATTCCATGGGATGTTGAAAATAGAATAATAGTACTATAACATTCTAGTGCACAAAGTGACTCAGCTTTCCAACATTTTATGGTTCCCCCCATTTCACTCAATGGGTGACCTTGGGCACGTCACACACTCTCAGCCCCAGAAAAACCCATGATAGATTTGGCTTAGTGTCATCATAAGCCAGAAACAACTTGAAGACACACAGCAACAACAAGTCTGTATGAAGTGTACCGTGTCGATCTTTTCCTATGTTTTAGATGTGTTTTAAACTCTTATTAACGGTTTTTTTTAAAAAATAATACTGTTATTTAATTCTTTCATTTTCTTTTATTAAAAAAAAGATTTTAACTTAATTTGATTTTAAATTACTGGAAGCTGCCTTGGATCCCCAGAGAAAGGTTCCGTCACCATCACCGTTGTCTCTGAAAGGACGAACTGGAGAAAACTAGCTGGAGAACTTACCATTGATGCCAATGAAAACTAGCTGGAGAACTTACCGCTGACGCCAGCTTCCCCGTGTTCTTCTGCATGTACGTGATGGCGTCTCGTATGGAGGCAAAGAGGTTGAGAAGCACGTGCTCCATGTCATAGATGCCTCTCATGCCCTTCGTTAGCCCTTCCAGGGAACGGAGATATTCCCTCCAGTAGCTGTCTATCTCGACCACACTGGCCAAACACCCCTGCAGCACAATGCCACAGAACCCGGCACAGGGTTTGGCCATCATGAGGTCTTGGCAGTGAGAGCAGTACCACATTTTCAAGAGGAACCGGCCACAGTCCTTGCTGAACTTCAAGTGGTCGGTGGTGTTGACCACCTCGATGCCAAGGTTGAGGGCCTGAAGGAAGACCCGTGTCACCTGCAGTGATTTGGACACCTGGGTCATCATGACCTTGGGGAAGTTTCCAAAGACTTTCAGGTCTCGTCTGGCCAGCCTCAGGCATTCTGCCATTTCCACCGAAGGCTCGGGGAGACCCGGGTTAACCAGGTGGGAGTAGACCAAGGGGAACAAGCCGTCAAAGAACTCGTTGATCATATCATTGACGTTGATGTCCGAACCCAGGATGTACAGAGAGATGTCGGTAAAAAATTCCCCCACAAATGTAAACGCTTTGGTGGCCACACTGCGATAGTAGTTCCTGAACATGGCGTTGGTGTAATTTCTCGCGTGACGCACAACAATTTCAAAGGCTTCTGAAAAAGAAAAACGAATGGAGTGGGGGAGCGGTCAGTAAACTCTGTTGCGAGAAAATGAAAAGGAGAAAGAGACAGGTTGGCAGATGGACAGAAGACTTGGGCCATTTCCGCACTAGACTGTTATAGCGTATCATTCCACTTGCAACATCCTACGGAATCCTGGGGTTTGCAGTTCCTTCTGGCCCCTCCTGAAACTGCAAACCCCAGGATTCCATAGGATGTTGCAAGTGGAATAATAGCACTCTAACAGTTTAGTGCGGAAATGGTTTTGTTCACACTCCACATCCATAGCACTTTAATATCCCTTTCACTACCGTGGATATATCCTGCACAATCCTGGGATGTGCAGTTTCTTGAGCTATTTAGAACTCTCTGCAAGAGAACTCTAGTGCCTCACCAAACTTCAAATCTCATAATTCCACTGGCTGGAGCCGAGGCAGTTAAAGTGATATTGAAGTGTTATGGAAGGAACCAGACAGACAGATCTTCAGATGTTGAGCCCCATCTGCTACAGAACATGTGTTTACAGTAAGGGTGGACACCGGGCATCCCATGGGGCCACACGTCGCCCCACTGCAGGCAGAGACTCTGAGTTCCTCCACCCAGAACAGCCTTAAAATAGATGTGCAGTATGTCACCAACAGGATGCTGGGTAATAATATTGAATGACAATGAAACAGAGAATTATATTGAAACATCAGGCAAATTAAAAATGATTTCAAACCATACCAAGAAAGAGGAAAGTATAAGATACACGGACACCATTAACACCCCACCCACAACAACCAAAGCCCATTGAGATAAAAAAAAAACTTTGTTGGCCATCCAGACAGGTTCCAACAGAGTGGTTCTGATCAGTGCAAGAATAGAAAAAGATGGCTGTCCTATTCCAAACTCCCCTTTCTTCTCCAAGACCAGGCTGTGAATGGTTTTTAAAAAGGGGAATTAGATCTTATTTAGCTTAAGCCAGCCATGTGCAGTTCTGATTGGCAAATGCCCGCGATGTCTCTATCCAACCTTCCTGACTCATGGAGGAACCTCACCTTTCCAGTGTTTGTCATTATGGTTCATATTCACACTGGCCAACACAGTTACTGCCTTGATGCTTGATGTTTCAAGCACCCAGGAGTCAATAAACCCTTGCCTTTTGGTGTGTGATTTGTTCTCATTCAACAGCAAACTATATTATGGTAAAGGCACATCCACCGCCAACTGCAGGCTGTATCTTTTAAATCTTCCTAAAGTGACTTAATTTGCCACTCTGTCTGCACGTGGAAACCCCGAGGTAAAGCCGACTGTAACTCAATCCCTGTTCACTTATAACGTGAGCCCGGGTGGTCAAACTGAGACATTACGGTTTTAAAACTTTAATACAGATATATTTTAATATTTTATGTGAATAATTTTCAGGCACGCTCATCCATTCCCCCTTCCTCTGGTGCATTCCCAGGCCGGCGGGCTTGAAAGCTGTTATTCCAAACAGGGTCAGTGACCTGTGAGCCATGGCGCCATTTGTGTCTCTTTCATCACTCTATTAATAGCACCCAGGAGAGGTAAGACGCCCAGGAGCAATGTGAGTCTTTAGCATTAAAAAGAATGTAGTACCTGTCTGTCAGGGTGAATCTCTCTTCTCTTTTAACAGGCTCATTTCTGTGCCAGCAGAAATTATCATTTTAGGAATCAGGCAGAAAAGTAATGCCCGGTCCTGGAGGCAGATATGGCCAAGAAAAGGGACCTAATCAGTAAGAAATGGGGGCATAAGAATACAAGTGGTCAGTGTTCTTTTTTCGAATCAACCCAGCTATGGGGTTCAAGGAGATCAGAAAGGCAGGGAAATGGAATATGGCAGTAATAAGATGTGGTACCCAGAAGGGTGTCTCCCCTAAAGGGCCAGCTAGCTGGAGGCTTCCATGTCAGTAAGGCAAGAACTTCAGGTTTTGGTCCATGCAACTATTCAAGGTTCTGAATCCCAGCAACCCAACACATTCAGCACCTTGGATAGTTCCTCTAGCCCAGAGTGGATCAGCGCCGCCCTGCCATAGACTTTCCAGTGGCCATTGCTTCTTTGGAGATGTTGACTGAGATCCTAAATCTCAGACTAGATGGCTGTTGTGGTGCCTTCCAGCTCTATGATTCTAAATCATACTTGTAAATCTATAATTCCTGAATCCTGACAGTGTATCTGCCAATATTATCTATTCATTGTCTCCTTATGCAATGGGGAAGAGAATGATGGTTGCTTCTTCACTCCCAAGGAATCAAGTGGCACATAGAAGGCAATGATGCATAGTTACACACCACCCAAGAACACACGCTTGCATGTCTGGACTCTTGTTAATCCCAACAAGAGTAGCCCTAGTGAATCACTTGTTAAATGGGGTGAATCAACATACAGGTATATCCAACAGAGTCAATGGCTGTACCCTAGTCAGAACAAGCAGTGGGATTTAGCCCTGTACAAAACAGATAAACTTGTGGAAGTCCACTTACACAATCATGAATTGAATAGGTCTGTTGCATACTAATTTTAAAAAACTGCCAACCACACGTGTAAGGAACTTACACGCAAGTATGGTATGACTGTCAGCCAAAATTATCTTAAGCATTTTTTAACTTACCATTCCACCCTATCCCAAATACAAAGCAAAATGAATGCTGTAAACACATCCACAGTTCCCCAGAATGAAATTCTTGCTTGTATGCTTTTGTGGACCGGTTGTCCTCACACTCCTGGCCTTGAGCTCTGAGCCAGAGGAGTTCCAAAATCCTTGGTCACAGACCTTCACCCCACTGCAACTGAGTCCAAAGGAAACATCTGCAGCCCTCTTGAAGCTCCTATCTTCCAACTGCCTCTCTTCACGGTTCACCAGTGGTCTTTTATTGGCCTCTTAGCCCCACCCCACCACCAGGGTTTTACCAGCATCTGGCTGCCCTTCCCTCCCAGGGCCAGGAACTGGGAATAGGCAAGATGACACCTTTGGTGAGTCTGATTTCCATAGTGCTTTAGGTGTCCCATCTGGGAGGCACCAAGGGTAACCTCAAGATGATGCACTTACCTATTGATTTGACCCTAAACTAGTATCTATTTAGGTCTTGGACCAAGACTATGGGAGATCAGGGTCCATATACCCACTCTGCCATGGAAGCCCAATGGGTGACCTTGGGCAAGTCACTCTCAACCTCAGAGGAAGGCAATGGAAAACCACCTTGGAATAAATTTTGTCAAGAAAACCCAGTGATAGGTTCACTTTAGGCTTCACATGAGTCAGAAACAACTTGAAGGCACACGACGACAACAACACCCATTTCTTGGCCATCCTCAGCTAATTGGAGACAATCATCTTGGAACAGAAGTGATGACTTTATTTAAAGAGATAAAAAACCCAATTCCTTGTAGAACTTTTCTTTAATTAATGGATGCCACCCAAGATAATTTAGCACCGTACATGACTGCAGCATAAAACTTTATGTAGCTTTTCTGATGTCTAATTAACATACATTGCTACAAAAGAGCAAAGAGGGGGAGGCAGGGTGGGAGGGAAGAAGCCTTGATTAATTTTTATAATTTCCTGCATGGGAAAGAAGTTGCACTTCTAATTGAATACAACGGCACAATGGTGTTAAACAACAGGACACAAGTTGCAAGACAATGCTTTAAGGGCATGCAATAAACAGCTAACAAAAAAAGGATCAAATTTAACCAGAATTCAGAGACACAAGATTTCACAGACAAAAGCCAGGGCATGTGTGGCCAAGCAACATCAGAGTCTAGTCAAGAGGGCAGAAGTTAGTAATAAGGAAAACACTAGCTAGAAGAGATTGCAGCAGTTTGCTTTTGCCTGAGTTTATGGGGAAGGGCAAGATTTTGGCCCTCCTCTCACCCCCTGTCCCTATTTAACTGAATGCAAATTACTTTTGGACTTGGAACTCAGTTTGCAACAACTGAAGAAGACAGGGTCAAAGGAGGAAAGTGGGAGGAAGGAGAGAGAAACTTGGATGCTTTAAAAGCAGCTGTACTGTCGAATGGACAGAACTACAGGAAATGGCAGTGAGCCAAAAGACAAAAGGATTAACTATGTCCCTAACCTACAAAAGTCAAGGAAGAAGGCACAACCAAGTCCCGTGGTCTCGACAAAGTTCTCATACAAAGTTCTCATAATTAAAGACGGCTAGGGGACCATATTAGCCACCCAGGAGACCTCGGAGAGTGGGCTGCACACACACACTCCCCCCCAAAAAAAAATAGAATCATAGAATCATAGAAATGTAGAATTGGAAGAGACCCAGGGGCCATCCAGTCCAACCCCCTGCCATGCAGGAACACCCTCAAAGCACTCCCGACAGATGGCCATCCAGCCTCTGCTTAAAAACCTCCAAGGAAGGAGAGATTCTACCACACTCCACGGAGGCAGCAGATTCCACTGCCGGACAGCCCTGACCGTCAGGAAGTTCTTCCTGAGGTTCAGGTGGAATCTCCTTTCCTGCAGCTTGAATCCATTGCTCCTTGTCCTGGTCTCTGGAGCAGCAGAAAACAAGCCCTCTCCTTCCTCTACATGGCATCCCTTCAAATATTTAAACATGGCTATCATGTCCCCTCTTAACCTTCTCTTCTGAATAAATTATAAATAAATAGAATAAATAGAATAAATTATCCCCAAGTATGGAGACATCTTCATTTTGTTTTCTTAAGTCCCTGCAGGGTCATTTTAGGCCCTGTTTATAACAACAGGGAGTGAACAGAAGTCACTTCCTATTTCCAAAAAGCACTCATCTGGACCTGAAATGGCCCAGTGTGGGAGAAATATGGCAAAAACATACCACCAAGAGCATTTGGGGGCAAAAAGAAAACAAAATCAAATATAAGGACAGCCCTACAAGGAAGGAAGGTCTGTCAACTCTGTTGTGATGGGGGGCTTTTAATGGCCCCCCTACTCTTGCAGCAGCAACGTATCTCAGTGGCCCTGGAAGCAATACTGGGGGCGTCCTGGATGGAGGTTGAAGTCTATGCTTCCATCCATCACTTTATTTATATCCTTTCTCCCAGGGTGGGACTGAAAGTGGCTTACAAAGAGTCAGGGAATACAATAAAACATATATAGCTTCTTTGAAAAAGAAACTTCAAAAATCAAGATTAAAACAGTATTAAAGAGCAACAGCATTAAAACCAATTAAAATCTTACTTTACAACAGATTAAAAACACTACAGACCGCCTGAAGGGCCTTTTATGAAAGCCTTTGGAGACCACATACACGGTTTAAAACTGTTGCAACTTTTAAGCTTAACTGTTGTCTTGCTTGATTTGTTTTTATCTTGTTTAATTTGATTATGGTTTTCCTCTGGAAGAGTTTAAATTGTTTATATTGCTTGTCACCCTGAGATCCTGTAATGAAGAATAAAATATAAATATTTTAATACCATTTTTTTAAAAAAAATACTTCTCATTTCAATTTTGGCTGAGGATCAGCCTTCGAGGAAGAGTTAAGAGGCTAGCATGAAGCAAAACCTTTTCCCACTACCTCATTTTAGTGGCTTTTATTCGCATTTTTAAGTCAGTTATGGATGGCTTTTTGGCTGATTTTGAGGAGCCAGAGGGCTTTGGGTTGGGTCCACCTTGGCCCCTGAGCCACATTTTCCCCACTCCTGAAGTGGTCAAGGGCCAACTTCAAGAGTATACAGAAGCCCTAAGCTCTGTCCAGCCAAAGAGGCCCCCTAGCTCATGGATGGCCAACTAGGGGAGGTTGGGCAGAAACCCCACCCCGAAGCAACCCCAAATATCTCCATTTTCCTCTGAAGACCTCCAAATGGTGACAGGAAAAGAAGCCACCCTCCTCCTGTTTCCACTTGAGAGGGACTGTAGAAGAAAACAGGCATTTCCCTAGAGCAGAGCTTTCCGAACTGTGTGTTGCAACACGTTAGCGTGTCGGCTGCAGTTTGTAGGTGTGTCGCACAATGTAATGGGTGGAGGGGCTGCCTCTCCCGCCAGGTAAGACCCCAGAAAGGGTAGTTCTGGAGGGCCAGGTGTGGGTGGAGGGGCTTCCTTTCCCACCACTACTGCAGCAGCCGTGGGCCAAGGAAGACCTCGGTGAGGGTAGTGGTGGTGGGCCGTGTCCGGGCGGAGGGGCTGCCTCCACTTACTGAATTACTTACTGAATTACCACGTTGCAAAATGGTGCATGTCTAAAAAGTGTGTCACCAACACAAAAAGTTTGGAAAGCTCTTCTCAAGAGACCTTCTCAAAGCAGCAACAAGAAATGAAGGTTCATCTCTCCCTGTCTCCATTCTGAGAATATATTCCTCCATTCTTTGTTTTGTTTGCTCCATTGGTTCCTTAGCAATAGATTCTCGGGTTCAACTTCATTTCCTTCCACCCACTTCTTCCTCTTTCTCTCTCTCGGGCATATAAGCCACCAGTAGCAGTCCCCACCATGTTGTCTCTCTGAAACACATGGCTCACAGCTTTCTTCTCAATGAAGTGGGTCTTTGGCTGGGGACTCCAAACACCAGCTTCCATCACAGCCTAACAACTGAGATCTCAACCTACACATTTTTACCAATGATTCTTCCCTGTGAAAAATGCATACAATGTGCACAAGAGTCATCTGCTGTACAAGTATATGGTAAGAACAAATTCTTCACTCCATAGGGAAGGAGTCCTCCCCCTTTATTATGTATATATTGATAGCAGGACACCCATAATTAGATAAGAGTTGCTTCTCAATTCTCATCTTCACATGGGAGCAGAGAGTAAATAGATTTACAGCTACTAAACATCTACTAATAGATTTAATAAACGCAACTACAGTATTTTAGCTCTCAGCTGCTATGTGGTCTACTGCTCATCTTAAATAATAGACCTTTAAAATTAAATAGAGGCGCCTGCTTCTTCAAAACCAAATAATGAATTTTTCATCAGCGTAAAGCACCACGATCCATTTCATGTACAACATTTACAGAAAGCTATGATTTAAACGCTCCAATATAGCCGGACCATATTTTTAAGACCAGAATCTATCTGTTGGTGAGGTCCCCTTCATTTATTTCATGCTTAAAATTTATTAGCCCTTTCCTGAAAAATGCACAGCTGGCAAATCGCTCTGGTCTTCAAGATAAATCAAAAAGGCGCTCTCAGCCACGCCGAGTATGGATTCTGGATTTAAGTGCATGGCAGATCTTCCTCACCCTGCCTCCCTGACCAGAACATCCACTTACTGCAGCAAACCACTGGCTTACAAAGACAGAAAGGTGAATTTCAGCCTGTACTGCTTCTCCCACCAAGGTGGAATGCTCAGAAGTTGTACGTGCTCCAAAACTATCCCATAGGGACAAAGGTGCCCTTTGAGAGGGGTGGGAATCATGCAACTCTCCCAATGTTGCTGAATTGCAACTCCCTCGCTGGCTGGGGATGCTGGGATTGGCACTACAAGTATACCTCGAGACCCACACGATTCCCACTCAGCCCAGCTGTATCAAATACATCCATACAAACAAAAGGAGGTGGCACAGTCCCCAGAAAGCTTTGCTGAAGGAGTAATGGAACTCAGGAGCTTGACTGTTTTTGTTCCACAGATCTCTTTGGCAGTTCGGGTGAAGCCTATGGAGGGAGGTTGCCTTTGCCTTTCTCTGAGTCTGAGAGAGTGTGACTTACCCAAGGATACCCAATAGATTTCTATGGCCAAGCCAGGATTCAAACTCTGGTCTCCTAGAGTCCTCATTCAATACTCATACCAATACAACACACTAGTTTACTGAAAATAATTTAATGTAATTTTTTTACATCCAAATTCACAGCGGCCCCCCCTGCAGAATTTATCCATGGACCGTTTGAAGGATCGGTGGACCCAAAGGGTAAGAGCCACTGGCTTAGATGTTACTTTTTTGGACTTGACCTCCCAGTTCCTCAGCTAGCTAGCTTGGAGATTCTGGGAGCTGTAGTCTGGGGGAAAAAATAACATTTCCAAATTCGGTCACTCCTTCAGTGAAGCATGTCTGAATTAGAGTCCAGGCCTTCAAGAACTGAGCACCAAGGAGACATCATTTGGAGCCCATGCTCAGCCACTCAAATGTCTTCCTTTGCATGAAATATCTTCCTTCCCAAACCCCCTTTTTGAAGTCAGCTCAGTAGCTGCCAAGCAAGCAGCCAAAGAAAAACGACAACGAGAAAAGCCCGATAATCCTCTTGACCCGGACAGCAAGTATGAAAAGGAGCTCTCAAAGATGCACAGCAGCCATTCCCTATTTAAATTCCCTTTATCCGAGTGCTGCTAAGAGCAGGTTCCTCCTTTGCCACTTGAGCATCTAAGAGCAACACGTCAGCTCTGCCACATGCGACCCTACCAGGGT
Organism: Ctenosaura bakeri; assembly: GCA_948474755.1. NCBI lineage: Eukaryota > Metazoa > Chordata > Lepidosauria > Squamata > Iguanidae > Ctenosaura > Ctenosaura bakeri. The sequence goes on from CAOLHI010002886.1 coordinate 133,231, forward strand.
AAAGTAACAGACTGACAAGGGTGACCTGCTCCTGCTGCATTCTGTGGATAAAGAGAAGTCTTCTGGTTCTTCCAGACAAAGGCAGAGCAGGTACTATTTTATTTGGCCTCCCCGGGGCAGTGCTACAGGAATGGATTTTGAAGCAAAGGTCAGTGGTGGCTGGCAAATGAGAAGGGAATCCAGTTTTTAAGCCAGGCTCTGCAAGAACTCTCCAAGGTGCTGAACCTAGAACCTGAGTTCAGCACCCTTAAAATTAGCCAAAACCAGGAACGGATTCATTGCTGTGATGGACAGGCTAGCTTCGAGTTCAGAGAATGGGCTAGAGGTTTCAAAAGCTTTATTCAGGACTTTGAAGAATCATCAGCACATGCTCGCAATTGTCAAGACTAAGAGCACACTGGATTTGCAGTACTGCCGTTATATTTCAAAGTTGGTACACATGTGGCTATCCCATTCGTCAACAAATCGAAACAACTCTTTTCCCTGGGCCTTACCGTCTCCCTGCTGTTTTCTCACCCAACCTGCTAACAGAGAGACCCGGCAGCCATGCCTGTTCCTTCTTACCATAAACCATCACCATAACATCATCCTCAGTGTATCCTGTCATCACCTCAACACCATCTCCCCCACACCTTAGCAAAGCAGCTAAGCCCTGCACCACATCCTACTATCTAAAACATGGCAGGGAGAGTTGTTCACCGCCTCGATCCATGGGGAGAGGCGGGATGGAAATAATAATAATAATAATAATTATTATTATTATTATTATTATTATTATTATTATTATTATTATTAGAGCCAACCTGACAATCGCCCACTAATATGGGAACCAACAACCACCACTGGTGCTGGTCCATTTGCTATAGCCAAATGACCCTTCACTACCATCGATTTACTGCCTTGGAAGCAAAGACTGCTCATACATGGAACAAATAAAAAAGTCAAAAGAGGTACAGCTATATTAGGGGAAGCAAGGAATATTTTAAAAAATGTAAAAAAGTCAAAAAATATCTTTTCTAAGCACTGAGAAATGGTGATGAGAAAAATCCTGGACTAACAAGAAAACAAGAGAAATTGCAGTTTAGGGCTTATTCGGCACAAAATTTGCACGTGCACGAATTCCACAGAAAAATATTTTCTCTCCAGGAATGTTCTTTCTTTTATTTTTTCACAGAAGACAAAAAGGCTGGGTAGAAACATTACTTTCTTCACAAAAAAATGCTGGGTTTTTTGCACAGAATGCCCTTTTCTGTGCAAAACCACCACGGGTCAATTTTGCCCAGAGTAAGCCGCAAATACTCTTAGAAAACTGTGCGATTTCTAGAGACTTTTTTGCAGCAGCTAAAATTATTTTTTTGCTTCCTTTACCAAGAAACTTAGTGAAGAATTTCATCTGTAAGCTAAATGTAAAGTTAGTCCCAAAGACCCTTAAAATGAGTGGCAATTTTCTAGAGAGTGACTAACAGGTTCCATGCATTTCACTGTTAGGACTAATACACTGGATTTATCCCATATTGTTAAACCCCAATTATACAAAATCTGTGATAAGAGATCCAGCAAAAAAAGAGGCAAACCTTCATCTCTTAGGACAGCTGGAAGATTTGCATAAAGGTCTGCCTTTACAACTACAAGAAACTTTTTTATTTCTTGGAATTCCCTACCTGAAAGCCAAGAGAGTCAGTAGGGGACCAACTCTACCTGCTGATCTCTATTCCTTCTAGAAAGACCAAACTCTGCAGAAAATCCCTTATCCCGGCTTCCTACAGATGGCACGTTTAACAAAAGCTTTTGCAGAAACTTAACAATAAAAAAAAATATTAAGCATCAAACACTTTTGAGTTAGGACGCTTTTTTAAAAAGTTTCGGAAAGTAGCTTTTTTGTACGATTAAGCAGAACCTGCTGCTAAAAAGCTTAACTCTACAAATCTTATCAGACTTCATCTTAGCTTGAGTGTTTTAGTGACTACCTTTCCTCCTCCCACTGTTCTTAATAAAAGCTTGGAATTACTGGTGGCTGGAGGAGGGAGAGATGGGGAGGGAGTCTCTGAAACAGTTTTAATAGCTTGCCAGGAAAAAAAAATGGCTCTTACGTTCCTTTTTATATATATGGATTATATGGGCAACCTTGGTGAGTACAGGGATCATTTTACTGTCTCTGGGACCAGGGGGGAGCATGCAGATGAGCAAAAAAAAGGCCAAAAATTGGAGAGGAGGAGCAGAAATGTCCAGAAGTCCACTTCTGGTTTTGAAAAAAGGGTGTCCTAAAATTTTAAACAGTTCGGAAGCTCTTGCAACCTACTGAAAAGATGAAATGCCTTGTTGGGAAGTTGGCAAGTCGTCCTGCCCACCTTTTTTGGTGGGGACTCTGGTGAAGCTGGAGAAATTGAGGGGCACAAAAACACTCTCAGGGGCCCCCGACAGTCCCCGAGCTGCACTTTGTGCACCCCTTGCCTGTGAACTATACACTACCTCCTCTTATTGTCTTTAAATCTCATTTTCCAAAGCTTTGGGAATTTTAATTAGGATCATAACCTCAAATATTTTGATTATATGTATGTATTAGCTTGTTTTGTGTATTGCATTGGCTTTTATATGCCTGTGTTTGGGCAGCTCATTTTATAAATGCATTGGACCGCTTTTATATTGGCATTACTCCTTCCTTCTCGTGTGTTTTTTTAATTAGATTGTACACCCTTGGCAGGGCTTGCTTATTGTTGCATTCCATGAAGTGTCATGAATGGCACTGTATAAATACATGATGATGACAACATTCTTTCAGAGAAATGAAAAATAAGAGACCAGTTAACCACTGGCTTTATTACACAGGCCTAGAGCCAACATGATACATGATGGAGTTAAAAATATCACTACTGTAGCTGTGCTAAATTTAAGCAACGGGGCACACATGCAATCCTTTGTCCAATTGGTTGCACAACACAACACTGTGTTGGAGTCTACCCTTCCACAAGTGTGTATGTGCTCACACAAGATCTTACACTGGTGCAATAATACCATGAGATCCTGGTCGTCATTACCTCCTTTGACCCAAAATCCAACCGTTTAGTCTCAAACAAAATAGAACGACTGAATCAATGGTCACTCAAGTGACATCTGACCAAAGCAGAACAGAGTTGGACTATGACTTGTCTCTGTCTGGACATGTGTCTTCTGTTGTTGCAGCCTAGAACTTTGTCCAGCTTGTCTTCCTGGGCACCACAGTTCAGGGGGGATATTGACAAGCTGGAGGAAGGTGAACAAAATGTAGAAGGCCTGGAAACCACGAAGTCCTATGAGGAGCAGCTTAGAGAGGTGGGTATGTTTAGCCTGGAGAAGGGAAGGTCAAGAGGTAACATGATAGCTATATTTAAATATTTGAAGGGATGTCATATGGAAAATGGAGCAAGCTTATTTTCTGCTGCTCCAGAGACTAGGACATGGAGCAGTGGATCCAAACTGCAGGAAAAGTGATTCCATCTGAACATTAGGAAAATTTTCCTGATGGTAAGAACAATTAAACAGTGGAATATGCTGCCTGGGAGTGTGGCGGAGTCTCCTTCTTTTGAAGTTTTTAGACAGAGGCCATCTGTTGGCATGCTTTGATGGTGCATTCCTGCATGGCAGGGGGCTAGACTCGATGGCCCTTGCGGTCTCTTCCAGCTCTAGGATTCTATGCAGTCTGCTGGAGCCAAGATGCAAATAACAGCTCCACCATATTTGGAAATATAAAATGGAGCCGCTCTCAATTTGATCTGTGTCTGAATCCCACACTTTCTTTTGAACGTACTTGGTACCTGCTACTTTTTAAAAAAGAGTAAAGCCGGAGACTCCCATCTCATCATTCAAAAAGAGTTCTCAGGAAATTAAAAATTCACACTGACTTTCTCCAAAGAAGAGGACAGGATATATCTAATACATTTTTGCCAAGATTACAGGGGCAAACAACATATCCTCTGTTAATGGATATGCAACTAGGTAGAAGCCTGCAAGTGCCAGGTTTTTAAGATCAAGAGAATGTGCAATTTATAAATAAATTATAACAAGGTGCACTGGAATAAGGAAAGCAGTCGGAAGGCGTAAACATGTTATCGAAAGTAGGCTTGAGATATAATCCTCGCAGCACCAAGAATACATATTTCATAACATTTGCATGCAGAAACCAATGGAGAATACATTATTGAAGCCTGTTAAATATTCATCTCTAGTATTAACATGTTTGGACTCAGGAGTTTTGCTCCTCTAACTGCAACATTTGGGGAGCTAATAGCAGTGATTGTGCCGCACGGGGCTAGGAAGAGCTCCCAAAACCTCCCAACCAATAGTGAGTACCTATTTGGAAAGTTGAACCAGTGGCAACTGGTGACTTCCATGTCAGTGGGGCAGTGAATCCACTTCAAGTTTTAGTACAAATTGCAAAAGATCTATCCAAGATGCAAAAAACACAGCCTCCCAAATAGGTTCAGCACAGCAAACAGCTCTTTTAGTTCAGACTACAAGTCAATACTGGAGCCACCAGCCAGGTTGAGTTTATGGGCCTTTCCGCACTACTCTCTTATAGCGCTATTATTCCACTTCCAACCTCCTGTGCAATCCTGGGGTTTGCAGTTTAGGGAGGGGCATTGAGGGCTGAGCTCTTAGGCCTCAGGAAACTACAAATCCCAGGATTCCACAGGAGGTTGAAAGTGGAATCATAGCGCTATAACAGTGTAGTGCAGACTCGGCCTATGTTATTAAGACTCTTAGCAGTTAAGAGTCTGGCAAAGCCTTATGAAATTTATTTCCCTCCTAGTCCACTTTCCAGTTCTGATTTCTTCCCTCTGACACTCTACAAAGATTAGAAGAATTCTCAGAAAACCAAAGAAAGAGAGATCTTTAAAAAGCAATGGACAGAATGCAGAAACTTCCCAGGAAAATATAGACTTAAATCTATTTCGGATCAGTGTTTAGTCCAAGCTGAGGAAAGTTCCTTTTTGGGGCTGCAAGTCCTAGAATTTCCAAGCCACATAGCCAGCAGCTAGAAGATTCTGAGAGTTGTTATTTATTTATTTATTTTAAAAAAGGAACTTTCCTGGGGTCTGACTTGGTCTCAATGGCACTCAATTGGTTTTGTGCTTAGAATCATTTCAACTGCCATCCGATTTTGCTTAAGCTCCATTAGTGGCAAACAAGATTGCAAACTAGTTAAGCTGAAATACACTATTAATGCATGCCTCTCAAACTGATTTCCAGTTAATATGTGCTAACCAAAACTACAGGGAATTTAAAAAAATAATAATAATTAGAGTTCTGCAGGCCCTGAATAGCTGATGGCAGTTAAGAAGGCAAACGCAAGCAAACATGGAGACGGTATACAGTTGATTAATAATTCCATATTATACATCCCACATTTCTACATCTTGCATATCTATATTGAATGAATATTTCATATTCTCTTTGGATTTCAGCATCTTGTCAGGTTGTGAGGATCTGCGAGCCTATTTTGAATTGCATCAAAAATGCTACCTTTGAAAGAAGCAGAGAACTTTCCCTTTGAGATCCCAAAGTGATGAAGTTCTAAAGAACTTAAAAACCAGGAAAGCTCAAAGCCACAAAGCCTTCCTGTCAGAGTAACATACGACTGAGTGAACGGCTAGGTTCTTTTTGGAGCCTTTAAAACTCAGCAGGAAGCTGGAAAAAGGGTCTGAAAGTTAGCCAAATTGGCCTTATGCAAGCCCCAAGGAAAACAGACAAGGGATAGGGGGAAAAATATTGATAATTATTTGTTCCCAGTTGGAAAAACAGGTTTCCCAACAGCTGGGAAACTGTTAAAATAATAGAACAGTTTTTTCTTGGTTTGCAGCATCCCTGTTGTAGGAGAAGAACTAGCATTTCTCCACAGTATTCTCCCTGTATTTGAATGTCCTAAGGTGCTGCGGAGAAATTATTCTGCAAAGAAAAAGCTCATACGGTTGCTAAGTTTGCCCGTCATGGAAAACGCTAACCTGTTGAATGTGTCGTCTTTGCTAACTGCTAATTTGTCAAAGAAGGGGGGGTACTATGTATTCAGGCTTAAGTACCGCTGATTCCTATTTCATTGATTTATATCCCTAAAGGGGACTCACTGGGAAAAAAAATTGTATTTACACAAGAGTTGACTCCACCATTCAGCAGTGGTTTCAAAGTGTCTAATTTTGATTGGAAGCGGAGTTCCAGTTGGATCCAGGACACAGTCAGATAATTAATAATAATAATAATAATAATAATAATAATAATAATAATAATATTTATTTTTATCCCACCTCTCCCAGTGGATCGAGGCGGCATTACAGGAATATATAAATACATCAAAACATTAAAATATACCCCGTCCTCCCCACCCACCAACCCTTCTATCCCCCTAAAACACATTAATTATTAAAAACAAATTAAAAACTGGAAATCAGCCAAAATAAAGCCAACTCCTGCAGTTGAGGAGGCAGGCTGTAGGGAGAAAAAGAGTCAAACCACCATTTTGACAGGTGGAATGAGATTTTCCCTTTAATTTTTTTTTTCCAGCTGTCATTCTGGCTGGGAAAAAAACATTAGAGGAAGGGCCTGAGACTTCCCAGAATCTTGGAGGGGCTTCAGGATCCATGAAACAACCCCATGGGCTTCAACTGTCTCTTACACACCACATATTCTCCACCCCTGATTTACAAAATCAGGCATCCTCAGTGCTCTTCTAATATAAGGGCAGGGGAACCGTTTTCAGCCAGAAAGTCAAATGTCAAATTTCAGAGAAGTTTCTCAAGAGCTGTGGGCAGAGCCGGAAACAAAGGAGTTGCAGACAAAAACACCAGGATTCTTTTAGCTTAAAATTCTTAACTGCTAATATTTCAGCTTTACAAGAAGCATGTCAACCTCTTAAAAAAGAGGGTGGGAACTCATATGATGGCGCCATGGGAAAAGAAGACATCTACAGAGAGCCAGACTGGGATCTTAGGGGGGTCACAGACTGCACTGGAGCTCGAGGATCCCCACTCGTGTTGCAATAATTGCTTGTGGATGATGGGGAAAGGTGTCTTTCTGGTCTGGGCAGGGAGTACAAGTTCTGCAGGTAAGGAAGTGACAGTGGCTGGTGACTCCCATGCCAGTGGGTTGATCACTCTGCTTTAAGTAGCTGTCCAAGGTGCCAAACTCTATTCAAAAATACCATCAGCACCTTGGGCAGCTCCTTTGGAAAACTATGCAAAACCTGGAATGGACTAAGCATCCCACTGACATGGGAGCCACCAGCCACCTGGCAGGATTGAAAAAAAAGCTACAAACTAGGGTCAGTTTACCATATTGTTTTCCCTGTTTATATCACATTTGCAGAATAATTGTACTCACTGTAACCCATAATTTTTCTTTCTGCTTAGGCAATGCAGTGTCACATTAACTAATTCACTTTGTCCATTCAAAGCATATCTTCCATAACTCACCTATTTGGAAGGTTAAGTCTGGCATACTGTTAGTGACATTGAAGACCTACATTGTGCTATGTATGCAGAGTTTTGTTTGGTTTTTTGATGGTGCATAATGGTCATATCGAGCTGATACCACCATAAGCAGAGTCACATATGTGGGACTGTCGCGGATTTGGTAGCTCACTTATGTAAACAGAATAGAATGTGATTGCACAATGTCTATACTCACTGCCTCTGTGGACTGCACACTGCAATTGCACATGGCTGTCACTTATGCTCATTGACTATTGATCACCCTAGGTTGTACTACACTGGTATTCAATATCTTCTGAAGGCTATTTACACTATGCTGGAGCAATACAGAATCTCAGCCTAAGTGTCCAATTGCATCAACTCATTCCCGTCATCCAAATCCCCTTTTCAAAAAATTTAGCACAACCAAAGTTGAGGATATACAATAGCCTCCCAGGTTCTTTCAACAGAGAGACTGGAAAGACAGCTTCCTTAAAAAGAACTATTTTACCGAACTGCAAAGCTACGTGCACTTTTGAAATAAGTCAGTGGATTTAGCTGTCAGAGGGAGATTTAAAAACGGGTTATGATAAAAAGAAACTGACAGTGTAAGTATGACTCAATACAGCATTCTTAAATGTTGATGCAGAAGAGCAAGTTCAAAGTTTCTATGGCTTTCCAATTTTTACTTCCCTTGCCTCTCATTCTTTCTTTTCTCCCTCAATAGTGGAAGAGAGAGAGAGAAAGTTTGGACAGTGATGCAGTGCTTGGAAAAATTGTGTGCACTACAGATCTCAGCATCCTCCAACCAGGAGGGGGAATTCTGGAAGATGTTGTCCAAATGAGCAACCTTCTCAAGCTCCAGAATTAAATGATATACCGGAAGTGGGCAACTGCAGAGAGGGAAAGTGGCATTTATCACACACACACCCCACATCTCTCTGGAGACTACAACACTGACACAATCTTTCATTCTACAAACGTTTTGATGGACGACTGCTATTTCTATTGCCAGATATATAGATATGGGTGTATGTATTGGAAAACCAGCAGAATAGCTAATTTGTTCTATTAGCACATGAATTTGTTGCAGCCGCTCTTTGCTGCAAAATCGTTGCTGCTGGTATAAATGCCAAAAGTAATGCCAAGAAGACAGAAAGTGGGGGACAGCATTTGCAAATGGCAGCAAACTGTGGCCTGTACAGTCGGCCCTCCACATTTGCAGGTTTGACTTCCACAGATGTGATTATTTTTGAGTTTTTCCAACTCATAAACGCCAACCTCAGGCACTTCTTTTCCAGGGCAACCTCCCTCTTGGAAGCTCAGCAGTTCAGCCCTTCAAAAACCCACCTCTAGTCTTTCTCCTCCTCCACCTGCCAGCTAAGGATGGATCACAGCCCAATTTCTCAGCACCACAAACCCTCTCCAGATGCCCCCACACGCACGCAAGGAAGGAGATGGGTAAGAGAGAGCAAGTATGAGGTCACCATGCCAGCCCCTCCTTTTCCCTCTCCTTTCCCTGACCTGGTGTGGAACCCTGGTGCCCATTCTCTCCACCATGTCTTGGCCTCCTTCTCACAGATGCACACACATTTTGATATTTGTGTTTTTTCTACTTTGGCAGGGAGTTCTGTGCCTCTAACTGTCACGAGTGTGGAGTGCCAACTGTATTCTCTATTGGCTCTTTAGTTAAGTATACTAAACCAAGTAAACTCTCCTGCAACCTGGCAGGAACATCCTTCACCAGGCTCTGAATGCCAACAGAATGGACTTCCTTCTCCCCAGGCAGCTGATGCCCTCTGAGGAGTTATGATTGTGGAAATCGCGTCAAAATTGTGACTAAGGTGCAATCGTGAATACAGAACACTTATGGATGTGCAAGGGCTTCCAGATTAGACAGTAAAGGAAAGAAGTTTCTGCTTGGGGTTGATTAAGACAGTCAGTTAGGTTCAGCTAGAATTATGAGAAAATAGTGAAGGAATTAGGGAGATGTGTTAGAGTCAACTGGGATTTAGGCAAGACAACACAAATAACAGTTTCTCCTTGAGATTCTCTCACCATAAACCTCTGTACACCAAGCACTCTTTATTGGTTGCACCTCTCTTTTTAATACATTGTTCTTGCAATGTACACGTGTGCCTTTGGGAATGCTATAATACTGCAGTAGTTGAGTTCAGACCCACAGTGTCTGCGTCAGAGTTGTGGAGTCAGAGCCATGGGCCATTTCCGGACTAGACTGTTATAGTGCTATTATTCCACTTTCAACATCCTATAGAATCCTGGGGATTGCAGTTTAGGGAGGGGCCTTTGAGGATGGCCTTTGTGGATGGCCTTCGAGGCCCCTCCCTAAACTGCAAACCCCAGGATTCCACAGGAAGTTGAAAGTGGAATAATAGCACTATAACTGTCTAGTGCGGAAATGGCCATGGAGTCAGAAGCAATTTTGAGCAGAGGTGGAGTCAAGAGTCAGTAGAAATATACTACTCTGACTCTGCTATCGTAATAAAAAAATCTCATAGCATTAAATGTCTAATCTGTTGCATATTTACTTTCATAGAAATTTAGGAAAATAATTTGAATCCAATCAATATATTTTATCAGTCTAAGTGGCCTGAAAAGTCACACAGTGGCAGTGAAACGCCTTGTGCAACGATTTTACAACAGTTAAGTTGTTATTCCTAATTAATAAACATTTGCCATTTATGAAGGAGTCAGAGAGCAGAAAAACAGAAGAGTGGGACTCGAAGGTTTGGCAAACAACTCCACAGCCCTGATGGCATCGGTTGTCCAAGCATGGTGGTAACTTTACCGGGAGAAGCAGATATCCCCACTGTTGCCACTGTGATCTACTTCTCCCATTAAATGCATGGAGATTTGTTGAGTCAAGAGACGCTGCACATTTTCTGGTTATCTTTTCTTTCCTTCAACGAGAGGAGAAAAGAAAGGACATACCAATATACCCATATTTTAGCGTAGGGTTTCATTTTGTAGCGTGCCGTTGGCTCGCCTTCACTTACTGCAAAATCTTTTTTTATTGACAATTCAATCATGTCCGTTTGGAACACTGGAAGCCCTGATTTGATCAGCCATCATTGGATTTACAATATATAAATGACAAGACCCTATCGGGGGGCTGGAGTCTGGAAGCAGCTGCCTTTTTATTGATTTATATCCCACTCGCCAGGAAGAAAAATTGCAACCCAATCTAGTAGGATAGGCCGAGATCGATACCAATTTTTTTCTTAATGACACAAAGGCTGAGATAAGGACGGCATAAGTCAAATCCAGACAGATCAGATTTGCCCAATATCCCTTTCAATTACTGTGGACATACGGTGGGGATATGTAACATTCTAACCAAGGGGAATATAATCAGAGGGGCTTAAAATTACAACAGGCAGACAAGGCTGACTCGCACGTTCCCCCGGGGTACTTGCGACTGTCACAACTCAAGAATTCACAAGGAGTGGCCTTGAAAAGTACAGTGGGCTGGATTTCTAGGAGACCGGCAAGCAGAGTTAGTGAACTCTTGTGAATATTCCATACCCAGGTTGCATATCCACAATCTAACACTGTAGTGGGCAAAATACAGGGCCTTTCCACACTACACTGTTCTAGTGCTATTATTCCACTTCCAACATCCTGTGGAATTCTGGGGTTTGTAGTTTACTGAGGCCAAAGAGCTCTCTGGCTGAGAATTCTAAATGCTCCTCCCTAAACTGCAAATCCCAGGATTCCACAGGATGTTGAAAGTGGAATAATAGCACTAGAACAGTTTTGTGCAGAGAGGTCCTTGGTGTACAGTCAGCCCTCCGCATTTGTGAGTTTCACTTTTGCAGATTTGATTATTCAGAGATTATTTGCTGCCACCTCTGCCACCTCCCTATGCCATTTTTAATAGGGACTGCAAGCCTCGTGAGACTGAGAAGCTCCAAATGAGGCTTGTAAGTCCTCCTTAAAAATGATGTAGGGTGGCAGTGGAGGTGGCAGTAAGCCCCACCAACCCCTCCACTTCTGCCTTATGAAGGAATTCTGATGCCTCAAAGGAATCCATACTGGGTTGAATATGGTGAACATACTTTTTTGTGTGTTAAGTATGGTTTGGGAGGGCCTAGAGTTATTCATGGTTTTCCACTTTCATGGGGGTCCTGTGCCCCTAACCCTAGCAAATCATAGAATCATAGAATCCTAGAGTTGGAAGAGACCCCAGGACCATCCAGTCCAACCCCCTTCTGCCATGCAGGAACACACATCAAAGCACTCCCAACAAATGGCCATCCAGCTTTTGCTTAAAACCTCCAAAGAAGGAGACTCCATCACACTCCATTCAGGCAGCATATTCCACTGCCGGACAGCTCTGATTGTCATGAAGTTCTCCCTGAGGTTCAAGTGAAATCTCCTTTCCTGCAGCTTGAATCCATTGCTCCTAGTCCTGGTCTCTGGAGCAGCAGAAAACAAGCCCACTCCCTCCTCAACATGACATCCCTTCAAATATTTAAACAGGGCTATCCTGTCCCCTCTTAACCTTCTCTTCCACAGACTAAACATCCCCAGCTCCCTAAGCCATTCCTCATATGGCTTCGCGGCTTCCAGACCCTTCACCATTTTGGTCGCCCTCCTCTGGACACGCTCCAGAGGAGGGATGACTGTATTTGTTGGTACAATGGCTGATGCAAAGCCTGCTTGCTCATGAACATTTGTCGAAAGGATATTTATTTATTTATTTATTTGGCCTTCCGTTGAGATTTATGGAGAACGTGGCTCATCAGCAAGCAAGGAAGTGCCTCTCCTATATTCACAGCCAGACTGCAAAACACCTTTCTCACAGGCAGCCTGCCTCATCCCTTCCTTGTCGGTCATCCTGTTTCTGTAAGATGGCTGTGATTGTCTCTCTCTCTCTCTTTTTTTTAAGCAGGTATTTAACCTGTAAAATTGCTGGCTGTTTCAAACTGACAGGAATTTGAGTTTTCTTGTGAATTTTTCATTTCTTTGTCTGTCTCATGATGCTTTTTTAAATCTTTGATCTTGCCTGGGTATGCATTTTTAATCTTGTTTACCTTTTATTGTCTGAACTGCGGTTATAAGCCACTTTGAGCATTTTTAATGGAAAGGCAAGACTCCCTTTCATAGAAAAAAATACATTTTCCATGATAAACCTAGGAAGCAATTGTCCACTTTGCAAGATCTCCTCCAAAAGCTCGCCAGAGTATGAGAGCCAAAGGAATTTCTAGGATCCCCTGTAGATACCAAAATAATTCATGGATGCCCAAGTCCCATTACGTACAACAGCGTAGTAAAATGGCATCCCTGATATAAAATGGCAAAAATCAAAGTTTGGATTTTTTTAAAAAGAATATTTTCAAGCTCTAGTTGCCTGAATCCATGGATACGGAGGACTGACTGTACTTGCCATACCTATTAGGTATTTAATGATTATTCCCATGGTTCCTAATAATCATTTGCCTTTTTCTTGCTGCTGTTTGACACTACACCCAACTACACTACGCTGATGCCCCCCCCACAACCCAAGAAGCAGATGGTTCAGAGAGAGAGGAAGTCTAGGGGTACCATGCCAACCCACCCCCTTCCCCTTTCCTTGCCCTGACCAGGTTTGGACTCTGCGTGCCCATTCTTCTCCCCATCCCTCAACCCCCTTCCACAGATACACACATAAATTTTGATATTTGTGGATTTTCACTTCTGCAGGAGTCCTGCAGAACCCTAGCAAATGTGGAGGGCAAACTGTATTCTTAAGATGTGATTTTCAGCTGGTGATACACAGACCGCTGGTGGGATACAGGTTGTCACCACCATTATCAAGACTTACGGCAGCTGGGCCGTGCCAACTCCTATCTGCCCCACCCCAACTTGTTATCTCTGACCTTTCAACATGCTAACCATCACTTTGGGCACTCAAAGATCCTCCCCTAACCTATTGGCTGACATTTTCTCAGTGATATACCCATGCATAAGTTACACGACACATGTGGGGTGAATCATTTGCCACTGCGCAACAGACACATTGTGCCAGCAGCAGGAGAAGCAGAATTGCCATAGAATCATAGAATCCTAGAGTTGGAAGAGACCCCAGGGGCCATCCAGTCCAACCCCCTGCCATGCAGCAACACCCTCAAAGCACTCCCAACAGATGACCATCAAGCCTCTGCTTAAAAACCTCCAAGGAAGGAGACTCCACTACACTCCGAGGCAGCAGATTCCACTGCTGGACAGCCCTGACCGTCAGGAAGTTCTTCCTGAGGTTCAAGTGGAAGCACTGAACCATATAGCAGCATTGAGCATTGCAGTTATCCACTGCACACTGAACATTGTGGCTGCACCCTGGGGTTGTGCACTGTGTGCTGCAGCTGCACCTTGCACATTGCAGAAAGGCACCTGGTCTAAGACATGTGTTGTTCAATGCTGCTATTCTGCACAGTTCTGGCACAGCATTTCTCCACGTGAAGATATATAAACTGCTGAGAGGACGCTGGATTCCAGCCACATATTATCTGGGTGTTTCACGGTTTCCGGAGCAGTGAGATTTACACTCAGCAGCAGGATTAACCATTTTGTACTCCTAATGGAATTAATGCTTTTCGATCATTAGCATTCACACCAAACAACACTTTTGTAAATTTTGTGTCCTCGTAACTTGCTATAAACGAGATACATAAGAACAGGATGTCTGGAAACGAGAGTGCAACTCTGGGGCCACATGTAGCCCCATGTGGCTCTTTTCGTGGCCCTTGAGCATTTCAGACTCTATAGATTCCCCTTTTTTTTCCTGGCTAAAAAAGGGTAACCGTCCTCTCCAGAAAGCCTCAGGAAAAGCAATTCACCATCTAAAATCCAGGCTGGACAGTGCTACTGTTAGGTGGATTTGTAACTTGCTGACCAGCCAAACACCAATTCCTCATCAATGGCTCCTCTTCATCCTGGAGAGAAGTGACCAGTGGGGTGCCACATGGTTCTCTCCTGGGCCCACAGCTCTTCAACACCTTTGTCAATGACTTGGATGAAGGAATTGAGGGCATGCTGCTCAAATTTGCAGATGACACCAAATTGGGAGGAGTTGCTAATATCCCAGAGGACAGGATCAGAATTCAACATGATCTTAACGGATTAGAGGGTTGGGCCAAAATTAACAAAATGAATTTGATCAGGGAGAAGTGTAACGAACCATACTTGGGCAGAAAAAAATGAAATATAAGTTGGGTGACACCTAGCTTGATCACAATAGAACATTTCCACATGACACTCTTATAGTGCGATGATTCCACTTTCAACCTCCTATGGAATCCTGAGGTTTGCAGTTCTGGGAGGGGCCAGCCAGCCCCTCCCAGAACTGCAAACCCCAGGATTCCATAGGAGGTTGAAAGTGGAATCATCACTCTATAAGAGCATCGTGTGGAAATTTGGACAGACGTGAAAAGGATCAGGACGTGAAAAGGATCTTAGTGGACCACAAGCTGAACATGAGCCAGCAGTATAATGCAGCATCTAAAAAAGCCAATGTGATTCTAGGCTGTATCAGTAGAAATAAAATACCACTCTATTCTGCTTTGGTCAGACCTCACCTGGAATACCATGTTAAGATTAATTAACTATTAATTAACCATGTTAAGATTAATTAACCATTAAGATTAAGGCAACCATGCATCTTGACCTCCAAGTGCACTACTTTGCTTTCCAAGTGCAGGGGAATCAGAACATAACTCTTGTCAGTGGATATCCATGCTATGCTGAAGCGATGCAGGACGTCAGATACCTTCCTAAACTCAGAAAAACTCAGAGGAGGGAATGAAAGGGAGAAGAATCTTTTTAAACGTGTGTGTTTTTTTAAAAAAGGTCCTTTGTTAGAGGTCTCTGTAAGTTGCTTCCACCTTCCCTGCTCCCCTTTCTTCTTGTTTATAGCTCATTACAGTCTGTGCAATATGTCACGGTGCCCTTTTAGTGCAATTATACTGAAGAAATATAATGCGCTAGCGAAACCTTTTATTCATCCCTGGCTGAGCTCCAAGGAGCTAAGTGACAAAGATGTTACTTCCACTCTAGAGAACACCCTGTTTAAACCTGTCTTTTTAACAGAACCTGGCCACTAGTGATGATGATGATGATGATGATGATGATGATGATGATGATGACGACAACAACAACAATCGTAACAGTGGTAGTAATATTAGTAGCAGCAGCAGCAGAAGCAGTACAGAAAATCTGAGCACTTTTCTTCCAAGAAAAGTATTTGTTCTTTTGCAATAAATCTGAGCACTTTTCTTCCAAGAAAAGTATTTGTTCTTTTGAAATAAATTCATTTCCGAAGTCCTCTTTAAAGAACTACCCAGAGAACAAGTGCATTCCGATTTTTCCACATTCTGTCAAATTGGGCCACCAGGTTCCAGAAGTGGAGTGAGAAGAAAGCAAGCTGCCAGCCAATTCGAATCCTACCAAATGGTGCTGAGCAATCACCGTTTCCACCCTCAAAATCCAAAACAGGCCAAGCAGCAAAACGAGGTTCAAAGGAAAAGAGGCATTCCAGAGTTTGGAGAAGTTATTTTAGGGACTATGGCTCCCAGAATCCTCTAGCCAGCATCAGGGCTGGGGAATATTGGGAAACAAGCAAAGTTATCTGTCAGATCTGTGATTTTCTGACATATCCATAGGCTCTTCACCGACAGAAGAAGATACTTTTAAAAGGCACCAGATCTAATGACCAGAACCACATCTTGCAGCTGAAACTCCCCTTGCCATAGAAATAAGCTTGCATTATTATCTCCAATTTATATTTTCCCTCTCAGGTAGTATTTTAGGAGTGGTTTTGGTTTCTGGCTTTGTCTAAAAAAATTACAAGACAGGCAGGGAGGATGATAAGTAATTTTACTTCTTTCATAAAAAAAACAGCACTCTTAAACTGATTCCCCGCTAAGTCTGTCCAAAACGATTTCCAGCATCTTCATGGAAGCAGATGTAAGTGGAGCTCACACTGAGCTCCGACAATTCCCACTGCTCCCTAACTATATTAGCCTGGCATTTAGAAATATTGCTTAGGAAAGCTATTATGACACTTAGAAAATCCTACGTATTTTCTGATCGGCGGCACATCAATGGAAACAATGGGGTGTATTTTATATTATTTCCCCTTCTAAGGGAACACCATCTCTCACAGGTGGGTTTATTTCAACCAGAAACTAGCAAAACACGGAGCCTTCCAAGGAAGGTTAAAAAAAATTGTCCATCCAGGATCGGCGGCTGGGCCCAATGTCAACAGAGCAGTGAATTTGCTCTGGGTTTTAGTCTGAACTTTAAACAATTTATCTAAGGTACTGATCTCATTTGGGAGGTTTGGGGTTCTCCGTGTAACATAATGCCTTTGAAACCAGAAACAGATTCACCATTCCGCTTATTCAGAAGTTCACCAGCCACTGAAGCTAAAAGCAAGCATTTGTTGTTGGTTGACGACCCACTTTTACACCCAATCATTAATACATCTTCATGGATCAATATGCCAGCTTCCTTAAATTAAGGGGAGACATATTTACATCTTAAATACCAAAATCGGAGTCATCCAGGCTGTAGTATTTCCAATTTCTATGGCCGTTGCACTAGACTGTTATAGCACGATGATTCCACTTGCAACATCCTATGGAATCCTGGGGTTTGCAGTTCCGGGAGGGACCGGCCGGCCCCACCCGAAACTGCAAACCCCAGGATTCCATGGGATGTTGCAAGTGGAATCATAGCGCTATAACCATTCAGTGCGGAAATGGCCCTCATACAGTTGGACAGTGATGAAAGCTGGCATGAAGAAATCAGCTCATTTGAAATGTGGGGCTTGGGGAGAATTCTACAGATCTAGAAAGATAAATGAATTAATCTTAATGCCAAGGAAGTCTGAGCAAGCCCAGTTTCAAATGGAAATCAAACTTTCCTGATTTATTTGGTTGCAATCGCATGGACTGACCTAATTTTGCAAGCCGTGCAAATTCTCCAAAGAAACCTCTCAAGTTGAAAACTAGCCATCCCTCCTTCACTGGAAAAATCACCGCTTCCTATACAATCCTGTCCCTAGGCCAACTTTATTCTCAGAGGCCCGGGTACCATCTTCCACCACCAAAAGTGATCCAAAGTATTAGGAACAGAAGACAGGGCCTTTTTGGTGGCAGCACCTCAGTTGCTGGGTTCCCTCTCGGTGAGGCAAGATTAGCCCCATCCTTGACAACATTCCAACACCAGTAAAAACATTCTTACTTCTTTGGGAAGTTTATTGTTTTTATATATGAATGACAATGCAATGTTTTTGCCTATGACAGGTAATCAGTATAAAGGTTTGAATGTTTAACTAGGACTCTGAGAGACCGGGGTTCGAATCCTTACTCAGCCACAGCAACGCAATGGGTGACATTTGCCAAGTCACACTCTCTTGGCCGAAGAGGAAGGGAATGGCAGCAACCCTCCTCTGGACAAGTCTAAACAGGAAAGCCTATTTTTAAGAGCCATGTTGTGGTTTGAGTGTTGGACCACAACTCAGAGAGACCAGGGTTCGAATTCCGACCCAGCCACAGAAACCCACCGGGTGACCTGCTCTCTCTCAGCCTAAGAGGAAAGCAATCCTCCTCTGAATAAATCTTCCCAAGAAAGCCCAAAGATAGGGTCATTGTAAGTCAGAGTTGATTCGAACGCACTTAACAAAAACATCAACATGAACGCATGTTTTTAACTCTGCTTCTTTTGGTTTTTAACAGTGGAGTTTTAGTTTTCATTTCACACCATCTCCATCAGACCTTAGTTCAGGGTGAAAAGTGGCATCAATGTGCTTTTACAGCTTTAAAAAAAAACTCTTTCCATCCCCTACTTTGCATTTTTGCTGTAGTTAGTGAAAAAAATAAACCCTTTTAAACTTGATGGGTATATTATATATATATAATGAGCTGGTGATTCATTACTGGAATCAATACTTCTGGCGCAGCACCCATGGGCAAATGGCCACCCCGGGTGGAAAATTTACAGCAACTTTCCCTTTCAGAGTGCATTCTGGCATTAGCGTTCTTCCTTAATGAGAGAGGTTTTCAGTAAATTGTACGGATAGGTCTCTTCCTTATGGGAAAGAGGTCTCCTATACCTCTTCCAGCTGTTGCACGCAGCTGCTCTTAATGGACACCCGCAAGCCGGTGACCCTTCTAACGTGCAGCTTCACACAGTGAATATTTAATTCCCAGAGGTGAGAAAAAGAGATCTCGGCTCCTTCCAACACTCACCTTTTTATGGCTCCGCTAATTCTCCAGAATTTATACGCTGTGCTAAAAGCTCCTGAAACGTAATTGCACAGGAGACATCCCAAGGTAAGCTGTAGGGTTAAGTCTAACCACAGCTACTGAGTTAAATTTCTTAAACATACACACCGATCCTTAAGGGGAAGGAAATTAAAGAAACAGCCAGGCAATGCAGGCATCCACACACAAAAAATCCATCAAAATCAAATTGCACTGAGAATGGAACCGTCTAAGGTATTTCACAACAGATGGCAGCTACCTGCAGGCTTTCTTTTTATATCTGAAATGCATTTTCATTTCTGCTATCAATTGTGTTTCTGTCTTTGAAGCCACTCTGAATGCCCCTGCCTACAATATGAAAATGCACTGATTACCCTCAGAGGTCAGGGATCCTTCCAATTCCACACGTGACTTAGGCCATTTCCACACTAGATGGTTATAGTGCTTTTATTCCACCTCCAACAGCCTACAGAATCCTGGAGTTTGCAGTTTAGGCAGGAGCCTTTGAGGGGTCCAAGCCTGTACTCTCCCTAGAAGCCAAGATGACTAAACTGAGGCTGTCGTACTTTGGTCATATCACGACATGACTCATTAGAAGAGACAACCATGCTTTCTAAGGTGAAAGGCAGTAGGAAAAGAGGAAGACCTCATTATAGTTGGAAAGACTCAAAACAGCAGCGCAGGAATTGGAAGGCCTGCTATGCCACACACTCTTAACTTTTCCAAAAATGTTATCTTTAAAAAATGTCCCCAAATAAGGTCCCCATACCCCAACTTTGCCACAATTTGGGAGCCCCGGGAGAGGCTTAGTCATGTCATTTTAAAAGCAAGTAGATTTCAGAGGAAGGCAATGGCAAACCACCTCTAAATATTCCTGACCTAAGAAAACCCTACAAAATCCATAGGGTCGTCATTAAGTCGGCAGCCAACGTGAAGGCACACACACACACATAATTATTTCTGAACCTCTGCCTTTTTGGTGCTTTAGATGAAGTGGAGCTGGTGCTTCTTTCGGTGCTGGGAAGGGGATAATGTCACCACTCCAGAGTTTTAAGGGATCTATCCGTGGTGCTGAATGTATTTTGGGACTAGAGTTCAGCACCTTGAACAGCTCCTTGAATAACATGTGGACTGAAACACAGAGTGGAGTCCCCACCCCACTGGCATGGAAGCCCCCAGCCACTGTTGCTAAACCAGAACATGGAATTGACTTGTTGATCTGTTGAACCACTACCTGGAAGCTGACATTAACCACACACTTAGCAGAAACAGGTAGGTCTCACTTGGTGAAACATCAAGGCAGGAATCTTGTTGGTGACATGCACGTGTCTGTTTTATTGTGGACAGGTGTAAGGAGGTGGGTTGCAGGCCCTCAGCAGCAAAATCTGTGACCCTGGGATGATCCCCTCTCACAAGGTCACAGAGGAGGGCCCTGATGGTGCCACAGATTTGACATGACAAGGGGCAGCCCCTGGTGAAGACATTAACCATCAACCATAGTTGCACAAAATATCAGGAGCGTAGCTGCAGAGGGATAAAAATAAGAGTGCTGTCCCTCCCCAAGAAGAATTCTCCCTCCTCATAAAATTTTTCTTCACTCCTCACATCTCAGAGCAGCTTCGCTAGTCCACTGACACCAGATCAGAAGGAACATCAACACACCCAAGACAGCAGTTTAACAAGCTATAAAACAAATAAAATTCATATCAAAATACTATGCCTCAGTAGCACGCCTTAAGAATTAATCCAATACATTTTTATTCTGTAAGAAGTAATTCAATACATTTATAACAGGATATAAAACAAGGTTTTCTGTGGGAGAGGAATTGAAAGCAGGCTTCTCAGATCTTTGAGCCTGGTCCGCTCCTCAGTCTTCAGGTGCAGAGGAGAATCTCAGAGCAAGAGAACAGCCTTGAAATGTGGATGCAAATATATTTTCTTCATTTGTTACACACAGTATTTATTTTTTACTTGAATTACTTGCTCAGAGCAATTGTGGGTGATGCTTAATGTATCTATGGGGGCTTCTACCAACCAAGGCCACATTTGGTGGCATCGGTTGGAAGAATCCCCCATAGATACATTAAGCATCACCCCCAGTTGCTCTGCTACTTATCCCGACCTCGGCCACCGAAGGTAAGGACCTCTTCTTCTCTCACCGCTATGGCATCAAATGTTGGGAACATCACCACGCTTGACTAACAGCTCTCACTACAAACACCATGTGTCTGCACGCAAGCATTCTATTAATTCTTATGTAGCATTCCTGGAAGCACAAGTGTATAATGCAGAATGATTTATGAAACAAACATAGGACACAACGCCAAAGATTACTTATTTAATACATCTGAATTCTGACCGACCCTAGCCCACTCTACCCCACATCTCCTTCCCGTATTCCTAACACCAACACTCCTCTCCGTCTCACTCCGTCCCTCATTCGTATCCGAACTCGGGACATCCGGCTAGCCTTTTTAAGATTCAACCCATCACCACTTCACTCCCAACCTTCCACATTCTCACCTCCTCCTAACAGATTACTTATCATACTACATTTACTGCATGTTACATACATTAACATGTTTTATTATAATTTCTCTAGTCAACAGCAACAACATATTTTTAACGAAAGTCCATAATATCACAGTGCTCAACAAAATCACCAGGGGCCAGTACCTGCAACTGCACCACAGCTTGCTCCTTGTGATGACGCAAGTCCCTGAAGCCATTTCCGCACCACCCTGTCATACTGCTATGATTCCACTTTCAGCATCCTCTGGAATCCTGAGGCTTGCAGTTTAGGGAGGGGTGTTTAGAATTCTCAGCCAGAGGGCTCTTTGGCCTCAGGAAACTACAAACCACAGAATTCCACAGGATGCTGAAAGTGGAATCATAGCACTATAGCAGGGTAGTGTGAAACAGCCTAAGTTGAAGAGTCCGGCCCTAAGATTTTGACCCTGAGATCAGTCTAGGGTTTGGCCCCGGGACAGATTTGACCTGGCCACCCTAGCGGAACCACATGCTGCGATTACGTTCCAAAAAAACCGGAGTAACGTAAAGGCAACGAGCACGAAGTTAACACATCCAGTCAGAAGGCATGTTTGTCATGCAAGGCAGATTTCTCGCTTGAGAAGGAAACTCTTCTGAGCAATTCTGAAGCACAGGCAAGACACCACAGGAAGACGAGGGTAGAGTAATAGGATCCTATTTACTAGCACTGGGAATCAATCTTTCCAGATGAATCTCCCAAAGTTAAGAGGAGAGATGTAAGAGGATCAATAGCTGGTTACAGAGGAGGGCAGTAACAATGCGGAGGGTGAGAAATCAGAAAAGAAGGTAACGTGCTCAGCCAAAAGGCCCTTGCAGAGCCCCAAAGAAAAACACACAAACACACACACACTAGGAATTGACAGAATATTTGAAAATACAGCCAGCCTTCTACATTTGCAGGTTTCACATTCACAGATTTGATTATTTGCAAGCTTTTCCAACTCCTGCTCCCCACCTCAAGTGCCCCTTGGGGGAAACTTCCTCTAGGCAGCTCTGATCAGGCCATGCAGCCCTTTAAAAATTCACCTCTGGTCCTCCTCCTCCTCCTCCATCAGCTGCTGTCTGGCCAACTAAGGACAGATTGCAACCCAATTTTTCAGCTTCCCAGACCCTCTCCCAACGCCCCCACACACACACCCAAGGAAGGAGATGGGCAAAAGAGAGGAAGTATAGCATCACCATGCCAACCTACCCCCTCCCTCTCCTTTCTCTGGCCTGGTTAGGATCCCAGGTGCCTGTCCTCCTCACCATGCCCTGGCCCCTTCCTGAAATATTATCTTCTGTGCAGGAAAAAAAAAACCTATTTCCTGAACAGAAAAAAAATGCTGCTTTCTGAGCAAAACAGCCCAGTGAAAATTTTGCACAAAGTCCTGAATTGTGACTTGATTTGGAAAACAGTGTGGTCTTTGAAGGCTTCTCACTGCAGGAAGAACAATTATAGTTATCCAGCGCTTGCTACAAGAAAAAAATTAGCAAAGAATGACATTATCGCCCTCTACTAAGCCCCTGTGAATGTGTATCTTCATAAAGCAGATGCAGTCAGTGCTCACAATATGCTCAGGAACTTTGGTAACACTACCTATGACAGAGGCCAGAGAACATGTCCAGGTCCCAGGAAGCACCATGGGCAGGGGCTTTGCTTTTCCATCACAGTGGCTAAAGCTTACCTTCCAGCTGTCCTGGTTGGTAAGGAACATCCCAATTCATGTTTTGCCATTCCACTTTCTCAGCTGCTTCTAAAATGCCCCAGGTTCCGTCTCCCATTTCCCCCTTGGTCCTCAGCTTCCTCCAGTTCCTGCAAACTGTGTTCAATGTGCAAAAGTAGTTTGCCCTCAATTAACTCAGCAGGGAGGAGAGCAGGGGGTGGAATCTTGCCCTTCCCCGCAGGCTCAGGCAAAAGGAAACCGCTACGGCCTTTCCTAGCATATACGTTCTTCCTCATTTATAATTTTTGCCATCTTGAACATGCTGAGTTGTCGTCAGGCCATACGTCTCCCAGTTTTCACCTGTGCAATGTGGGATGCTATACTAGAGCAGCATTCTCTCCGCTAGGCTACGACTACAACTGCCTGGAGGGGATCCGAAAGCTACAGTTCCCACACTTCTGGGGGGCATTTGGTTGGTTAAGGCCAGCCTGGAGAGCTTTGGGCAAACCAGCACCCTAGGCCAAAGCTGGTGCAAGCAAAGACGAGATGGATAAAGTGTCCTTGAAACAGTTCTGAATAAACATGGAAAACCTGCCGAAAATGGCAGCCACAAGGACAGAACTCTCAAAACCGCCTAGCAACAACAAGCTAATGCATTAAGCTAATTCTTGAACACCCACAATTAGAAGCAGCAGCATCATGTGATTTTCTGCACCATATCCATCGTCTCATCACTTTGTGCCACCGGTGGGAGGCTCGGCATGGCGTGCCTCATTGGTTTTACTGTTCCTCCCTAGCGGGGTGGGAGGGAGCAAAATGTTGTTACATCGGATGTCTGGGGGACATTGTGAGAGTAATAGAAGTTGTCTAAAGTAATTGTTCCTTGTCATGCAAATTTCATCAAAGCACCCACCCAGTGGAGGAAGCTCCCCTGGCAGGGGTGGGAGGGGGAGAGTTTTATCCTTTTGAAGAATTGGGTCATTAGCAATTTAAGGGTTTTGGAAAATGCCACCGGACAACAACACAAAGCCACAGAAGCTCAGGATAATTTTTGGAACACAACAAGTTTCAGCCAGCCAAAAAGGCTTGTAGATAGAGGGGGAGTGGGAAGAGGAAAGCTGAGACAAGGGCAGAAAATGAGCTTTTGATTATTCCTTCCCTGCCCCCTGCGGTCCTCTGATCGGCAAAAGACAGCAACCCGCACATGGATGGGTACACACAGAACATTGTCTTCCTTCATGGTTGGCATAACACTGATAGATGCAAATCCACACGGTTCACAAACAGTAATTTAAAAAGGAAGTGTCTTCCAGGTACGGCAGGATTTAACACCTCCGCCTCTTCCCCTAACCACAACAGCTGAGCACCATCCTTCCTATTTTGCAATGCACTAGCTCTTCAGGAATATAATCCAGCATCAGCGAGGTGCAATTCACAGAGTATTGGACAAGGATTTGGGAAATCCAGGCTCTCCAGTCCCTGCTGAGTATTACAATCCAGAAAACAGGAGCATCCCTTCACTCCGGTCTGCCACGGGTGCTGCAGTCCAAAAAAAGCAACTTTTTCCAGCAGTGGTTCACTGAGTACAATACACCTCTACTGAGTAAAGATGCAAAACTCAGTGTGGTTACAAACGCTGGACTGGGACCTGAGAAATTCAGTAAGTGCTTCGGTCCAGAAAAGGTAAATTTCCTCAGGTCTAGTCCGCTTCTGGAATTACAGTCCAAGAAAAAGAATTTTTCACAGCTCTGGCTTCCTCATTCGTTTACAGACCAGAATTTCCCTCCAATGAGTAAAAGATAGTAAAGTGTGGTAAAGCAGCTAGAATGTTGCACTGGGACTGGAGAAATCTAGGGTTAAGCCCCCCTTGAGTATTACAGTCCAAAAAAGTGACTTTTCCAAGCTCTTTGATGTTGCAGACCCAAAAAAGGAACTGTCCTCAGTTTGGGTAAATGCATCAGTTTATTGAGCAACATATGGCTCCAATCAGTAAAGAACCAATATGATGTAGTGCTTATAGTGTTATGCTGAAAACCTATGAAATCCAGGTTCCAGTCCCCCCTGAGCCATAAAACTCACCTGGACTCATCACTCTTTCTCAGCCTGACCTACCTCACAGGGTTGCTGTGAAGAGCAAGTGAGGAAAAGGAGGAGAAACATGAAACACGCCTCAAGCTCACAGGAATAAAGGTAGAATATAAATGATACCAATGACATAAGTAAACAAGCATCAAGCCACTAAGAACAACACCTCTGAGCATGCACAGAGCACATTTGCCTCACCAATGCACCACAGGAACGTGAAGGCAGGATTTCATTCCAGGGCAAAAGATGAGCCTCTTATTAAAGCACATAAGAAGAGCCCTGCTGGATGAAACCAAAGGGCTATCTAATACCATTGGTGCCTTCTGGGAATTGTAGTCCCAAAACATTTATTGCAATTGTATTTTTTGAACATTTGAACTTCCATTTTAATTCACCGCTGCTGCTCTGGAGGCCTTTGATTGATGTTAAATCCATTTTTCCCTCCACAATTTATTTTGCGGAAAAAGTGCACGCACAAACAGATTACATAAGGAAGAGAAGAAAAAAGATGCATGGAAATTTCTTAAAATGCAATGTCCTTTTTCAAGTGCAAGCCAGCGCGCAGGGAGCAACTTCGAGCAGAAGGCCAGACTTCTCCAGTCTACTGTACATTGGGCTGCCTCTGGACCAAGTTCAGAAACTTCAAACTAGTACAAAATATGACAGCCAGATTGGTTACTCTAGGAGAGATCATACTACATGTATATTAAGATCATTCCACTGGTCGCCAATTAGTTTCTGGGCAACTGGTGCCAAGTGTTGATCTTGTCAAGATTGGTTCAGAAAGGGTTTTTGCCTTTACCCTCCTCTGAGGCTGAGAAAGTGTGACTCACCCAAGGTCACTCAGTGGATATCCATGTCCAAGGGGGGATTTGAATCCAACTCTCCCAGACTCGTAGCCTCATGCTCAAATTACTATGCCATGCTGCCCCTTGCTTCCAGTGAGAGCTGAAAATTATGTAAAATGTGACTTGCCATTCCTGAAGATTTCCAGGAACAAGAAATCATGCTCTCCTCTCTCCCTTTGGTCAGCCAAAAAAGGGCAGTCTAGGGCCATAAAAACAGCCCTGGGGGTCACATGTGGGACCCGGCCCAAACTTTCTCCTTCCTAGATTTATGGAAAATAGACTTCAAGTGACAGCAAAGGTACGAAAGGGCCGAACGAAGCCACACAGACACCTACAGAGCAGCAACTCTTACAACGTGTGGCTTCACGGCAGATATTTAATTTGCAAAAGGTGAGAGGCGAGAGCGCCATTTCTTGTGGGACTCATCTTTTACAGCTCTCTTAATTCTTTAGAATTTATGCGCTCGGCTAAAAGCACCCAGAACATAATTGCAAGGGAGGGAGCCCAAGGTATATTTAAGGCTAACAGTTACTTGCTCAAGAATAATCCATTTAGCCTTTCGCTGTTGTTCCTGCGTGCCTTCCAGTCGTTTCCGATTTATGGTGACCCTAAGGCAAACCTACAAGGAGGGGGGTTTCTGCAGACTGACAGTGTGTGATGTGCCCAAGGTGGGTTTCCATGGCTGAGCAGGGAATCGAATCCTTGCTCTCTAGGGTTCTAGCCCAATACTCAAAATGCCGCACCACCTTTAAGCCTTTCATACGCAGCACAATTCCAAGTCTTTTCTATCTATAAGATTCCTCTTCTCCTACAACCATTCGAAGAACCATACTCTCCCGTACGTGTCTGTCCATGTTTTGAGATCTTCTCTTTGTCATCTTTGTCCACAGGGACATTTGGTGGGAAGGCAGGAGAGGGTGTCTTGGTAGTTGTGTGTTCCTTCTAACAAACCACTCAACAGAGCAGAGAGATGAAACTTCCAGCCCATCTTCAAAGGCAGTCCCATGCATGGTGCATTACAGTAGTCAAACGGAATCAGAGTTGGAAGAGACCACAAGGGCCTCCCAGCCCAACCTCCTTCTGCCATGCAGGAACCCACTTCAAAGCACTCCCAACAGACGGCCATCCAGCCTCTGCTTAAAAACCTCCAAAGGAGGAGGCTCAACCACACTCCAATGGAGCAGCCTATTCCACTGCCAGACAGCTCTGACCATCAGGGAGTTCTTCCTGGGGTATAAGTGGAATCTCTTTTCTGCAGCTTGAATCTATTGCTCCTTGTCCTGGTCTCTGGAGCAGGAGAAAACAAGCCTGCTCCCTCCTCAACATGACATCCTTTCAAATATTTAAACATGGTTGTCATGTCCCCTCTTAACCTTCTCTTCAGAAAACTACCCCCAGCTCCCTAAGTCTCTCCTCAGAGGGCTTCCAGACCCTCCACCATTTTGGTCGCCCTCCCCTGGGACACACTCCAGCTTGTCGATATCCTTCTTGAAATGAGAACTGGACACATGATTCCAGATCAGGTCTAACCAAAGCAGAACAGAGTGGTACCATTGCCTCCCTCAATCTAGACACCACACTCCTACTGATGCAACCAAGAATCGCATTGGCTTTCTTGGCTGCCACATCACACTGCCGACTGATGTTCACCTTGTGATCTACCAAGACTCCTAGATCCCTTTCACACGTACTGCTATCCAGTCACGTGTCCCCCATCTTATATTTGTGCATCCCATTTTTTCTGACCTTACATGTCTCTCTGTTGAAACTCATTTTGTTAGCTTTGGCCCAGCTCTCCAATCTGTCAAGGTCCTACAGGATGTAACTAAGGCACCATCACAATGACCAGATCAGATCTCTCTAAAGAAAAATGCCCAGCAGGCTCCATAGGGAAACTTCCTTATGCACAAGACACCAAGAAGATTCCAGCCAGTGTGAGTTCTGCTTTAGCATGTGTAGCAAAAGGATGTAGGAATGCCGAGATCCACAAGATAATTAATCTCATAGCCCCAGCTATGTTTCCACGCAGAGAGAAAACTTTTTTCCCCTAGTGCTACCTTTGAGACTCTTCAGCACCTTTCTAAGTGGTTGCAGGTTGCAAGTGGTTTCCTCCTTGATTTAAGCCCTTGTTAGCAGTGTTAGCTCAACGATTTTTATAAATCAGTTCTTCCGCCGCTGCCTGCGGTTTCGCTAAATTGTTCCTGGGGGTCTGTTGAGAGAGTTTATTCACTTTTAGAGAGAGGGGGGTAGAAAGATTGTTGCTCCACGCCTCCAAATAATTTCTGACCTACGGGAATCCTAAGGCAAACCCATCGTATGGTTTTCTTGGCTAGATTTGTTCAGAAGGGGGGGTTGCCTTTGCCTTCCTCTAAGGCTGAGAGAGTGTGACTTGCCAAGGCCAGTGGATTTCCATAGGCAAACTGGGATTTGAACCCTGCTCTCCAGAATCATAGTTTAATGCTCAAACCACTACACCATGCTGGCTCTCCAGACAGATTAGACTAAATTAAACTAGACTAGATAGTCAGATTTTTATATCCCACTTTTCTCCCAACATACTAACCCAAAGTGGCTTACAACCAAGCTAAAACAAGACAAAGATACCTAATAATGTGGGGGCTTTTTAAATAAAAAATCAATTAAACACAAGTTCGTTAGGTGAATTTTCATGACACAGTTCACATTTGAACTCAGAACCCAAATCCAATCACTACATCACATTTCTCCCTATCTGGAGGCTAAAATCATGGGGGACGAACATCCCTAAGCAACAGCAAATAAACAGAATAAAGGTGTCCTGCCATGTTGACTCATATTAGATATTTTTGATATTGCTTTGTTTGCAACAGAGATTGTAGGATGAGGTCTTTATTGCACACATTCTCCCCACCTCCCTGCCTTGCAAAAAAAAAAAAAAAATGTTGTTTAAATCTTTGCAAGACAAAAGAGCATTCTGAAAAATGAACACTTTTGCCAAACCTGTCATTTGAAACTATTGGCCCATATGGAATCACCGCAAGAGCCTAGCAGTAACTTATGTTTTTATACACGATTTAATTGAATTTTTAGTATGGAAGGAAAATCTTGTTTTTCATTATTCAGAAATGGACCTCCCGTCATCTTCCAATTGCAAGGAACGAAGCGGAGGGAAAGGGCCACATTGGGAGGAGGAGAGAAAAAGACTTCAAACGTGCCTCATTTAGCACAAGACGGGTCCGGAATCAACAATCGCTTTGGAGATCAATACATTCCTACGAGAGCCCAGGCGATGAACACAACTGGTGGACCATCGTGGGTTTTGCTTTAAAAGGCATGCCAAAGGAAATGCTATAAAGTAGCAGATCAAAACATTATGCTTTAATATATAAGACTGTGCGCGCGTCTGTGGCCATTTCCGCACTAGCCTGTTATAGCGCGATGATTGCACTTTCAACCTCCTCTGGAATCCTGGGGTTTGCAGTTTCGGGAGGGGCCGGCCGGCCCCTCCCGAAACTGCAACCCCAGGATTCCAGAGGAGGTTGAAAGTGCAATCATTGCGCTATAACAGGCTAGTGCGGAAATGGCCAGGACATAGGAGAGTGTGTTAGAGCTCTCAAAAAATGCAGGAAGAAGCAATAAAGACATCTTACGATTGATTCGGAAAACCATACCTATTCTCCAAGAACAACACCATCAGTAGAAAGAAATAGCAAGGCTGGGTCCTTGGACAGAACCCCTTAATTACCAAGGGATCAATTTTTAAATTTTTATTTTCCAAGAGGACTTTTGAGAAGGCATTCTTGGTGGCTGTTCCCAGGATTTGGCATTCCCTTCCTAGAGAGGTTAAGGCTGGGGATTTACTTGCTGTCTTTTCGCAGGAAGGTGAAGTCTTCTCTGTCCTTTTGGCCTTTGAAGAATGATTGTTCAAGCGGAAAAGTGCTGGATTTTCCGTTTGCTGTTTTCCTTTTAATGGTTTGTGTTTTTAGCAGATGCTAATTTTCAGAAACAACTTGAAGGCACACAACAACATGATTTTTTTTTGTTATAGTTCAATTAAATCTTTGCTTTTTATATATATTGTGAATTTTGGGCTATGTTTTAAAAGCTGTACGCCACCACAAGTCCTGAACTGGTAGAAAGAAGGTATAAAAATAGGTAAATATTATCATTTAAATCATTTAATATAAATCCGAATGTCTCAAAATTGTCCTAAGACCACTAGCTTTAAAAAAAAAAGTGCCTAGGTGAAATACAAATTGTAGCATTTGAATACAAATTGTAGACTTTCAAAATATTTTCTCTGAAAGGGTGCTCAGGTGCTTCATTTTGTACAACTCACCCCATACTTGGGAGGTTACACAGTTAAAACACAAGGTCACCAGGTAAGTTTTCATGGCTCAGTTCACATTCGAACCCAGAACCCAAACCCAACCACGACACTACATGTCTTGAGACCTACTGCAAATTTCGCAGGGAGAACCCACTCCTCCAGCAAGGGGCAATAGTCAAACAGAAAAAAAGTAGCCTGCCATATTGAATCCTATTTGATATTTTAGATCTTGCTTCCTTTGCAAGAGAGATTCTAAAGCGAGGTCTTAACAGCACATGTTCTTGTTTGTCTTCAAAAGACAAAAGAAACACTCTAAGAAATTAACACTTTTGCCAAACCCATCACTTCAAGCTATTGGCCCAGATGGAATCACCGCAAGAGCCTAGCGGTAAATTATGTTTTATACACAATGTAATTGAATTTCTGATATGGAAGGAAACTCTTGTTTTTCATTATTCAGAAATCAACTTCTCAGCAGCTGCAGCGGGACATTCCAAATCCCTGTTTCTTAGTCTGCAGAAGAGAAGGTTAAGAGGGGACATGAAAGCCATGTTTAAATATTTGAAGGGATGCCATCTAGAGGAAGGAGAGGGCTTGTTTTCTGCTGCTCCAGAGACCAGGACAAGGAGCAATGGATTCAAGCTGTGGGAAAGGAGATTCCACCTGAACCTAAGGAAGGACTTCCTGACAGTAAGGGCTATCCGGCAGTGGAATCTGCTGCCTCGGAGTGTGGTGGAGTCTCCTTCCTTGGAGGTTTTTAAGCAGAGGTTGGATGGCCATCTGTCGGGAGTGCTTTGAGGGTGTTCCTGCATGGCAGGGGGTTGGACTGGATGGCCCCTGGGGTCTCTTCCAACTCTACATTTCTATGATTCTATGATTCTATGAAGCAAGAGGAGACATAGTCATGCTCACAAGTGATTGACCCCACTATTCATTTGCACATCACACTGGCTTATTTCTTACCAAATGCTGGATTTATGGTGGTCTTCCTTAAGGTTATGTCAGCGCTCATACTTCCTGAGGCCATGCAGCATGCCCAGCAGGTGAACTTCGTACCTCCCAAGGGATGCCCTCCCATTGCAAAGGTTCCGTGAGTTTGGGGTCGCCATGTATTTTAAAATATCGTGGGAGCCAAGATGGTGCAAGAGGGTCTCTCCCCGTAAGAGTTGTGTATATCTTTGCTATGTACTTTCAAGGCAGCAAGGCCTTCAAAGGTTTTTCGACAACGCTCCAGTCCCTAATCAATCGAATACGCAGGAGATACCTGTACCTAACATGTGTTTTACCTACTTAATTGTTTCCAATTAATGTATTAAAACAAATATTTCTGTTGGATTGTTTCATGCTTGGTTCACCCAACTAGAGCAGAGCCATTCACATCAACTGTTGACTTGTGAGTGAACAAGACATAGGTCATTTCCGCACTAGCCTGTTATAGCGCAATGATTCCACTTGCAACATCCTATGGAATCCTGGGGTTTGCAGTTCCCCTCCCGAAACTGCAAACCCCAGGATTCCAGAGGATGTTGAAAGTGGAATCATCACGCTATAACAGGCTAGTGTGGAAATGGCCATAGACAAATCCAATGGATAAAAATGGGTCTACTCTAGTCAGAACCAAAACCCAATTCAGGCCATGGGTTTAGCTATTTCGTTTTAACCTGCGTTGTAAGCCACTTTGGATGCCACCCTGGGGGAAAGGCAGAATATAAATCAAATAAATAAGTTCAGGCTGAAACCCAAAGTAGATTCACCATCCTACTGTGGTGGCAGCCACCAGCCATCACTGAAGCACAATAACACAGACCATTTCCACACTAGACTGTTACAGTGCTATTATTCCACTTTCAACCTCCTATGGAATCCTGGGGTTTGCAGCTTAGGGAGAGGCCTTGGAGGATGGGCCTTGAGGATGGCCTTTGGGGCCCCTCCCTAACCTGCAAACCCCAGGATTCCATAGGAGGTTGAAAGTGGAATCATAGAGCTATAACAGTCTAGTGCGGGAACGGCCTCATTGCTAGACCACTCTAGTTCTGGAGACAACATTGTCTAGTGGTCTAGGTGCTGAACTAGGTCTTGGGGAGACCAGGGTTCAAATTCCAACTCATCCATGGAAATCCACCGGGTGACTTTGGGCAAGTCACACTCTCTCAGCCTCAGAGGAAGGCAACGGCAAACCCCCTTTGGCCAAAAAAATCCCCTGATACGTTCGCGTCAGGGTCACCATATCTCATAAATGACAAGAAGACAACAACGACAACAGCAAAACCAATCTGGTGAAAGAGGAACATTAAAGCAGGGGCTAGATGACTTAGTCCATTTCTTAAATGAAATGTTTGTTCAATTTGAATTATACGGTAGATTTCTGGGGAGAACGGAGGGTAGAAGCCCCCAATTCTTGATTAGAAACAATTACGACATGTGGCCTAGACCTTATTGTAAAGTTCCCAGCCTATAGACAAGTCTATTCCACCAGCGATGAGTGAATGAACTGAGAAACATCCATACTATTCACTTCTCTACCCAGTTCCTGGAACGCCTGATTTCTGCCTGAGCCTCTTTCCTTTTTTCCCCCTCCCCTGCAATCCCAACAGAATCCATGCTACCGGAATAGCCCTTTCATTATGAGATGCTGTGATTTGTAACAACAACCAGAGAAGAAATGAAACAGAACCCCGGCTCGTTTAACACTCCATCTCTGCATTCCCCGAAGGCACATCAGTGTTTAGAGAAAAGGTTTCCGGCAAAGCTGCTCCACTACTCAGAAGTCCGAGGCTGCCTATTAAATACTTAGCAGGGCTCCAAGAGTAAGACAATCCCCCAATGCTATATAACCCGGTCCCCCCTCCTCTCCCAGCAAGATAAAAATCTCGGCCTTGCTTTCAAGATTTGAACGGCTCTTTTAATTCCACTGAATGCTTTATCTACCTGGAAATCCAAACAGGCAAGAAAGATGTTATTTGGAGGGCGGGGGTCTAATCCTCGAAGGAATTTGCCCCAGCCCAAGCCTGTGTGGCCGGCTAGCTGCCTGCAAGGAGTGCAGAGCTGTCTGTCAAAAGGAAAACCCAATAGCCCTCTCCAGCTCAATGCCATGCTAATGGTTTCAGTTTGTGGCTTTTTTGGTCAGGAGAGAGGGTTTTGCAAAGTCCGTTTCCAAGCCAGGAGGGTGAGCAGAGGGGGGCCGAAAATGAAGCTTTAAGAGAGTGATCGTAAGAAATCATGCAAGCTTTCCTCTTCCAATGTGGAACTCATCCTTTTGCTGCTGTTATGATTGGTTTCACAGTAGACCACTGGTTACCAATAAAAGTTTCAGATGCTCAATGCTTTGGATTCTATCCAGGGATTGAGGAATCAGTGCAATATCGTCAAATAATGTGGACTGTTCCAATCAGCGTTGCTTTTTATAACGGTGTTATTCTGACCCTATCTATGGCAATTTCATGCAGATTCTCAGTCCATGGTTGCTTTCTCGTGGTTGCTTTCTCTTCCCCCATCTATCCTTTGGAAAATTAAAAGAGAACAAATTTCTACTCTCGTTCCCAGTTGGCTACTCCTCTGCAACATCCTCTTCTTCTCTCTCTCTTACGAAGTCTTTTTTGTGGAACGACATCCTCCCTTCAGCAGCACAACTTACACCAGGGAGCAACACATGAGGATCTTCCCTTCCCTGCTGAAACAAAATGGTCTGGACCAGCCTTGTCGAAGCCACCATTCTCCAGAGGTGTTGGACCACAATTCCATGATCCCCACCCAGCTGTCCTCAGGGATGCTGGGGAATGATCATGTTCGGCTCGTCTGGAGAGGAGGCACCAGACTGGGCAAAGCTTGTCTAGATAGACCATAGCCAACTCGGGTCATTTCCACTCTACACTGTTACAATGCTATTATTCTACTTTGAACGTCCTATGGAATCCTGGGATTTGTAGTTTAGGGAGAGGCCTTTAGAATTCTCAGTTGGAGAGCTCTCTGCAAACTACAAACCCCAGAATTCCACAGGATGTTGAAAGTGGAATAATATACACATACTATAGCATGATAGATCATAAGACTATTATGTTTTATTGGTCATATTTCAAGCTTTGTTAGAGATCTTCCTATCTTTAGGAAAAGCAACTGATATAGACTTGTTTGCATGTTCCTTGATTTATGTTTTATGTTTTAATTAAAAAAAAGAAAGAAAGTGGAATAATAGCACTATAACAGTGTAGGGTGGAAAGGCCCTCACGGTTGAGTTTGAGTCAAAACCAACATGTTTTTACTTTATCTAGGAGAAGGAAGGAAGATTCAACATCAGACAATCCTGGGGGGCTATGAAAAAGAACATTTCTGCATCATTTAACCCCAAGAGGTGTGCATGCACATACAAACACACACACACACAAGACACACCGCGAGCTATTTCGGAACGCTGTGACTCTCTCAAACGAAATGTACGGTTAATTCTTTTCGATTTGCAACATATCCCTGCTAGAACTATCAGCATCACACAGGCAACTTTATCAGCAGCCTGGGGCTCCGACTTGACAACATAAACAGCTGATGCAAAAAGGAAAAAAAAAATCCCATGCTGCCGCCATCACAAAACCTTCCTTTTAATCCCACACCCAACGCGATGCACAGAGGATCTCTAGTGGAAAGAACTTCAGCGCTGCTATGTTGCTATGTAACCACCCCCCAGAATGGATATTCTAGGCTAGCAGAACTATCTCTAAGCAAGTCAGGGAATTCGGAATTGCTAAAGTCAGGGAGCAAAACTACCCAGTGTGAGACACAATTAAAACACCATACGATGCTGAAATTTATTTACACAGGTTTACCCCCAGTTAACAAAATAGATGTATTCCTAGGCATGATACCAGAGCCAGAAATAACAGGGAAAGAATAGAAATAGGTTCCTACAACCCCAAAAAAGAAGAGGCAGCTCAAGATGGTTCAGCAGTCATCCCCCCTCCCAACAACAACAAAAAAGGCTTCACAATATGCACATGTGAAATGAAACAACCAGGTCAGCAAAACCTTGAATAAACAGAAATATGTAGAACTATCTTGGAACCACTTGGAGGCTTCTTCCAAAATGCATCCAGGGATGATTTTTTCTTTCCTCCCCTCTTCTTGTGACTTCCATCTGGATGGCCAGACTTACAGCTCTATGCTTCCCTAACATGCTGAGGTTAGCGGGTGAGTGGGATTATCTCCTCTCCCCTTTCCTCTCTGTTTTGTCATTCATGCACACACAGTAAAGGATTCTGAAGCAAGTTGCTGTTTGCCTTGCTTGTTGTAGACAGGAACACCCAGCTAAAAAAGAATCCCGCTCCTTCCCAGTTCAGGGAAATTGCATTATTATTGTGTTGTTCAATGCATACACATTGCAACAACCAAGAACCAAAAGTCTCTGTTTCTTTACCACTTTCCCAATGCTGATCCTTCCAGCTGGATAGGAGGAAGAGAGTGGGGGTGGGCTGGGCAAGGGTAAAAAGATGCTACAAAAAGAAGCTTCACCCTCAGAGGCTTTGCTAACTGAGCTACAACTGTATGTTACTACATTTAAGGAATGAGGTATAATTAAGGAAGTGGAAGTTATTTACTTATTTATTTATTTGTAACACTGTGATGTGGCAGCCAACAATGTGATGCGGCATCTAAAAAAGCCAATACGATTCCAGCCTGCATCAATAGGTGTATAGTGTCTAGATCATAGGAAGAAATAGTACCATTCTATTCTGCTTTGGTCAGACCTCACCTGGAATACTGTATCCAGTTCTGGGCACCACAATTCAAGAAGGATCTGGACAAGCTAGAACATGTCCAGAGGAGGGTGACCAAAATCGTAAAAGCTTTCTAGAGAGCGGCTTAGGGACTTGGGTATGTTTAGTCAGGAGAAAAGAAGGTCGGACACCCACAGCTGGCCACCCCTGCTCTCAAGACTGTGAAAGCTGCCACACTCCAATGCTTGGCATCCATCTTGCTGCCGTCCCATCCCAGAATATTAACCCATGCCAGGAACTTCAAAGCAACACAACAGTTAAGAAGCAATCTTCAAACCCGCAAAGCAATTGCTGCAGCAGCCGTTAAATTGATTCCTCTGGTTAAGAAAAGAAAAGCATCCTCTTTTGCAGCAATTATGCAAAGGGCAATTTTTTTTAGAAAGTAATAATTTAATAAGAGCCCTTGAAAGCACCGCAGAGGGTCTTGGAAGAGTCACCTGCCCTCCCCATCCATGTAGGGGAAAATGCCCCCAGTTATCTGGAAATGAAGTCGGTTGGGAAGTTTCCACCCTCTCCCCCTTTGGGACTATTGTTTATCCCTCCCATGCAAATTCATGCAAATCAGGGCACTGAACTCCCTAGTGTTAATGAATTTAAGCAAAGCGCTGCGGGATCAAACCAAAACAGCATCCAGCCCAGCATCGCGCCTTCCACGGTGGTTAAGCAGATGCCTTGAGGATGCTCATAAACAGGCCACGAAGACAACAATATTCCCTTGAGATTCTTCTCCATCTCTTCCCTGCGAAAATGCAACTGGTTTTCAGAGCTGAGAGCCAGCATGGGGAAGCTGGAGGAGTGTTGGATGGCGGCTCCAGAAGACCAGGGTTTACTCAGCCACAGAAATCTGCAGGCAAGGCACACTCTCTCAGCCTTAGGAGAGGAAGGCAATGGCAACCTCCTCTGAAGAAATCTTCCAAAGAATTTTTTTTCCCCAAGAGACAGCATGGTATAGTGGTTGGAGACTTGGGAAGACCAGGGTTCAAATCCCTGCTCAGCCATGGAAACCTACTGGGTGACTTTGGGTCTGTCACACTTTCTCAGCTTAGGAGTAACTCAGTAGCGAGAAACCTTGCAAAGAAAACCCTACGACAGGACCGTCATCTGAGTTAACTTGAAAGCGCATAACAAGAAAATGAATTATTTTGCTCAAACCAGCATCGTGCAGCAGTTTGAATGTTGGACTAGAACTCCACAAGAGTAGGTTCCCAGCCCCTTTAAAGCAAGCATTTCCTGCTTCTATTATCTGCCCACCTACCTACCTACCTACCTATCTCTATTTAACCTGCCTTTTCCCCATCCTTTGGACCTAAGGGAGTTTGCAAAAGCTAAGACAGGTGCAGATAAAAACTCCCATCACTACAAGCACAGAAACATTAAAATGTAGTCACGCCATCAACAAAACGAAAAGCAATTTAAGAGCGTACCCATCAAACAGCAATAGCAAATACAGGCAAGGCAGCACATTGTGGAATACCCTTTCCCTATCAGCAAGCAAAACTGGAACAAAACAAAAATCTTCCCCTGTAAGAAGAAGGACAGCACGGAGGGAGCAGCACCTGGGAGCACCCACCAAGAAGGCCGTGTCCCATACTTCCACCCAACGGACCAGAGAGGGTGGCTGGACAGAAAGAAGGATCTCCCCTAAAGACCTCTAAACCTGGGAAGGTCGTATAAGAGAATACAGCTCTTCCCATAACCTAGATCTGACCCATACAGGGCTTTGTGGGTCACAGCCAGCATTTTGAACGGCTTTCCTGCTTCACTGCGAAATTTCAACAGTAGTGGAGACACAGGGAAGGGGGGTGTCGCAGCCAGCAGTGGGTCCCAGGAGATCCACACTTGGTCCCTGGACCAACTGGAGTTGGCCACCCAAATTCAGACCATGCAGCGATTGTCTAAACGCACTTGCCTGTGAGCCGCCTGCCTTGACCTAAGATCTCTTCGGTTCCTACCAGTTCTAACCTCCTTGGGCCACAACTAAGATTTCTTTCATCAGAAGGAGAGCCCTGTTTGAAAAGAAGACACACCATCAAACAAACCCTGTTGTCTTCTTTCTGCATTTGTCCCCGAGTTATCTTGTTTGGTTTCCTTCTGAAGTCGGAGGCTCGGAAACACATTTAGCTGCCATGCACTATCAAGCAGACGCAGCTGGGGCGCTGGCAACTCCGAACGCGCTCTAGCTCCCGGGGTTCCGTGCTGAGCTGCCCGCAGCGAAACGGATTTCAGAGGCTAAATTCAAAGCCTGCGCGCCACCCTCATTAACTGTAATGGCAGCCGGGAGAGAAAAGAATTGCTGAAGGAGCAGCGGGTTGAGGAAAGGAGCGGGGGAGGAAGCACAGCCCCGTCCAACTTTTGCTTCTGTGACCCCATTTTGGAGAGAGTTTCTCTCATGCCAGGGAGAGCGAGGAGTAAGACAATCCAAAACACGGGCACCACTGGTTTAAACTGCATTTAAGGTCCCAGAAGCAAGTTGTGGGCTGTATCCACATCTAAAATCATAGCAGAATGGTGATATTTTATCATGCCTTCATTTTAGGGAATCCTGGGATATGTAATTTGGGGAAGAGCTTAGAATTGTCTAGTTCACTCTCATGCACTACAGTGTACGACTACAGATGCCAGGTTGGAACTATCTCAGGAGTTGAAAATTCGGGGCCAGAATATGAGACTGCAGGACAACCCTCTCTGTGATGTCTCGGGGTGGGCCCTTCTGAAGTTACAAGTGTGATGCTACAAGAGGCGCACACACACACACACCCCAAAACACTGAGTCTGTGTGTGCTCCTCTTGTAGCATCACACTTGTGACATCAGAAGGGCCCACCCCTGAGACATCACAGAGAGGGTTATCCTACAGTCTCACATTCGGGCTCCGAATTTTCAACTCCTGAGATAATTCCAGCCTGATAGCTGTAGTCGTACACTGTTGTACATGAGAGTGAACTAGACAATTCTAAGCCCTTCTTCAAATTACATATCCCAGGATTCCCTAGAATGGAGGCATGATGAAATGAGAAACGTGTGTGTGTATTAGTTGTACTTCAAGTAGTTTCTGACTTGTGGCAATCCTAAAGTGAACCTACTCCAAATCTTGGCACACCTACCTTTAATTCCAAAATCCTCCAAACTGGACATTCCTCTTTCTCTGTTAGCAGTGCTCAGTGGCCATGCGGGGAGGGGAGGGGTCTAGGAGTGGTAGTCCCAAAAAAGTAACTTTTCCTGGCTCCGTCAAAGTGTACACACCAGTAGAGCAGACTCCATCACTCTCTGTTCAGCAGCAGCATCTGCCCACTGCCAAGCCTTCATCTATTACTCAAGTTTCTATTACTCCACTGGTCTTTTAACCCAATTGAATACTCCATCAATTGCGTGTTTCCTCAGTTCCTGCTTTAAATCCATTACAGCTTGCTACTTGTTAGATTGTCATTAAGCGATTAAAACAAGGCCATCGCCTCCTCTCTGGGCACTGGATCAAAGATATGCTAAACTGCCTTTTCAAAATTATGGAGCCCTTGCAATTATATTATACACAGCCCCTATCATAGCCATTCATTAACCTGTGGGTTTAAGAAGCGATCAGAAAGCATTTACAAGGTCCATAATGTTCTTAGCAGGCAGGTTCAGAAGAGCAAACAAATGAACAGACAAGAACAGACAAATGCCAACCCATATCCGTCCCCAGTCCCTGCTATCCAAAGGTGCACTGCTTCTGCAGATGGAGCTTCCAAATAGTTTTGCTGTTGTTGTTATTGGTGTGTGCCTTCCAGTCGACACCAGCAACTCTTGGATGCAGAGGTGGGGAAAGGGCAGCCCTGGGGCCACACATGGCCTCCAAGGCTGCCTTTGTGGCCCTTCCTCCCTCCAGATTCCCCAGGGTGCCTTTTTTTAAAGGGTGAACTGCCTCTCCAGAAACCCTACAGGAAGAGCCCAATACCTTTTAAAAAGACGTCGTGCCCCATTGCACTGATTAGGATTAAAACCCTTGTTTCTCAAAAGCCAGAGTGGACTTCCATTTGATGCTGGTTCTTGTTGACAACGATGATGGATGATGCTGGGGTTTTTTTGCAACATTTTGGTCATGCCCAGAGATTCCCAGGGCATAAAAATGGTCCCCTGATCCAGCACAGTGGTTCATCTCCTGCCCTCTCGGGTGGAATGGATAAGAAGGGAACAGTTAATAATCATATGACCCCCTCCGTGCCCTCGGAAAGACTGTGACAAATACCATGGCAGCCTCAAGTCAGAGAGTCATCCCAGTTCAGATAATAAACGATGTGAAGGAAGGCAGTGATTCTTCTCAGGAGACTCAACCGCTCAAGCCTCCCCTCCATCACCACCCTGGCTCTGCAAATGCCAGTGAGGGCTACGGCCAAACCCGCCATTCATCACTTTCCCAACAATACAAACTAGTTGGATAAATCGATCCAGCTCCATAAAACCCTGTGAGGAGAATCAAGAGGTAAATTACGAGAGGGGTGGAGAACAGAGGCCCCACAAAGCTTTGCCTTTCGGTCCTGAGCTCAGCAATATTTTTTAACCACAAACCGGAACAAAGAGAAGACAAAAGGGAAGAAATGCTCAGTTGGCAGCACTGATGGCTGGTGGGGGTCCCCAAGTCAGTGGGGCACTGAATCGATTCCGGGTTTTGACTAGCTTTACGAGCGCTCTCCAAGGTGCTGGATCTGTTTAGAAAAAGTGGTCAGGACCTTGGAGAGTTCCTTTGAGACACAGATGGAAACCCGGACTGGATTCACCGACCCACTGGCATGGGTGGACGATGCTAAAGTGGAAGAGACTAAGAATTCAAAGAGAAGCAAATATTCAGTATGCAGAGAACAGATAGATGTCCCCTTTTTGGAACATCTTACGCTACAACTCATTTTGAGAGAAGGGGGAAGATTCCTAAAGGTTTAAGAGCAAGGCTAGCTTGGTTGTACTCTTGCTGAGAGACCATATCCAGCAGGAGACCCCTGAGAAAAACCTTACCCGAGACCCATTCCTCTTCTCCACCCTTGAAATCTGCTTGTTCGTTTGCCTTTCACGCTAAACTGGACAAGTGTGGGAAGACGGAAGAGAATTAGATGCCAGTGTCTGCTTGCTCACCGGCTCTCGCTGCCTGGTAACGCATGCAGGTAGCAGCACTGAAGACGAAAGGGGGAAAGAGGAGCAGCCACAGCTGATGGTAACAGTAGTGACAGGGTAGGTCCACCAAATGAGGAACCCCAAGGATGGTAGCTTATCCAAAGAGCCTTCAAAAATACAGCAGCCACACTGGTTAAGACAAGAGTAGGCAACTGTGCCAGGGCAGGGGCCATAATTTGCCCCAAAGTGGACCACACCAGCACATTCAGGGTGACCAGAAGTGAGATCACAAGACTTCCTGTTTTACCTCTTGGCCATCGAATGCTGGTTTCACTTTTGCTTTGAGAGGGTCATAGCAATGGCCCAAACTGCCTCATTGTTGCAGCAATTTAGGTGGTTTTGCTACAATATGGGGATAAATTTTCATATTTTCTTTTAAATGAAAGGTCTCTAGGGCCATGAACGGGGCCTGGAAGGCTGCAAATAAGGGGCAAAGGGGCTTACTTGCAATAGAATAGAGGAAAATGGGGTTGTTTGGGCTGGCTGGAGAGGAAATCAGCCCCACACAGTTGTCCCAAACAGGCCTACAGCTACTGATTATACTTTATGGCAGCCTTGCCCAGTTCCCAGTTCCACCCCTCTACCTGCCGGCAATTAATGCAATTTAACAAAGCGAACTCTAATCCAGAACAGCTCTCACCATAAACTGTATTTCCTCCCCAAGACACATCAGAACTCTCTGGGTTTTGTTTGTTTTCTTTTTCCCAAGATAAAACTCGCATG
Organism: Ctenosaura bakeri; assembly: GCA_948474755.1. Lineage (NCBI taxonomy): Eukaryota > Metazoa > Chordata > Lepidosauria > Squamata > Iguanidae > Ctenosaura > Ctenosaura bakeri. The sequence continues at coordinate 175,001 of CAOLHI010002886.1, forward strand.
GTTTCTCCGAGCAGAACTGGAGGGGAGAAGAAGAAAACAAAAATTCCACAGGAGAACAAAAGTATGCAAGCCAGAGCCCTGTTCCTTATGATTACAGCAAAGACCAATCTAAGATGCAAATGAAGCTGTGAAGTTTTTCTTTTCTGGAAGGAGTCACTTGTCAGAATAATTGCACAAAACGCAACACTTTCCAGAGAAGAGTTTACTGTCTCTGCAATGCTGGGCAGATAATCAATGCCTAATTAGATCCTGTTACCCCTGTTGCAGACCTCATTAATGCTCCTGTCATCCTCTTATTGTTTTTTTAAAAACATTATTATTATTTTTCCCTCATTGAAAAGCCTCTGTCCTCTTACCAAAAGAAAAGCCCATTACGGGGGAGGCGGGGAGAGGAACAGGGGAAAGTGCCAAGATAATTAATTTTTCAGCAAAAGCCAAGTTGCCGTTTTTCCTCTCGAAACATCATACACTTCAGGAAATGTCAAAAGTGTCAGAACACATAAGCAGCACAAAAATCAGAGATCTGTATCCCCATTAATACTGCATGACCTCTTTGACTGCCTCGCATCCCGAAAGGGAAACTGGACATACTGGAGACAGAAGGGAGAGAGCGAAGGCAGGGAAGCTGTCATATAAAGAGGAGACAAAGTGCAAAGAAAACCCTCTCCGAAGAGTTACCCTGTGGCTGAAAAACAAAGCAGAAATGCAACAATTGGAGGTTGCTTTTTTTTCCAAAAGAGAGAGAGAGAGAGAGAAGAATACATTGGCAGAGCCAAAGACAATGGCTGGAATCCATCAACGGTCTGAGCCAGGTTTTAATGAATTCTAATGCGGCAGGCCATCAGAGATGGGCGAAAAAATAGGAACGAAGGCTGGCTTTTTAAAAAGGAATGTTTGTGTGACCGGGGTGAGAATCCTGCGGCCTTAGAGGGGGGTCCACTATATAGCCTTTGGAAGCTGCATTGATACCCTCCCTCCAAAAGGCCCCAACATTCCTGCCAAAAAAATGGGAGGGTGCAAAATCAATCCTCTTTTGACCAGCAACAGATTACTAAAAACAAAAATTGCTCAAAATAATTACTAACAAAAATAAGAAAAAGTTACAAGTAAAGGATACTTGTTGCATGCAGAAAAAAATGGTGATGCTACCACCTGGTACACTGTTTTGCAAAACGAACATTGTTATGTCCACATTACCACCACCACCCAAAAAATAGCACTTCTTTAATTGTACCGGTGCTGCACCCCACCTCGAGCCTGAGAGAGAGGCAAGTAACAAATAAAATTTACAGTCAGCCCTCCACGTTTGCGGGTTTCACTTTTGCGGATTTGATTATTCACGGATTATTTGCTGTTCCTTCTGCAGCCTCCCTGGGCCATTTTTAATAGGGACTGCAAGCCTCCTGAGACTGAGAAACTGCAAATGAGGTTTGTAAATCCCTATTAAAAATGGTGTGGGGCAGCAGCAGAAATGGCAGTAATCCCCTCCAGCCCCCCACTTCTGCCTCATGAACGATCCCTGATGCCTCAAAGGAATCCACAGTGGGTTGAATATGATCATGCTTTTTTTGTGCATTAAATATGGTTTGGAAGGGCCCAGAGTTATTCACGGTTTTTCCACTTTCATGGGGGTCCTGTGCCCCTAACCCTAGCGAACGTGGAGGGAGGACTAATTGTTATTATTATACCAGCATTATTTGCCATGCTTTTTTATTTCCAACGCATTCCCTCCAAACAGTAGCCACGGTTCCCACAAGCGCTGCCTGCTACGCACTTTCTCCCGTAGCGGTGCCAGTGATTCACTTGCCCATGGAGAAGCAAAGGTATCCCTCAGTGCAGTAAGTGGGATTATTCTTTCTCCCCGCCCTCTCCCGACTCACCCAGAAGCAATGGGGGGAAGGTATCTTTTCCCCCCATGAGGAGCAGATGTAACACATGTAACCTTCGTCTGACAGAAGGAAGGATAGCATTAATCTTAAGGCAGAAAGGAGCCCGTGGCTCACAGTGGGTGGTAGGAGAAAGAGGTGCTAAATAATGCATATTGTTGTTTTAAGGGCTTATTGTGAGCAGGCACTGCAGGCAGCCTCGTCCAGAGGGGCCCTTATTACACATTTGTGCTCTTACTCCATTCAGGGGTGGAGAACCTCTTCTCCTGCCCAGGGGTATATTCTTTCAGGGGTACACCATCAGGGGATGCTACATAGTTGGGTAAAGATACCATCCCTCCTCTCCCACTACAGAATAATAACACTGTGATTTCTACCTGGGCTGCAACCCACAAAATCCTGGTGTGACAAATTGTCTTATCAAGCTGGCCCTTCAGTTCCAACCCTGGGTTCCTGTCACTTCCCTTGTCCCTTTCCCCCTCTTACTCCCTCCCTGCATTGGGAGTCAAGGCGACCCCCTACTGTCAACCAGTGGCTGTGTTGCTTTGGTGGGTACACTGTAGTAAGCATGACCTGACCCCCACCAAACTTAATAGGAACAGACACTAACAGCGGTAAAAAACAAACAAGTGGAAGCTTATTAAGGAGCTTTCTTCACTACACTGTTACAGTGCTCTTATTCCACTTTCAACCCCCCAGGGAATCCTGGGGTTTGCAGTTTAGGGAGGAGCATCTGGAATTCTCAGCCAGAGAGCTCTTTGGTCTCAGTAAACTGCAAACCCCAGAATTCCCCCAAGGATGTTGAAAGCCGAATAATAGCACTATAACAGTGTACTGCGGAAAGGTCCTAAGACACAAGAAAAAAATATATGAACCCTTGAACTACTAAATCATTTACCACTCCCCAAAACCACAATCAGTCCTTCCCTCTGCCTGACTCTCCTGTCTCTATCCAATCTGAAATCTTTTCCCTGACTCTGTGCCAGCTTTTCCCTTTTTGCCCTCTGATAGAAACAAGCCTCAGTTTTGTAACATTTCCTCCCCTACAGGCCTCCCTGCATGGCATTCCCTGAGCAAATAATCAAATCCATGAAAGTGAAATGCACAAACGTGGAGGACCAGCTGTAAAAATAACACACAAGCAAACAACCAAGGATTCACTCTGGATTACCAGTTCTGCCTGTTTTCAAGCCCATCCTACTGTGCAAGTTCATCACATCTGGGCAGAGAGGAAGAGAGTTTGCAGGGCTGAACTGAGATCAGAGATGCTACAGCCCTCAAAACAAAACAAACGCTTTCATTTAACAGTACTAACATAAAGAACCACACCGTGCAGTTGAAGAGAAACTCCCAGCAGAAGAGAGAAATAAAAACAACACTTGTATGTTGCCAGAACTCTTTCTGAACTCTGTCCTTTCCAAATACATCGAAAGATAAACACATATACCCTAAACGTTAAGTTCCACATTTGATTCTTTAATTATGGCGCAAAGAGATATAAACACTCACGATAAACATAATTTTCAGATAACAGACTTTATTTCTTCAGGTAGCAACCCCTTCCTACAAGACCTTCTCATCTCTCTGCCACAGCGCATGGTGGGAGGCGCATCGTGAAGAACTTGGAAGCGGATGAACACGCAACAAAGCACAGCAGGGGAGGGAGAAGAGAGGTTCTGAGCGAAACTTCTCCATGCCTTCCATTGGGAAAGGTTAAAAATGAAACACACATAACTGATAATTCAGGAGGGGTGGAACACCGCACCCTCCCTCCACTACACATAGCATCAAAAAAGTTGGTCCAGATACAGGTAAAAAGCACTTCCTATCTCAAGTGGCATGCCGAGTCTGATGGAAGTCGTTTCATCTAAAGCAGGCGATCTCAAAATTACAAAGGCAACAAGGGAGGTATGAAGAGGAGGCAGAGATGCCTTGCATTAATTTGTTCTTAAGATGGGGGGAAATGAGCCACTCCACTTCAAAAGGGGAAAGAGAGGCACCTCCTTTTCGCTGGCAGGTCTCATGGTGCACCTGCCAAGAACACAATGCAGCTCACAGAAAAAATAGCCTGGTTAAGTGGGTTCTTCTTGGAGATGAGGAGTTGTGCAGTGTGTACAGAGGTGAAGTCATGCAAAGCTTCCTGTCCTATTATCTCAATAGATGTGCCAGGTGGGCACCCACACCGACGTGGTTACATGCATGTCACATCCATTGATGATAATGGGATGAAGCACTTGCTTTTTTTGTTTTATGCAAAGATGCCTGGAACAGAACCCCCGTATCTGTGGCAGCCATGCTGTATAGGTCTACCGAATCAGAAAAAGTTCCTGAAAATACCCAAAGTTTGCACCTTACATCAGTCTGCTCGTTTAGTATGACTAATAAATCTTGTGAGTAAAAGTAAGACCTGAAAACCATTGCTTGGTCCAAACACTGGCCCTCTTGAATGTTTTAGACTTCCACTCCCATAGGTCCAGCCAGTTTGGCCAACAGTGAGGAATTCCGGGAGATGAAGTCCAAAACTTATGAAGAACCAGCATTTGGGAACAATTAACTTTGTCTCAACTAAAGCAGACCCACTGAATCAGTTCTCCAAAACCTAAGTATACTCCATTGACTGACTGAATCTATTCTAGTTAGGACTAACAACAGGACTGAGAGCAAAGGTCTGGAAACACTGGACTACAATTCCCAGAATCCCCAAGTTCCTTTCCTTGGACTGCAGCATGCAGCGAGGACTTGAATCTGGATCACCCAAGTCCCAATTTATTGATTTAATTGTTACACCGCACTGGCTGGTGAGTATCAGGTGTTACCACATATGACCAGCAACCAGGAATGTGGATAATTTACAGGTAGATGAGACTAAATTTTTTTCAATGCAGGAAGCCCTTCAAATTGTCTTGCTGGCCTCTGGCACTTGAAAGTCAGAGATAAGTGCAAAGAGCAGCCCTTACGTTCCTTCTAGTCATGACAAATCTCAATTTAATAATCCACGGAGGGATCAGGATGAGTTACGAGATCAGATGACTCTATCAGCTCTAAACTCCTCTATTAACAGCAGCAGGATTCAACCACACATCAGGGGAATGAAGACCTTACAACTGCCCATAAATTACGTTCGGACACACGCTCAAAAATCCCTTACTTTTTACCTTTTAAAAGAGCCGTGAGGGATGCCTCCTCGATTCTGCTGCCTTGTGCTTTCCGCTGTCTTTAAAATTAATCTTTTTCTTCTTGCTTGGCATGAGTTCTCCAAGGTCTTTGGGAGACCTGTTTCTCATAATAAAGCTGCAATCCAAGGCAGCTTTAACTAGGGGTGGAAAGAACATTCACAAATATTCCAATGACAGACAAAAACATTATTATTGTTGTTATTACTATATTATTATTATTATTATTATTATTATTATTATTATTATTACTACTACTACTACTACTACTACTACTATTATTTCCCAAAGTGCTGGATAACGTACATAATGTGGATGCTATGTGACAAGACCTTCCCAGCTTAGAACTTAATTCTGAGCAGAGAAACCCATGTCGGGGAGGGCTGGCACAAAAAACAGCATTTTCTGCACAGGAATGGCATTTTCTGCAGACAAAAAAAAAATTAATTTTTGTGCACATATAGGAAGTTTTGTGCACACATAGGAAGTGCACGGAAAACACTATTTTCTGATCCAGAGAAGAACATTTCTGTTGTTGAGAATGAGAAATGCCATTTTCTGGACAGAACCCCCAAATGGTTTATTTGCACAAAGGAAAGCCCAAACTGCAAAGAGTTGAGGATTTACTCTGCACAAACAAACAAAAACTGCAGGTTTTATGAGTTTTTCTCATGGAAAAGAGAAAGACAGCAAAAATTGTAGGCTGCAGGAACAAAATGTACAAAAGACTGACCATGCTACTTTTAACTGGAGAAATGTATTCCACCAGAGGTGGAACAACAATTGCAACGTTTGGGATACTGTTCCTGGGCTCCCAGCCATTTTGGGGGGAGCACAGCAGTTGCTCCCATATTTGGGCAGTTCATTTTTACTTCTTGCCTCAGACACTGAGATGCTTCAGAGGCAAAAGATGTCATGTATGGGCCCGGAACTCCAATGTCAACCATCTCATAAGCTAAATTTAGACTGGTTGGAGGGGAAGATGGGAAACCAGAAGGAAACCCTCCTTCACTTCACATGAGCAGGAAACAAGAGCAATGCTTCCCTACCCCTTAGGGCTTAGGAAATATCAGACCAGAGGTGGGCAAAGAACTGCCCAGGAAAAACATTATGCCTGGTCCAGGACTTATGGTGGGCTGCTGCCTCAGAACAGCAATTTGCCTTCTGCTCAGTTAGATCTTAGTCAAATATTACATAATCTGATTGACATGGACTCTAGGTTCTCAGCAGAAGTTGTCATCATACGATCCTGGTGTCTTCTTCCCAAGCAAGGACATGAGCTTTTGAAAAATCCAGCAAATCACAGTCAAAGCAGCAGATGCCAATCCATCAAAGAGATTTCTTTGTCCTCCTTTCTCCTGTTACGTCACCAAGCGTTTTAAATTTTGAGCTTTCGCCCAACTAAATATGTATTCATTTATAACCCGGAGAACCTCCTTTTAGAATTACGAAAGAGGAGGGGAATTACACTGATTTGGCATACAGGTCACTGAAATCTGCAATTGGAAAACTGATCCACAAGGTAAAGCTGAGGCAATGCCATTCAAGTGGATGCTAAACGTCCCAGCAGCCGATGAAAATCAGTTCCTGAATCTCCAATGCATCGCGCATGGAACGAGAGCCAACCAGTGGTTGAAACCATAGTGTTGTAAAACCAGCTTTGTTTCCCCAAAGCGCTTGTCACACACTCTCAGCCTCAGGGGAAGGCGATGTCAAGCCCCCTCTGAACAAATCTTGCCAAGAAAACTCCATGATAGGTTCACTTTAGGGTTGCCATAAGTCAGAAACAACTTGAAAACACATAACAACAATAGCAGATTTACTAGATCTCTCTCCCACACACACAAATAGTCAAATCAAGAAGAAGACAGAACATACTTCCCTGTCACCTAGCACCTTTCAAGTGTACTAGACTACAACTCTCATCACCCCAGTCAGCAAGGCTCTTTTGGGTGGAATTGATGGGAGTTGTGATCCCTTCCAAGTGTACTGGACTACAACTCTCATCACCCCAGTCAGCAAGGCCCTTCTGGGTGGAATTGATGGGAGGTGTGATCCCTTCCAAGTGTACTGGACTACAACTCTCATCACCCCAGTCAGCAAGGCTCTTTTGGGTGGAATTGATGGGAGTTGTGATCCCTTCCAAGTGTACTGGACTACAACTCTCATCACCCCAGTCAGCAAGGCCCTTCTGGGTGGAATTGATGGGAGTTGTGATCCCTTCCAAGTGTACTGGACTACAACTCTCATCACCCCAGTCAGCAAGGCTCTTTTGGGTGGAATTGATGGGAGTTGTGATCCCTTCCAAGTGTACTGGACTACAACTCTCATCACCCCAGTCACCAAGGCCCTTTTGGGTGGAATTGATGGGAGTTGTGATCCAACACCACAGGAGAGTGCCAGGTTGGGGAAAGATTGGTATATGCGATCCTGAGCTAAAACTCAATGCTTTAGTCCAATATTCAGCAGCCTCATCCAAAGACTAAATCAAAGTCCCAACTAGAGTAGACCCACTCAGTCAAATGCTGGATGGTAAAGCAAGTTGTATTCAAGAGACTAGTTGGGATTAGCAATTGCACTTAGATCAATGTTAGGCAGTCGCTGCCAATAAAAACAGCAGTAATCAATTGCCCCTGTATTCACCATGGCACTTAGATGTACCCTCCCTGTTTTTAAAAAGAAAAAATTCTTAATAGCCAATCTTAAAAGCCAATGTCCAATTGCAATAATCTCCCCTGGACCTCCCGTCAAAAGCTCAAGGAGGACAGAGCCAACTTGGCTTCATCAAGGTGCTGCTACAATGAAGGCCTCGTCTTGCACGCTGATCAGTCTTAGCTTCCTACCTCCCACCAACCTCTCTCTCTCCATAAACTTACTCTAATACACTTTCCTTCATTTTGATCATGACAGCAGACTTGGCTTTGCTCTTTTCTTCGCTCCTTTGGGGTCAAAACCTGCCTTCTGAGGAGCAATCAAGCCTTTCATTCATGAACCAACCTTCTGCCACTCCACTCTCTAAATCTATCAATAGTCCAGAGAAACAGGCTCCTGTTGGGCCGACAACACTAATCCCAGCACTTGCTAGGCATCGCTGTCCTCCACCCATTATTTTACTATAGAGGTGGAAACCATGCAACCCTCCAGATGTTGTTGGACTGCAGCTCCCAGCCACCCTAGCCAGCACAGCCAATGGTGAAGAATGCTGGAACGTGCAGACCAATAATCACATAATACCCACCCCTATTTCACTAAGAGCATCTACCCTTTGGTCCCTTTTTAACTGTCATGTCTCCATCCTGCAGACTCCTGGGATGTATAGTTTGGTGAAAGACTTAGAATTCTCTGCTTAAGGTTTCCAAGTCCAGGCGCCTGAATTAGAAGAGCTCTCTAGTAGAGGAATTCTAAATCTCTCACCAAACTACAAATCCCAGGACTCCCTGGGATGGAGCCATGGCAGTAACACTGGTATCAAAGTGGTATAACTTAGTACTATAGATCCATTCTTAGAAGGTCTCCTACTCTTCTCCCAAGGCTTTAGGCGCCCTGCTCTCTCTTCCATTACATTTCAGAGCAAAAAATACTGAATGGCATTTAAAGCCAAAACCTGTGAAGTCTTTGGGGGGAAACAAAGAACTTGTACATTGTGCAAAAGGGCTCTTGGGTGGTATGGTCCTAAAGAAAACTTTTTCCAAGCTCACAGGTCCATCTTAGCTGGAACCCCTTCTCCAGTTATTCCCATCTCTCATGCTCCCAATGGAAACCACGCAGGCATTTCTGGAGAGCAATACGCAAGCCTTCTGGTATTTTAGGAATCCCCGAAAGAGTTCTGATTAGAGGGGACCAGACAGAAAGACTGCTCCTATTCCCCAAAAGGGCTAGGAAACCACAGGCTGTCCTGCCCTGACGGTGGCCTCCTGATCAGTCTAGCTTCGGCTGGAGACTCCATTTAAGATAAACACAGCTCCCCCCTCTCCTTGCCCCTGAGGGCATGTGTGTTTTCACTCTCACTTGAGACTGAATGGCTGTCAAGGTTCCCCATTAACCTGAGGCCCCCAAAGAAAAAGAGAAAGAAAGACAAAGAGAGAGGAAGAAAGAAAGAGATAAAGAAATATTTGGCCAGGTATTTGCAGTTCTTTTCCCCTATACTAGAAGAAGTTCACTCAGGATAGTGAATCCTCATGTCTTATTTCTGCTATCAGGTATTACAAGGCAGGAATAGTATTGCCCATTTGGGGAGGGGAAGTTGGAGGGACCCCTTGCACCCCACAAAAATAGCCTAGAGCCACACACAGCCCGCTGACTGCACTTTCTCCACCCCTATTAAGTGATCTCTTTTTCCAAGAGGTCATAAGAGAAGCTATCTCCTGAGGTTTTGAAACCCAAGCTCGGGGGGGGGGAGATAGTATTTTTGGACTCTAATCCCTAGAATCCTCCTGTGGTTGGGTGATTCTGGGAGCTGTAATCTGAAAAAGTAACTTTCCCAAGCTCTGGGTGAGTGCCACAACAAGGGTGCCACATTTGAACCTTGCAAACACCAGAATTTACAGAGGAATACTTGCTTAGCTATGTAAGCTAAGGAAATGGATAGGCAATAGTAAGGTCATGGTTGCTGCCTGGCACGCAGAGGAAATGAACTGGGTAGGAGATTACCTTAACCAGGTCATGGTAGAGGTGGAACGGTAACTACAGTTTATGCTTTGCAAACTATAGTGATACATGCCGGTTCCCAGTTGGCTCTTAACCACTTTTTAAGTCAGAGGTAGGTAACATACGGCACTCAAGCGATATATAGCCCCTTTCGCTGGTTTTATGGCCTTCCATGCTCCTGTTCATTGCCCAAATCCACCAGGTTCTGCAACACAAATTTCGCCCCAGAACCTGGGAAACGTCTGCTTCTGCTTTGGACATTCACAAATAATATCCTCGCTCAGAAGATCTTCAGAGCCACCATTTCAGGAATCAAAAGCTATTTGCAGTTCCTTGGTTTGCCTCCAAACCATCACCGAAAACCCAGTTCAATCCACAGTTTCCATGTCCGGTTTGGACGCCAATTATGATTCTCCCAGCTGGACTGGGTGTCAGAGTAAGCTATGGCTTCCAGTTCTGGTTTGAAAGCAACTTATGATCATCTTGATTTGAATGTCATACCAAACCATAGTTTCCAATTCCAGCTTCAAAGCCAATTACGGTTCCCTAACCAATGTGGATGTCACCATAAGGATGATTTTCAATTCCAGTTTGAAACCAACTTATGATTCATCCATGTTAAACCACTGTTTCCAATTCTGGCTCAGAAGGAAATGAAGACTCTCCTACCCAATCTGGTTGTCCCAGCAAACTCTGCTCACATCACAAAGGGAGGGAATTTAGAGTTTATTTCCAAACCAACATTTGAAGGGCTACCTCACCCAGCCCAACCATGGTTAAGCATTCCATCTGCACCTGAAGTTCCACATAGCGGTGGGAAAGCCACCAGCCCCACCCCTTCATTTTCCCTTTTCTTTTAAACACAGATTAATACACCTTCGTAACATATTGTAAGATTATAAATTGTCAAATTGATCGCCCGGCAAGCCTCACCGGAGTGAATAATGGTTCTGCGGTGACCGAGTTTGTCAGGTGAGGATGTGAACGCAGGACATATTGACAGTTTAATTGGCTCAGGAAGAGTTCATATCTCCGGCCTGAAATGCATCATTGGCTGTTTTATCATTCCATCTTATTGCAGCTTTAAAAGTGAAGGAGATGACAATCGGGCAGAAATGTTTCTTTTTACATAAAACAGACGCCTGTCCTTGACATCTTGGCTGCTTTCTCCAAGTCCCCCCATCACCAACCCTTCCCCTTTGCCGTGTTTGCAGACGGCTCCTTCTCTGCATTTTAAATACTCCGGCGCAGACAGAGAGAATTTATCTCCTTCCTTAATCCATTCAGAGCCAGCGACCAAATGCATTTGGCAAGCTCGGACTGTTTGCCCTGGTGATGGAGGGGGGAGACGGTGCAAAGCAGGGGGAGAGAGGAAGAAAGACAAAAGGAGAAGCCAAAATGCCAGCGCCAAGGAATATAAATATCAGCTTTGGAAGGTAACCTGACGTTTATGACCACCTAGCGAAAACTCGAAAAACATTATCTTGCTATTTTATAGCATTGGGAGGGCAATTGAAATGTATTAGGGACTTGAACTATCAAAGATAACTCTTGCCTCAAGAAGTAATTACAGAAGACAAGAGCTCAAATGCTCCTCCGCGCTCTCTCTCAAAGAGTGCTTTGGGGAAAGGAAAGCCTGAGAGGATGTCTGGAGTTCAAAAGCCATTCACGGGCAAAACAAATATCAAATCCACATGTGCCCCGTGTTGGAAAGAAGAGACTCGGGCAGACACGACACCACAGGTGGGAATCATATGGCCCCTGAAGAATCACGGAGTTAGAAGGGACTGCAAGGAGTCTTCTAAACCAAACCACTGCCATCAGGGATACACAATTAAAGTACACCCAGTAGATGGTCATTCAACCTCTGTTGAAAGATCCCAAGAGAAGGGAGACTCCAGCACACTCCAAAGGTAGCCTATTCCACTGCCATTCACTAAGTTCTTCCAATGCTCAGCCGAAATCTCTTTTCCATAATTCAAATTAATTGGTTCTCGTTCCAGTCTCTGGAGCAGCAGAAAACAAACTCCCTCTCATCTCCCCCATGACATCCCTTTGAGAATTTAAAGATGGCTATCACATCGCCTCTCAATCTTCTCTTCACCAAAGCTAAACATGCCCAGCTCCTTAAGCAGTTCCTGGTTTCCAGACCTTTTGGCATCTTGGTCTCACCCTCCTCTGGACACATTCCAGCTTTTCAATATTCTTCTTAAACTGGGGTGCCCAGAACTGGACGGAGATTTCCAGGAGAGGTATGACCAAAGCAGGAGAAAGTGGCCCTATGACTTTTCTCATATAAGACTCCTGCCAGTTCCCCCAAAAGTACACCTCCTCAGTTCCAAAAGTAACCCTAAGAAAAGGGACTGAAGAATAAATGAGGGTACTTTGGGAAATGTAGTTCAGTGAGATGCAGCATAGCATTGTAGCAGAGAATTCTATGCACCGCACACCACATTGCAAATCCCAGGATTCCACATGACGTAGCCAAAGTACTTAAAGCAATGTGACACCATGGTAACTATGTGACATAGACACAATTTTCAGTCTATGAGCCAATGATTGAAATAAATACGAGGAAAGGAGGCTTCGAGGCCCCTCCCTAAACTGCAAATCCCAGGATTCCATAGGATGTTGAAAGTGGAATAATAGTACTAGTCTTGTGCGGAAATGGCCTGAGCTAAGATGCAGAAAACTCCATGATAGCTAAACCCACATAGCCAACTACACAGTAGCCAGACCCAAAATTTGGCCCTATGCACTCTGCAACATTGCTCAGCCCTGCCAAATTCAACCCTGGTCGTGCCAGCACTAAAACAGAGAAGCCTGATACCCCCCACGACTCAAGTGTCTTCCAAAAGGCAGCAAATATTCCGATGAAGCAAGACCTCCGTTCAAAGAGAATGCAGACATAAGCACTTTTTCATCCCTCTTCTCTTCAGAAAAGATGCATCCTCATGCCGAGATGCTCTCAGCTCTGTTTGGTTCAAGAGAGCTGTCGCTTTGCAGCCTTCACTGCTTCTGCGATGGATCTGACAATTTGTTGCTGGAACCTTTCCCAACAGGAGAGAAACAGTTTCCAAAACTTCTGCTCCCACTCAGCATTTCACAAATATTTTCCTTCCCACCCCCAGGTTTGCCAGGCGTCCTCGGAACTGCTGCTGTAAAACCTGGCTCAGCTCCTTGTCTTGGGGAAAACATTCTAAGTTAAGGACATAAGAAAAGATCCCTTGTTAAAAATACAGCTTTCAGTTGCAAAATAAGCAATAGTGATTACACACCTGGAAGTATCCTGGAATCACAGAGAATCACCGAGTTGAAAAGAGCATCAAGGTAGGATCTCCAGCTAAAACATCCCCACCAGGTAGATGTCCAGCCTCTTCTTCAAGACAACTAGAAAGACCCTGTCACCTTTCTAGACCGTTGGTTCTGCTGCCAAACCACTCTTACTCTCAAGAAGTTCCTTCTAACGTTCAATCAAAATCTACTTTGCGGTCACTTCAAACCATTAGATCTGGTCCTACCCTCTGGCAGCGATGTATTTAAGTGTCTTACTCCAAGTCTCAAGTAAAGTCTCAAGTTCCTACCTTCACATCTCAACTCTGGGAGCCAACTTTAACAGAAGAAAAGGAGGTGGTAGGAGGTCTTAGTTTCCATAACTAGAAAATCAAGACGCCATCCTGTCACCCCCTTTCCCACCTTGCCTCAGCGATGCTTCAGCCAGGCTGTAAACCTCTTCCCATCCAATCTTCAATCCTCCTCCTCTCTCTGTCCTGCCGGCCAAAAGCCCCATCCTGCATTCCTCTGACACTTTATGCTTTAAACCTCTTTAAAATTAGTGATGCCTTGAGTAAAATCAGTCACTTTGTGTAGATCAAAACACATCCCCCGGTCTCCAGTGCTTCCTCATGATGGCAGCTCCCTCCGTTTGCATCAGACACAATTTACACTGAAAGCCCAGTAATGCAAACCTGGTGCAAACGGAGACCCACCTGTACAGACACCCACAAATACTGTGTGTGCATAGACATTCCCATATACACACATATGTACATAGAAATCTCTATATATTTAAGCTTGACTCTTTTGCCTTGGCTTTAAAGTCACGCCACATGCTGAAATTAGAAGAGGAAAAGGTTCCAAGAGAAGAAGATGGTCGGGTTCTGTTCTTTTTCCCAAAAAGTTAACAGAAAATGAAAATTCTGGGAAATGCAGGCAATGTTTTTTTTATCTCACAGACTTCAAACACAATCGGATTCCTTCAAGGAAACCTAATAAAGTTCAGACATTTTCATCACAACAAAATAAATAATTCAACCTACTTTTAGCGAACTTCAAGATTGGGATTGGCCATCATATATATCTGTGGTTTAGGAGCCACTAAAGTGGTTAAAGATAACCTGATACAGAAGCCTGCTGTGTCGAAAAAATTGGGCTCTTTTCCCCCCAGAAGACAAGAACGAGGAAGCAAAGTGAAGAACGGAAAATGGAGTATTGCTTTTCCTAACTGAGAATTTACTGGCTTTGGAGAATGACTTAAATGGTCAGGAATGACAGCTCTCCCACAGTTTCGACTGCCACTGTGCAAAGCGTGATGCACAGAGTCCCTTACGATATCAAGGAGTGGGGGAAATATTCTGCTATTCGTTCCCTGGGTGAAAAATTAGTATCCCAGTGCTTTGGAAACCCAGTCAGAAAGAGTAACACAGAGAAAAGACTCCTGCACAGCTTCCACCCCGTATTTGCACATCCTGAAGCATTTTGGATTATTTCTTTTCCCTGCAAAGAAAGACTGATCAGATTTTATGTAATTATTAAGGTGTTCGGGCCTGGAAAAAAAGCATGTTTTCGGTTAAAAAAAAGCCTCTGTTCCTAGAAAAATACATTTTTGTGCCAGATTTTGCACTAAAAAACATGTGTTTCTGGACGCTCTGGGGGGATTGCATGGAAAACGCCAACTCTGCATGGAAAAACATAGTTTTCATGCAAAACCCCGATATGCATTACTGTGCAGAGTAATTTGCCAAAACGCTACAGGCTGTGTGATTACCGGGGGGACGGGACTGAGTAGATGTGTTTGTTTTCTCCTAGCCTCAACACTTTCAGAAAATAAGGCAGCCCCAAAAGAGAACTATTTAAACCATACAGTCCTGAAAATACACAGAAACACTGGCCTCCGGAGGCTCCAATAGCAGTGAGACAGGGAGCCTGGTCTGAGTTTTAGTCTGAAATTTAAAAGCTGACGGACCTGCTTTTGAAAAGACGTGCCTTGAATGCCTCTATTAAAGTTATTGCAGAATCCCAAGTTGGAAGGGGCTCCACAGACCACAAGTCCAATGCAGGAACTCTAGGCAAAGCCATCCCCAGCAGGTAGCTGTCCAATCTCCAAAGAAGATTAGTTCCATCACTGAATTGCTCTTACCATCAAGATGTTTGTTCTAATGTTCAGCCAAAATCTACCCCCCTATAATTTAAAACCACAAGACAAGTCCTACCCTCTGGGGCAGCAGAGAACAAACCTGCTCCCTCCTCTCTGTGACAAGCCCTTGATGTTTCAAGAGCACAATCATCTCTCCTCTCAGTCTTCTCCTCACCAAGCTGAACACGGCCAGCTCCTTCAACCTTTCCTCCTATGTTTTGTTCTCCATACCTGGTACCATCCTTCTTCCCCTTCTCCGAACCTGCTCCAACCTGTCTGCATCCTCCTAACATGAAGCATCCAGAACTGAATGCAGGAGTCCAGATAAGGCTTGACCAGCACAGAATATAGTTCAGACTAAATCCCAAAACAGATTCAACTCTGGACTGATGTCAGAGTTCCAGTCACCACTGAATTTTTTTTAAAAAAAACCTTCTATGGCACATGGAGAAGCAAATGTACTGCCCGCGTTCCCCGTTCCACCTCATCTTCTGTGTGTACGGTACTTTCCCTCTGTAATAATGGAAGAGCCCAAGGGGCAAAGCCTTTAATAATCTAATAAACTTTGCTAAGTGAACACAGTAACAGGCGAGGCTGAATGGGAGCTGGTTAAATGCCAGGCGATTCCCCCTGATCTTTATCAGCCAGGAAACCGATGCAATTTCAGAAGGAAGAAAATTAGATTTACGCGCAATAACATCAGGAGTGGAGTCGGTCTGTCATTCAAGTGGTCCTTTCAGAAGTCAGACAGAAACAAGGCTGAGAAGTTCCCAAGGGGGCTGAGTTATGAATGAAAAAGCGACATTCCAACACCTACCTATTATGCCATTTAAGAGCCAAAGGAGAAATTACTCCGTATCAGGAATTGTGCTGCTTCCAGAGAAGAGGCTGGCTGAATTGTTGCAACGCAATAACAATTTACAGGAAATGTTTCAATCAAAATAATCAGGGAGCCCATTCACACTGCACAATTATAGCACTATGATATCACTTCAACTGCTATGGCAGCATCCTACGGGATCTTGAGAACTGGAGTTTAGGGAGGGGTGTTTAAATTCTCAGCCAGAGAGCTTTACAGCCTCCCCAAACTACAGATCCCAGGATTCCTGAGGATGCCATAGCAAACCCAAATGGTTGCATTTGCTTCTGCAGTCCCTCTCAAAATGGCAGCAATATGCCACTTCCTTCCACCATTTTGAGAGGGACTACAGAGGAAAATGGAGGCATTCTTGCTTGCCTTGGGGGTGCATCCTATGGGGAGGTCTGGGTCAGAAATTGGCCCCTGGCCCCAACACGGTGGTCACCCCTTTCGTAAAGCATCAAAACCTTATTCCTCGTAATCACAGCTGGCAACACAAACAGCTGGCAACTGGTCTTCTTGGAGGTCTCCTTAAGACGGCCTCCCACCCATGCTGGAAAAAGAAATCGCCCTGCCAAGCTGCTCTGCCACCTACCTTGGAAGACAGCCGCATTCTGCATGATGAGGAATTTCAGTTCCATGCTGGCCGACTGGAGGAGTTGCTCCATGTTGGAGCGGGCCAGGGCTTGGTACTTCTCCTCCATTTTCCTGGAACAACAGGTCGGGCCTTTCGGGAGGCATACTTGCAAATCTGCCCCTGCAGGGTTAACACCAAAAGTATGCAGTTAGCACAAGAATTAAATCTCGTGGGACAGTTGGGGAGGGGGAAAGTATCTCAGTACCACCATGTGTCTCCAATACCACCAGATCCCAGGACCGAGACCCTCTCCTCCAATTCTGAGGGCGATGGGGAGGAATTTCAGAGCAAGAGCGCTGCCTTGAAAAGGACTAGCATCCATATTTCATGGTTATTTAGACTTGGTGTTTTGGGTTTTTTAAAATCTGAATGGCGCACTCATTGTAACTGTGGTTGAGGTTTAATTTATGATCCTTAATGACATCACCAGGGGCTGTCCCTGCGTAGCACAAGCCCTGTAGTACCACCAGGGCCCATCTCTCATGACACCACAAGAGGCCATCTCCAGATCTCAAATCTCAAATCTCCAAGCTTGGGACAGTAATGACCTGAAACCCCCGTCTCCAAGCACTGGCAGCCAGTGGCTGGCACATCAAGGGGGTGAACCCACTTTGGGTTACAGTAAGAATTGCAAAGGAGCTGTCCAAAGAGCCATTTGAGTCTTAGAGTTCAGCACCTTGGGCAGTTCCTTTACAATTCAGACTAAAACCCAAAGCGGATTAATCACTTCTACTGACTGACATGACAGCCTCCAGCCACCATTGTTTCCAGCATGTGGCTTGTCTGGCAAAGCAGAAACAGACAGAAGAGAATTCCACTCCGAAGCTACAAAACCAGTCGTGTTTCTGCTCCATACAAGTAGAAAATCTCATTTCTTTTTTTTTCTGTTAGGAGAACAAAATGAGCAGTAATGGGAGAAATATGCATCTTAATTGATTGATTGACTGGATTTCTTTCTCTTGAAAACAGAAACACAAAGTGGCTCACCACAATATAAAAAACACAGGAAATTGCATCAAAAATTATAATTTTAAACCCACTGGAATGAAAAGCAGTTTGAAAGCGCAGCCGACAAAACTGGCAATGCTTTCTCTTCTTTCAGAGCACCTTCCGCAGAGGCTCGTGAATTGTCCAAAGACCTTGTAAATAAAGGGGTCTTTGCTTGCCACCCGAAAGACAACAGGGAGGTTCCTGTTGAAAAGGAGCCCAAAGGCCGAATTTTCACTGAGATGCTGAGTCCAGTTCCCCACAATTGGATCTGGACCTTGGAGACCCCCTTTAAAGTTCTGACAAAAATCCAGAGCCGATTCGCTACCACACCAATGTCAACCAGTATTTGCTGCTGTGTGCCTTCATGTCATTTTCGACTTATGGCGACCCTAAGGCAAACTTATCACAGGGTTCTCTGGGGCTGAGAGTGTGTGACACGCCCAAGGTCGCCCCATGTGTTTCCATGGCTGAGCCAGGAACCTTACGCCATTTCCACACTAGCCTGTTATAGCGCGATGATTCTACTTTCAACATCCTCTGGAATCCTGGGGTTTGCAGTTTCAGGAGGGGCCCCAAAGGCCATCCACAAAAGCCATCTTCAAAGGCCCCTCCCGAAACTACAAACCCCAGGATTCCAGAGGATGTTGAAAGTGGAATCATCGCACTATAACAGGCTAGTGCAGAAATGGCCTTAATCTCCAGGGCTGTACTGCGATGCTCAAACCACTACACCACCCTGGCTCTCAATCAGACACTATTACTGATGTGCAAATTATACCACCCGCTCTTGCTTTATCTGTTTTTACAAGCGTGTTTCACTCCTTGGCTAATTGCAGGGAAATGTCAAACGTGCCCTTGCTACAACTCCTCCACTCAATTAAAAGAAAAAGACATTTTAAAAATGGAGCAAGAGAGATATTAACACCAAGTACAGTCTCCTTCTCACCCACAGCGGGGAAGGGTGATCCCATTGCACAGAAACAAGGCCATCAGCAGGGCTACCTATGCTGGCAAAAACATCTCCTTTGATACAAACACACACACACACATATATATATATAGCAATTTGACATATTCCTATCACCACAGCTGGCCTCACAGAGGATAGGAAGCCTTTCTGATAACACAGGCTCCGCACGTTACGATAAAATTAGTAAGACTGGCCAACGGAAGATGTGCCATCAAAGAATATCTGGAAAATATGGGAAAGAACTCCCTGGGGTAAAACCACGCAAGAGATTATTTGTGAAAGGAGCCAGAAAGTTCAAGCAACCCCGGGCAAATCAAGACTGCAGCCCTGAATAAGCTAGAGGGAAGTGCTACCTATATTTTGGGTCCAACAGAGAGGACTTTCTGTTAAGAAAGAAGCGTAGAGTGATCACACCATAAGTCTTATACCCTACGTGTGGAATAAAAATGGCACCTTCCCACGTCTAAGCCCTTGGCAACTGCATGATGGTTAGCGCAAACCATGGTTTGTTTTTACCACTCATCTGTGGTTTGGCGTTATCTCTACATCCTTGCCACAGATGAGACCACAGTAAGGCTGAGGCTTATGACCCAAAGTATCTAAAGAAGGTTGCAGAAGAAAAGGTTTGGCAAAGAACTGGGCAAGAGGAGGGAGAGAAACACAAAAGAAAAGCAGTCCTGCATTGTGTGTCCTTTTGTTCAGCATTTGAGAACTTCAATCAATTCCTTTACAAGTCTTTCCTTTCTCACAAACACAGCACAAAAGAACTGTTTCCCCAATAAAGTATATTTAACAGGAGACCCAGCAGGGACACATTTGCCGATAGGCAGAAAGATGTCACGGGGGGGGGGGGCTGAGACATCACTTTTTTTAAAAAAAAGGAAGGGCATGAGAGAATTATGAGCCAATTAGATTTTGTTGTGCCATATTTTATCCTAATAAAAAGCTTGCACTTCAATGGCGTGATAAATAATGCAGGCAACTGACACTCTTTTTAAAAAGAAAGAAATAATTATTATTATAACCAGCATGGTGCAGAACAGCACAGAGAAGCAGGGCCAACATATTTGGGCTACAGACCTTAAATAGAAAATATATAATTCCAAACTGAATCATATTGATTGTGAGAAAAGGAAAGTCAACAGAACGGTGGACTAATAGACAGATCAGGCTATCGAACAAAAGCAGAAATAATCAGATGTCCACTTCTAGTGTTGAAATACCCATTTGTTTGTTTTTAATGTTCAACAGTGCAGGGAGCCCTTGCAACCAATTTTAAACGTGAACGGCTTCAAGGAGAGGCAACTCATCTTTTTGGAAACCCAGACGAAGGGCTATTGGGGGAGTCTGAAGGTCTCAAGGACCACATCTGATGTGGACTTGTGGTTTGATGCACAGAGTGTAATTGCATAATTCTTGCTGCAGACTCAGGGGTGCAAGGAATATTACCTCTAGAAGAAGAAAAAAGCCCATGTGCTCAGAACTTGGATCAAAGCGATGTAGCATAACTGAAGTACTGCAACATTGCCCAACCCAATGCACATCATGCTGTGATGTGCAATGCACAACCATATGAAACCATGCAGCCAGTAAGCCACACAGAGCTGTGCTCAATGCTGTCAGGTCACTTTGCTTTCTCTGCATGATATCTTAATGCCACCCTAATGACATGCAGTGTTTCGAGGTTTGTTTTCATATAAGGCCCTGTAACCACTATGCACTATAATACCAGGTTATGTGCTGTTTGCAGCCAGTTTGCATTTTTGCTGTTTGATACCATGTAATACATGCAGTGCTCTGCTGTCCTGTTTGATACCATGGAATACTTGCAGTGTTTTGCTGCTTGATGATATGTAAAAGCAGCTGCAGAGGATGATGGAAACTGAATGAGAAAAACCAGTGTTTTGGTAATGAGAGTGTATTGCTATAGTGCACTATACTAAGGAGGAAAACAAAGGCAAACACAAGGGCCTTTTCTACACGACACTCTTACAGAGCGATTATTCCACTTTCAACCTCCTAGGGAATCCTGGGGTTTGCAGCTTCGAGAGGGGCCAGCCGCTATAAGAATAATCGCACTATAAGAGCGTCGTGCAGAAAAGGCCAAGGTCAGGATGTTGGTGGACATGAAGCCAGCCTGAGAAAAAGAGTTGTCTTAATTAGCTGGCAAATAAAGACCCTGCATGTGCAGATTTCTAATGTTACTGCTTATAAAACACTGTAAGTCCAATAGAGCTTTTAGTCTGGGCAATGGCCAGAATGTGCAACTGTTGCTCCACTGCTCTTAAATAAAGCTTTGCAAACTTCTAAGCCTATTTCTTAGGATCAGAGTTATCCTGTACATGACAAACGCACAATTCACAATGACTTGCAATGTGCAGGACACCAGGTGCAATGATACCATATGCACATTTCCCCTTTTCTGTCCTTCAACGGAACACAAACCTTATGCGCTGGCCAAAAAAAACCACAACCACATGTATTGGAGAACTTATGCAATCAACAAGATGCCAGCCCTGGTGTAGAAAGAAACTGGGAGAGAGGAAGAATCTGATGGATCTGCTTTTAAAAACCTAATTAAAAAGATATAAATTATACAACCACAGCGCTCAATAGGTGATTAAACAACAGAAAAGAGCACCGTCCTAGGCATCCGTTATCTTTTATCCTTCAGGACACATTTTCCCATCACTGCCCCAGGGCCATATGTCTTAGTCACAGTGTGCCAATCAGGAGAGCTGCAAAGGTGATGCCATCGATGCTTACTGCTGCAACTATCAGCACTATCATCCACCACAGGGAAGCGGAGGAAACTAGTGGAGGCTGCTGTCAATGGGGAAGGTGCTCAATCCATGGTGGGTTTTACCCTGAAGCTCTCCAAGGTGCTGAACCGAGAGTGGATTTCCTGCCCCCACCAACACAGAAGCCAACAACTCCTGCTGACTTAAAACATAAGGGATGCTCTCTACTGAGTAAAATCTTTGCTCCATCCCACTCAGAGATAGGAGTCACAGAGCCCCTTGGGTATGGCTGGATTGCAACTCCCAGTATGCCTCACCACTGGTTGTTGCTGGCGAGCAGCTGCTGAAAATACAGTCCAGCAACATCTGGAGGGCTGCCCCTGATCCAGCCCAATCTCTATTGCTTTGATTAGCAGCTTCTCTGAGTCCTACTGATATTAAAGTATCAAGCTTTAACAATGTATATCTTAATTGTTTAATATGGAGGTACATATTTTCCATCTGTGTATCTGTTGGAGCCTGATGTTTATAGACTATCTTTTCATATGGTGGAAGTATAGGCAGCTTTTGCAAGAATCTTGTTTTGCATGGTAAGGGATGTAAATATTCAACTATGTCAACTTTGCATGCAAAGATGAATAATTTCCACAATTTTCTCCCCACTACAGGAGCGACAGAGTATTTCAGCACAGTTCTGTCTTAGTATTTGCACATCTCAATGTTTGAGAAATTATCCTCCCCAGCAATACTTGCAGTTTTTTGCACAAAAAAATTGCACACAAAAAAAATCCACACAGAAACACACGTTTTTCTATGCCAAGCTCAACAGGAAAAATATCAGTTTTGCACAAAAAAAAATCCATGTCTATTTCTGTGCAAAAACATTTTGAAATATGCAAATACTGGGTAAAAACTGTACAAAATTCTCAAGCTCTATTATTTTTTTTTTCCCCCTGATCAGGTTTCCTGAGTGTCAGGATATCCATTTTTCAGCTGGGAAATGAGTAACACCCAGCAGTCTTTCCATTCCAATATAGTCTTCCCTGGTTTGTTTGCACTGCTTGCTTTATATGTCCCATATTAAAAGAAAACAAATCTGTAAGATGCTCAGAAATCATAAAGACAGCCATGTAAACATCACAGACATATTTTGCAAACATTCATCCATAAAAGAGAACATTTCCAATTTGTAGGGTCTATAGCCTGCCATATATTTTAATTACGCACATCAATACATAAACACACTTCCTGAAGCCATCAGGGAGAGAAAGAGAGGGGAAGAGAGACCTCAAGTAAAGCACTTCAGGATGTTGTTAAAATTAATCCCTTGGCAGAAGAGGGGAAAAAAGAAACTTTAAAACGGTCACAGCAAAAAGCAATCGCCTGAAGCAGGTTGCTGGAATTTTGAGGGTCCATTCCTGCAAGCGTTGCTATCAAGAGAGCAACTTACAGGCCCAAAATAATTAAGAGCAGAAAACTCAATTACCCAGCAAACGAAAAGATCTGAAAACTGCCACGCTGAGCTAAATAGGGAAGGAAGAGGGCGGTCAGACCCATCACTATTAGCACTAACTTGGAAATACAGATTATGTTACATAGATAGCCAGGGGCACAGCTACAGGGGGCAGAAGGAAAGTACTTTGCTCCTCCAAATAGGAATTCTGTCACCCCCTGTATAATTTT
Organism: Ctenosaura bakeri; assembly: GCA_948474755.1. Lineage (NCBI taxonomy): Eukaryota > Metazoa > Chordata > Lepidosauria > Squamata > Iguanidae > Ctenosaura > Ctenosaura bakeri. Next base: position 198,003 of record CAOLHI010002886.1, read on the forward strand.
GCCTAACACCCCCCAAATGAAATGTTCCTTCGCCCCCTAATTTTCTAGCATCGCACTTAACTTAAATCTTCAGCTGAGTATTTAGAAAGTGAGCCTAGGCATCCACAGAAAAGGGGGAAATAGATTGAGCAACGCAATGCAAACTCAGCAAATAGGAGATTTTCAACATCTCACTCTTTGCAATGTTAGAAATGTGGGGGCTGAAAAATCAGTGGGGAAGCAAAATTCTTATTAGGGAGGGCAATGCACTATATTGGTCCCTGCTCCTGTAGCTACACCCCTGCAAGCTGGTGGCCCTCCACATTTGCTAGCGTGAGAGGCTCAGGGATCCCACAAAAGTGGGGAAAACACAAATATCAAAATGGAGGGGAAGGAGGCCAAGGCATGGTGGGGAGAAGGAGCATCCTAGATCCAAACCAGGGCCATTTCCGCACTACAATTAGTGCAATTATTCCGGCCCCTCCCGAAACTGCAAACCCCAGGATTCCATAGGATGTTGCAAATGGAATAATCGCACTATAAGAGAGCAGTGCGGAAATAAGTCCCATCAGGGAAAGGACAAGGAAAGGGAGTGGATGGGCTTCCTAAAATTATAATAGAGTTAGATTGCTGCCTCTTCAGGACATTACCATGGTAGTTAAAGTGGAATCACAGCACTCTAACTGTGAATAAGTGTGAAAGGACTTTACACAAATTCTCCCACATTTATTTCCACCAAATAATCCAGTTCTTAAAAACTGTTTTCCAAACAGCACCCCCAGGTTGCTCCCAACATGGTTTTCTACCTGCCGATGGTTATTTCATTTAGCAAAATACTCATTTTCTGCCAAACCCCAGGAGCAAACTTATTTGAAATTGAAAAAGATGCATGCACTATTAGTACAAACTGCTGACAATATAATTTGTGGGGAGGGGGGTGGAATCAAACTATTGTTTTAAAAGAGAGGTAGGCAACTTCAATTTCCCCTACCTATGAGATTCTTCCCATCAGCCACAGTGCCTCATAGCATACCCAAACACCCCCACTTTCCTCTGCAGACCCTCTCAAAATGATGGCAGGAAGTCACTTCCTGTCACCATTTTGAGAGGGTCTGCAGAGGAAAATAGGGGTATTAAGGGGTAGTACAGGGTTCTAGGGTGCTTCTGCAGATGAGATGCTAATTTTTTGATATGTTTTCATACATGGGAAGGTCTGCATACTTTGGAGGCCAAAAATTCCCCAAACAACACACAGAATTTTGTTTTAAAATGAAGGAGTTGGGGGAATTAAGGGAACGGGGGCAGGACTCGGGGGCCACAAAACTGGGGCTAAATGTGGCTCACAGGCCAAACACTTTGCCCCCTCTTGCTCCAAAATGATAGATGGGCGAAAATAGGGGAAGAGAGCAGAATAGGCCAAAGAACAAGATGCTGGAAGCCCGAAGCCCCTTCAAGAAGAATGCTTCCCTGATTACGGAGATTTATGCAGTCAGCTTCGGAAAGGAGATGAGCATCTTAAGTGTAATTACTCAGCACAGATTTCCAGGATGGGGATGTTCCAAGATGGATAAGCCAGCCGACACGGCTCTCATTACGGCTCCATATCATTACAGTCCTCAGTAAACAGAAAGCTCAGCCAAACTCCATGCCACAAGGCTGGCGCAGAAATGAAACAGAACAGAAATCTAGGACAGGCAAACACGACAGGTCAAGGAGCCAATTTCCTATCTCAGGGACCATCGCCAGGGGTGGAAGGGCCCACCAAAAAAACAAGAATGGCCCCTTGTTGTCATGCCACAGGGAGCAGGTGATCTCACAATGCACAGTTCATCCCCCGTGATATCAGGAAGCCCAATACATTTTGCATCAACCACAGTTGCAAAGAATTTGCCATTACTATCAAAAACACCATGGCTCACAAAGAAGGAAAATAGACACACACACGTACCTTTCAAGGCAGCTTTCTTACCCTGAGATTCCTTGCTCTTGCCTAAAAACTAGAGGAAAAGGACCATACCCTGAGATACAGCGACCTTAGTGAATTCTCCTAAAGCGGAGGCTTGACCATCTTAGTCCCATGCAGAACGGTCATATTCAAGTCAAAGTTTTGGAAGAGAAGCTGTATGTTTGGAGCTTCCGTGCACAGATGCACATTGCTCAGGGATATGCAGCATGCTATGTGCATTATGCATGCATGCATATTGCATACTTGGTTGGTCATTCAATATCTTGATTGAGTTGCACAATGGTACCATTCAACACAACACAATTAATGCCTAACTCTGCATGGTGGGCTTTACACTATGCAATCTCAAGGTAGAATCTCAGCCACTTGACTGTTTAAATACAGAGAATTAAACATGTTTCACCTTATAGTTAATCTCCATTTTATCTATGGTTCAGCCCAACACAGGGATACCGGTCTGGCAGAGATCACCTTCCATTTTGTCCATCAACAAATCTTCACCCCATTGCTCATTCTTCGCCTGTCCCTTGCTACTTTTTTCCATATATACCTTTGCAGAACCAATTTGCTATTCTCAAAATGATCTCACTTAAGCCTACTTCAAAAGAACTTACTGGATTTGCAAAGCTATCCCCATGTGCCAAATGGATTACACCTAGTGCATATAGATAGGCCTGCTTTTCTTTTTTCAAAAAAAATTAATAGGGTAAGAGTTTCCACAAAATAAGGATTGAAACAAGCATTTGGGGAGAGAAGGGAGATCTATGTATCGCTTAACCCTTCACTGAATTTTTGCTAACATGGACAAAATCCATGGAATCATTCAATGAGTATCAGGCAGAGGTTAAGACCAGGAGTTTTTAATTATGGAAGAAACACGGCCCATATTTCCCCTTCCCCTGTGTCCACCCAGGAGGGGTTCACACTGTGCATTTTGGCACCCCAGAAATAAAATCATGTCACTTTTGGCCACCATTTTGGCTGATTTTCAGCTGATATTTATATCTGGGAGGAGCTAAGGCTCTGGGCAGTAAGGAGAGCAAAATGCTGCATTTGAAGGTACTTTTCACTGCTGGGTGGAAAATCAGAAGAAAATCGGCTCCCAAAAAGATTTGGGGGATTTCAGGGAGCTCTCAAAGGCCATGTGTGGCCCAAAGACCTCACCTTGCCCACCCTTGGTCTAGGATTCTCCTCCATCAGCTGCTACCAGCTTCTTTTAAGAGGAGATGCAAGGGTCTAAATACTTTAAAATATCTAATCTTGGAAGCAAAGCAGGGTCAGCCCTGTCTAGTACTTGGATGGGAAACCACCAATGAACATGAGGTGCTGTGGTCTCTTGTCAACGCCAAGGCATGGCAGGCAGCCAAGAGCCGGCTAATAGGTCTTTTCCCAGATAAGGCAGACAGGCAATAAATCAAAGGGCTTTACTTCAGCAGTGGGTAGATAAGGCAGCAGTAAATTAAAGAGACTTTTGCAGCAAAGATATTCCCTGGCTGCTATGTCACAGCCAGGCAAAACAGCAGAGTTCACATACCACAGAGTTTGTTCCTCAGCCAGTCGGGCAGCGTTTCAGGAAGCAAGGCAAGGGTCCCCGATAGCCCAGCAGGCACACCCAAAATGAACAGTTGTGAACCAACAAAGACCCAAGGCTGAGTGAGTGCTTTTATTAAGCAGGCCCTCACCCAGGTGCTACCTCAGTTGGAGCTTGATTGCTTGGTGTTTCCTATTTAAACGCTCTGACCTTCTAAGAGCACTCTTTTGCTCCCGATGCTGCTGGTAAGTAGGCACCTGCTCTTGAATCTCTGGGTCTAAGGCAGCCCCTGGCTCCATTGCTGGGGCCACTGGGGCCAAGGGCTCTGTGTCCAGGGCAGCCGCTGGGATGGGCTGTGCAGCAGGCTCCATGGCAGCCTCTGGGGTGGGCTCTGCTGGGGCAGCAGGCTCCATGGCTTTGAAGTCCTCTGGTTCAGATTCAGAGCTTGAGTCCTGGAGTGCCAGGGTCCTGACAGCTCTATTTCAAAGGAAGGAACTGGTAAAACCGCCTCTGAATATTCCTTGCCTATGAAATTCACGGAGTCTCCAAAGTCAATAGGCAACCTGACAGCATGTACAGATACATGAACGCTCCAGAAATAGAACCCCTGACCTTCTACGTGCAAGGAATGTGTTCTACCACTAACATCAATCCTGTTCTGTTCGGATAGGAGGTATGTACAGAGCATCTCTGCCAGTGACGTGTAGGAGACAAAATCTGTTGTTAGTAGTTCTTGGCCCAAAACATGATGTCCATAATCCTGTCCACACCTTGCCCTGCTGTTTTGACCAAAAGTTTAGAGAATTAGAATTATGTCACTCACAGGAGAGGTGCAGGTTTACTAAAAGAACAGACCACAAGCTTTGGATCTATGGATCGCAACTCCCCTTGCTTGTAAAAGCTTGCTCATCTGTGATGAGTCAGCTGCAGACAACCACATAAGAAATAGATAATATTTTCCAGTGGTCTCCATATCCAAACATCCTACTTTATGGCCAACTTTTCTAGACTACTTGCAAGCTGTTGCAAAAAAAACACACAAAAAAACAGGACCCCACTCTTAGCATAAAGCCCATCTTTAAGCAGAAGTTTCTTTAAACTTCTCATGAAGTTCCAAGTCCTTCTTCTCCAAACCTTCCCATGCACAGGAATTTGGGTATAAACCTTCCACATTCTGAACCAGTGCTATATACTCTGTACAACACTCCCCCCTACATAGATACACAGAGGATTCCTGACAACCTTATACATATTTTATGTCCGTGTATCTTATGCAGAGTTTTATGTACACATGCAACGCAGAAGCAACAGGCCAAGACGGGTCTAATGGTCCATTAGGTCACCATTTGAGCATTAAGAACGCATTTGTGGCTGTGGATCATAAAGGCTTCATTGTGCGTGCATCTTTGCACATTTTTACAATTGATTGGTATGTCTAGACTGCCCTCGCTTCCTAGGCAGGGAAGGGAGGCAGTAAAACTTTTGCAAAAGTCTCTACAAAGAGTTCAAAGAACTACCCGGTTCATCCCGACTGGAGGAAAGAAAGAGCACTCTCCACTTTGAGCATGGATTACCAAGTACTCACCTTGTAAGGGCTGAAATGGTCTCACAAAGTGCCATGCCTCCTGCTGTCTGAAGACCAAGAAGCTAAGAGAATGTTCAAGTGATACAACCATGCCCAGAAGAGAGGACCATGTAGTCAAGATGGGTCGATTCATAATACTGGTTATGACCGACAAAGCCCTATAAAGCTTTACAATCCCGACTATCTAAAAGCCCACATCTCCAGGTCCTGCCCAAGCCTTACAAACATGGAGGCCAGACTGGCTACTGGTATATCTAGGAATGTGCATATCACACCCAATATTAAAGTCACTTCACTAGCTGCCAAATAGTTTCTCGACAAAGTACAAACTGCTGGTTATTATTTTTAAAGCCATGCACAGTTTGGGTCCAGATTACCTATAAGATTGTCTCCTCCATCCACCCCACACACTCGAGAGACATTTATACCAACTGGTCAGGACTGGACTGGCCATGGCCACCCAGAGGACTTTTTCTTTAGCCATCCCTGGACTCTGGAATGATCTGCCAGAAAAGATTCAACAGCTGAATACACTGTCTGAATTTAAAATGGCATTAAAGATCAGTCTCTTCCAACTGGCTTATCCTGACGATTTTACATTGTGAATTTTAACAATGAATTTTAAACATGTATTGTCTGTTTTTAGGTATTTGTAATTTTTTTTCTTTTCAGATGATACGCGTTTTAGCTACTGCTTCAACTGATGTTCTGTTTTTAACTGTTATATGTTAATTTGAACTGTTAATTTGACAACTAGTCAATTCCAACTTAACAGCAAACCATAAAGCAAACCTATCCCAGAGTTTTCTGTGCGAGATTTGTTCAGAGGGGTTTCTGAGGCTGAGAGAGTGTGACCTTTCATAGGTCATCCAATGGGTTTCTCCAGAGTCATAAACCAACTCAAATTGCTACAAGTATACTTAATATAATTCTCGTTGTCTGCAATTTGTTTTATTTTATTTTAATTAGTATCTGAATTCTACCCGGATCTCACATCCCACCCTAACCGTGCACATTAAGGACAGAGTCCATCTGGAAAAAACAGAGAAATGCTTTAGCTTCCCACATTAAACCACGCACACGGTGTCCTTATCTGACCACTTCTGAGCTGGTCTCTATGGATGCCTCAAGCTACAAGTCAGAACTGATTGACTTGCAAAAAAAGAACCAGAGAGGAGACAGTTCTGTAAATGCTCTTTTGACTGCTTATCCAGCAAGTCTCTGATCAGACAGCAGAAAAGATATGCACATCCACTGGCCAGATGCAGCCCCCAAAGACCATTCTCCATGGATTGCAAGGAAGTAAATCTTTGCTTATCTTATCCTCACATGTCAGAACAGGTAACTTTGAACGTCTTCGCTCCACTCAAGGAGATTAGGAGAGCTTCTGCACATTTTTAACAACTTCTGATGTTCTGGGACCTTTTGGTGAAAAAATTAACTTTCTAAAAAAGCCCTTGGTTTTTGCACAGAAAACAATGTATATTGCTCAAAATACAGTGCTGTTAAATGCTTTTCAGCAAAAGCCAAGTTTCACTTATTGTATTTTCATGTGCAACAATACTTTACTTTAAATGTTCTCCCCTCATCTGGTGAAACTTGCGGGGGGGGGGGGAGAGAATTTTTTTTTTGGTCCTTTTTTCTATTATTTTGCACTTACAGACTTTTCTGTGAAAAAAGCTGCAAAAATGGGCTTTGCACACAAAAAATTGATCAAATTGTATTTTGTGCAAAATGCATCACTGTCTGCACAAAAATGTGGGGTTTTTTTTTTTACTACAGTCTTCATGCAAATAATTTTTTTGCAAAAAAAAGGTCCAAAAATGTGAAATTTCTCGCTGCACCATTTTTTTCAATTGGTTCTTGATGTTACAAGACACCATTCTTCCCTGAGAATGGCCATTTCCACACTGGACTGTTATAGCGCTATGATTCCACTTACAACATTCTATGGAATCCTGGGGTTTGCAGTTTCAGGAGGAACTGCAAACCCCAGGATTCCATAGGATGTTGCAAGTGGAATCATAGCGCTATAACAGTCCAGTGCAGAAATGGCCATTGAGAAAACTGGTAAATACTCTTTATACCTGTAAGGCACTGCATTCCATTGAAGGTCATACTATAGTGGCCCCTCAGTATTTGGCAGGATTTGGTTCCAGGACCGCAGGTGCCAAAATCTGTGGATGCTCAAGTCCCATTATGTACAATGACGTAATAAAATGGCATCCCTTACATAAAATGGCAAACTCAAAGGTTGTTTTTTGGATTTTCATATCTATTTCCAAGCTGTGGTTGGTTGAATACAGGATCCCCACAAAGGTGAGAAAACTGCAGATATTAAAATGTGCATTTGTGTCTGTGGGGAAGGGGACCAAGGCATGGAATGGAGAATGGGCACCTAGAGTCAGGTCAGGGCAAGGAGCGGGAAAAGGGATGGGTTGGCACAGTGGCCCTAAGCTCCCTCTCTCTTGCCCATCTCCTTCCTTGGGTGTGGGGTGCCATTGGGGAAGAGTCTGTGGTGCTGAGAAACTGGGCTGCAAGCCATCCTTAGCTGGCTAGGCAGTGGGTGGTGGAGGAAGAGGAGGATCACCAGAGGTGGGTTTTTAAAGGGCTGTGTGGCCTGACTGGACCCACCAAGTTCCCCTGGAAAAGAAGCACTTGAGGTGGAATGGAGAGCTGGGGTTGGAGAAACTCGCAAATAACCCAATCCACGAAAGTCAAACCTGCAAAAGTGGACGGCTGAGCATAAAAGGGGTTTTGAATACTTGAAGCATGCTAGGTACAAGTACACAGTGCCTCTGTTTTCTTTTCCACCCACCTCTTTCTCTACAGCAGCAAGAATGAAGTGCTGGGAAAGATCTGAAGCAGAGACCCGAGTGCTTCTGTCTTTGTCACGTTGAGCTTGAGACGCCCAAGGACAAAACAATTTTCGGCTGCTGATGCTCCAACTCTGCACCCCTACATTTAAGGACCCTGCCTTAGAGACTGATTGCCAGCTTTCAGCCGGGAAGGTCAGCCTCTGCCGTCCTCAACAAGGGAAAGGAACACAGTGGATGTCACACAGGAGCACTTTTTAGAATCATTAACAAAGGCTTTTATTTTTGACCCAGTTTGGAACTAATTGCAGAGGCTGCATGGGTTTTTTTCCCCCCATTTCCCCACATCAGCTGCTGAAATGTTAAAAAATATTAGGAGTCAAGTGGTCACTTTGCTGGCTGGAGGCACTCTGTGTAAATTGTCAGCTCTTTTCAGCTGTGTCTAAGGATTCTCAGATAGTGGTGGAGCTAAAGGGGTAGGCAAGAGGCTCATTCCACCAGAACCAAAGCCATAACAGAGATGTTCATTTCAATTTAAGCAACAAGGACAGACTGGTCCATTCTGGTGTTCACAGTGCCAGCAAATTTGTTCCGGGTTTTAGTCTGAACTTGGAAAGAGCTAACCAAGGATCGAACCCTATCCCTTCTCAAATAGCTTCAGAACACTGGACAGGTCCTTTAAAACTTGGACAAAAATCCAGAGGGGAGTCACTATCCCACTTATGGAAGCTACCTGTCACTACTTTTACGGTGCTCATTTTAGCCTCAGTGCCCTGTAGTTTCTTTTCTAATTGCTGGGCTCTAAAATGTAGATAAACTTCCTTTTTTTCCCTATTGTGTTTTACATTTGTCTGTTCCAGCAGACACACACTCCAGTTCTCCAGCATTTTTCAAAGCTGATGTTGTGCCACTTGTACAGGACACAGAAGGCTCAGGAAAAGCCATTTCCCCTACAGAGTTTGCAAACTCCTGGGGGAAAACTCTTAACAAAATCTCCATTACAATACCTTTGTTCTCCTGCAGGGAAAAATTTCATAGAATCCACAGGATTCTTCTCTCCCACCCCCAAGGAACTAGCAGACTGTTTGCAGGGAGAGGCAGAGAATTAAAGGATCCCCATTCTATACCTCCAGCCGCCAGAATAACTATCATCAGCACACAGAGAAGGAACAGAAGACAGATTGTCTTATTTTTCCCTATGGGCTTTTGGTGACAGCAATCTATTTTTCTTTTTAAAAGTCTTATTACTGAAGAAAAGGGGGGGGGTTTCCTGCAGTCTTGCCAATGCCTTTGGACTGCAACATCCATCACCCTTTACCACCGGCTAGTACTGGTAGGATCCGCAACCGGTAAAAAGTTCAAAACCTTATCTTTGCTCATCTAGTCCATTGTCTCACTTCCAAACAAAGCCTCAAAAAGTCACCATGAGTGACTAGAAGACTGGGAGCTATGTAGAGTAACTTTTCCTAAGCTCTTGCTCCAACAGTTGGCAAGCAGATGCCCTCGGAAAACCCATAGGCATGGGGAGGTAAAAGCAATACCCCCTTCTGCTATCCATTCCCAGAAAGTGTTCTGGAAAGATAGAGTGCACCTAAACCAGGAGGCTCTTCCAGCTCCAGATTAAACCTCTCCTCAAGACTACCAGGTTTTCAGTGGGAGAAGGCAATTTTGGTGCCCTTGAGACATTTTAGATAATAAGTCCCAACAACTCAAACAATTCACTGTGCCAATCGGAATTTCTGTTCTATTTCTTCTGTTCTGAAAAAATATCTCAGACAGCCAGTGCCAGGTTGTGATCTGAGTGCTAAACTAAGACTGAGGGTCTAGGGTTCAAATCCCCGCTTGGCCATGGGAACTCACCAGATAACCTTGGTCAAGCCACACTCTCTCAGCCTCACAGGAAGACCATGGCAAATTCCCTTGGAACCAAATCTGGCCAAGAAAACCCCATGCCAGGTTTGCTTTGGGGTTGCCATAAGTTGGAAATAACTTGAAGGCACACAAAACAATAACAAGCTTTTTAAAAAACTATAAATACAAAAGTTTCAAAGAGCAGCCAAACAATTCCATTAAAAGAACAATGTTACAACAGTTTTAAACACACACGAAACATTAACTTAAATTTACAGTACAGCCCATTGAAAGTCCCAAAAATGGAAAAGAGGCAGAGAAAGGGAGCATAAGGCCATAAATGCTTACTCAGTGGTAAGCCCCATAGCATTAAATGAGGCTTACTCCCATGTCGACGCACACAGCGTGCCACCAAAACCTGCAATCTACCCTTACTTGGAAGTAAGACCTACTGGGCACAGTTTTGACTGGCTTGCTTTTAAGAGATTTCTGGCTGTTTCCATCTTTTAAGTTGCTTGCATTCGTCTTACGTCAGTTCAATTTGTACACTGCACCGAGATCTTTTGATACAGGGCAGGATATAAATATTTTAATTGCTAAATCATCAAACACGCCGGTGTTGAGTGCTGAGCAAGCATGCCCGGGATTGCTCACAGGGACGAAATGGCGCTTTCATATACAAAGGCAACCGACTGGAGAGCCCCAGATATTGCAATCAAGAAACAGCTCCATCGGTCTGCTCTTTAAGTTCCCGGAGGCATTGCTGCTGCTCGAAGCAGAGCTTGAAAAAGTTCCTTTTTTGGACAGCAGCACTCAAGCTCTCCAGATATGGCTGGGGGGTTCTAGGAAGCGTCATCCAAAAAGAAGGAACTTTTCTAAGTTTCAGTTGAATATGGGAGCAGATGGTTCTCCCCCTAACCAAGCAAAAAAGGCTTAGTACCTGGCTCAAACGAACAAATGTGAGTCCATGCAATAGCAGTTAGGAAGAGGCCTGCATGCAACAGCAGTTAGTATCAGCGAAGGCTGAATAATATCAAGTGAGACCCTCAACACATTTCTATTCACTCTTTCCTCCTAGGAACACAGGGCTATATACAGCCTCCCCACAACCACCCCGTGAAGTAGATCAGGTTGACTGAGATGAGAATCCCAGGTGCTGTAGGCTGTATTTCTGAAGAAATAATGGGCAAAATCGCCCCTTAGGATTTGTTCCCTAAGGAAACCCAGTGTGGCTGTGAAACTGATGGGGTTCCCATAAGTCAGGCAAGTGGAAGGTGCACACACACACAGTGGCCCAGTAAGCTTCACAAAGCCGGCATTTCCCAAGTCTCCAGTCAGGTGTCTCACCACTAGGTCACACTCCCCTCCGCTCTGCCTCCACCCTGGCCAAAGCTACTGGGCTGTTAGGGTTCTGCCTCCCACCCAATGAGATTCTTGGTCCACCTTGGGTCTGCAGGGGCTGACACTTGAGACAGGGATCTTCCCCAGCTCTACCAGGAGATGCTGAGGAGTAAACCCCCAACCTTGGGGAGGGGGAGCCCCTGCTCTCCTTCCTGGAAAAACACAAGGAGGCTAGTCCTCATGGTTCTAGAGGAAAATGGGGCAACTGGAACAGGAAGGGGTTTTCTACCAGAAGGGTCCAGCCCCCATCAGCAGTTCTGCAGGAGTTCCTCCCAATGACGGTAAAACCGTCGGATCGACAGCTGGAGGGCAAAACCAACCTTTCGGTCAACTTCCTGGCTTCCTCGGGTCTACTCGAATTCGGAATCGGCGACCGGATCAAAAGACGGCAGACCCAGACCTAGAACGTTTCCGCACGAGGCTCTTATAGCGCTTCGATTCCCCTTTCAACCTCCTATGGAATCCTGGGGTTTGCAGTTCCGGGAGGGGCCGGCCGGAGGATTCCATAGGCGGTTGAAAGTGGGATCGAAGCGCTATAAGAGCCTCGTGCGGAAAGGTTCCTACTCTCAAGCCTTCCCTCGAGATGCCGACAACCAAAGCGGGACCTTCCGCGAGCAAAACACCAGCTCGGCCCTGGAGGAGAGAGAAGGGACCGGGGACCCGGTCGCTCTCCTGGCGACGGAAGACCCTCGCGGCTCCGGCGAGCGAGGGGAGCCACTCACGCCCGGAGCCCTTTCCGCACTAGGCTGTTCCAGCGCGATGATTCCACTTCCAACATCCTATGGCATCCTGAGGTTTGCAGTTTCGGGAGGGGCCGGCCGGCGATCACAGTCGAGTGCGGGAACGGCCCGGGAAAAGCTCCGCGCACGGCAGGGGCAGGGGAGGGGAGGAAGCGGGACCCGCGCGGTCCGGGGGAGCGCCCCGATGGCGCGGCTCCCGCGGGGCCCCCCGTCTTACCCGGGCCGGGGCTCTCGGGGACCCACCGGGCGGCGGGCTGGAGGGCGTGGAAGGCGGCGCGGACCCGCTGGCAGGAGAGCGGCGGGGGCGGCGGCTGCGGCGGCTGCTCCTCCGCCGCCGCCGCCCGGACGCTGAGCAGCGCGGCGGCCAGGAGCGCGCAGAGGCGCAGCGGCGACGGCGGCGGCCGGGAAGCCGGCGCTCCGGCCGAGGCGGCTCCCGGGGGAGAGGCAGCCCCGCCGCCGGTCATCGTGGCCTCGCGGGCATCCCCGGCCCCGGCTCCCACCAAGCCCCGGAGAGGACGAAGCGGCGGAGGAGGAGAAGCCGCCGCCGCCGCCGCCGCCGCCGAAGCGCCGCGCCAACTCCGGCGCCCGCGCAAAAGCTCCCCGGCCGGGCGACGCGGATTGGCCCGCGCGCGCTCCCCCGGCCCTGACTGGCTCGCCGGAAACTTTCCCCGCTTCTCATTGGCTCCGAAAGCGGGGGCGCGCGGGGGGCTTGGCTTTAAAGCCTCCCCTCCCCCGGAGAGACCCCCGAGGAGAGGCGCCCCGAGGACCCGGCCGGCGGCGCGGCGAGGGAGCGTCTCCGGCGACCGGCTGGGGCTGCTGGCAGGGGCCCCCCGGCGGTGGGAGAAGCTGCCTCCCGCCCAGCAAGGGGGTCTCTGCCCATGGCAAGAGTGCCGCGTCCGTCTGCTGAAAGATACAGCGCATCCTTCTCCCACGGCTCTTATTATATCGCCTTTTCCCCAAAGCGGAGATCCAAGGCATCTTTCAAAACATGACCTCACCACCATGGTTATTGAAAGGCAGCTTTCAAAACTTTAACTGGCCCTAATGCCAGCAAAATTGGGCCAGGACGGCCCCCCTTTATCCTCTGCACTGCCACTTTTGCAGCTGTTTTGAGATGCCCCGGTTTTTCTTGCCTCCCTCCTTGGTGCTCAGAGGACATCCACTGCTGCAAAGTCTAAAAGCAGTTTGCACTCCATTACTAAAGGGAGGGGAAGGGGAGAGAGAAGGGGGCGGAATCTTGCCCTTCCCCGGAGGCTCAGGCAAAAGCAAAGGGCGGCATGCTCTCCTTGCTGGCATGTTCTTCCTGATTAAAATCAGCTATCTTAACCTCATTCTCCCCTTGCTTGGCCACAGCCTCCTCAATCCCAGGTTTCACCTTTGAAATGTTGGCAGATATGGTGGGAAAAGATGCTGGCCAGCCACACCGGGAGGGCCGCATCACTCCCACCCTTCCCCTAAGAGAAGCATTGCAACATTTTAGGGAAAATGGGGACTCATCTCTCCGAGGGTAGGCTGGTGGGGAAGGGGCACCGCTTTCTGGAGAGCCCCCAGAAGACCTGGTTAACCACAATCAGGCCTGAAGGTCCCCACATCCCAGGGAAGAGAAAGAGAAAGGCTCCTTCCTAAATGTAAAAGCATAAATTACCAGGGATGCTGAACAGTCCAGGAAGACAGATCGCGCCTGCCAGCCTTTGATTAAAACCTCCTTCTTTGTCTCGGGAGTGCTGGAGCTTTTGAACCTGCCTGCCTTCTTTCTTTCCTTCCTTCCTCCCTCGCTCTCCCCGCTTTAAAGAACACCTTCCTCCACAGAGATTAGCAAGAGTTTCGTGTTTGGCTTCCCAGCCTTAAAAGGTGCACCTGCCAAGTTTTGCAAAGGAGATTTCCCTTCAGGTCTCCAGTGCTGTCTGAAAACATGCAAGCATTTTAAAATAGGGGAAGGAGCACTAAAAATACTTTTAAATTAAAAGTTAAAGATGGTGCAACCCCCAAATCATTCCAAAAACCTGTATGAAACCCACGATCTTGTCACACACTTAACCCCCCTCCTCATTTTAAGGTGCAGAGGGTGAGTCTGGGTGTGTTTTTCCTCCCCTTATCTGGCCTCTCTAGCTTCTCATCTTCTGCAGTTTTAAGAGGCTGACTGTTGCTGGCAGAAAAGCTGGGCCTCCCAGGAACCAGTTTGGACATGGGCTTAGCCTGTACTCAGTGCCAAAAGCACCATAGGAGGCTTGGAAACTACAAAGCCCTATAAGGAGAGGCTTAGTTTAGCCTGGAGAAGAACATGATAGCAATGTTTAAACATTTTAAGGGATGTCATATGGAAGATGGAACTAGCCTGTTTTCTGCTGCTTCAGAGACTAGGACATGGAGCAGTGGCTCCAAACAACAAGAAAAAAGATTCCACCTAAACATTAGGATCATTTGGAATTCTGAGGTTTGTACTTAAAGAGGGATTTAGAAGTCTCAGCCAGATTGCTCTAGTTCCTTCCCAAACTACAAACCCCACGATTCCATCCAACAGAACCATAGCAGTTGAAGTGAAGGCACAGAATATAGCATGACTGTCTATTGCATATTGTGGAAGGGACCAGAGAGAAGGAAAACATGATGCCTCTCCACTTAAAGGTCTCTTCTGCAGAACTGAGGAGACCAGCTCAAGGCTTCCTTGAATCAAAAAGTTTGATTTACTCTTTTCTGTCTGTCTTTCTTTCTGTTTCCCTGCTTTATTCTGCTTTGGTCAGACTCCATCTGGAATCTTTATGCCAAGTTCTGAGCATCATAGTTCAAGGAGGGCATGCTGGAAATGTGTCCAGACAAAGGGAACCAGGCAGCATCCCTTCTAAAGTAGGCTATCATACCATTTACACACCAAAGCAGGGCAAAGCATGGAAGCCCAGCTTTGAAGCACTTCTGAGAACTTACAAGTCTGGGTGCACCATGATTGTTTCTAAAGAGATGGACAAAAGCAATGCTTCTTTACAGGGTAACAATACAGTTATATTCTGCGTTTCTTGCTACTATGGAAGTACATGTGGATAAATACTGTCAGTTTGTTAATGGTTTTGAGCTATACCCATTTAAAGGGCTTTTCTTTTACAGTTGGCCCTTCATATCCATGGATTCAACCAACCACAGCTTGCAAATGTCCAAAAACATTCCAAAAAGCAAACTTTGATTTTGCCATGTGATATAAGGGATGCCATTTTACTACACCATTGTACATAATGGGATTTGAGTATCCACAAAATTTTGTACCCGTGGGGGTCCTGGAACCAAACCTTACAGGGTACCGAGGGTCCATGCTGTATTTCCCATTTTCCCTTCGTTTCAGATAGGCTTCTAGAATTTTAGCATATTTTCCTTAATGCAGTTGGTTTCTGTTCTGCCTGCGCCGTGCAACATTTCTTGTTTGCATTCAAGGAAGAGGGAGAAATGTGCCAGGCAAAGAGGAGCTGTTTTCTTTGACATTTGGGGGGGGGAGTACAGGCAAGCCTCCATCTTCATCTTAATAAGGGGCTGCATAAATAAGTGCCCATGTGAATGCAAAAGAGCAAAGAG
The DNA here is from genome assembly GCA_948474755.1 of Ctenosaura bakeri. Lineage (NCBI taxonomy): Eukaryota > Metazoa > Chordata > Lepidosauria > Squamata > Iguanidae > Ctenosaura > Ctenosaura bakeri. Next base: position 213,430 of record CAOLHI010002886.1, read on the forward strand.
CCTGTGTGAAAGACAAGACTGAGCCAAGGAACCAAAAGGCAAGGAGGCCCCTACTTCCACACAGCAATGTGACACAGAGAGGAACAGGCGGCCTTCCAGATGTTGTTGCACTGCAGTTCCCAGCATCCCCCACAATTGACTCTGTTGACCGGGAACTTTGGGAATTTCGACCTGTCATGACCCGGCTGAGTTGCTCTCAAGACACAAGGGTGGAGAGAGACTGAGGGTCTGTGACATGGAAGGAATCCAGGCGTACTGCTCAGTGCAAATCCAAACCTTTAAATTCTCTCTCTCTCTCTTTCTCCCTCTCCCTCTCTCTGCTGCCAGCTGCTACTCCTGCCATCAAGGAGGTGATGGCAGCATTCCTGAGCTGCCAAAAAAGCAAAAAGAAAGAGGGGCTGAGGATCTGAGAGATCAGGAGTGTCCTAGCTCAAAGCTGGAAGCAAGTGGCGGGTGGCAAAAAGCGTTGCTTTTTGGAGGTCTCCAGATATTGGATTTCTGGGGCCTTTCATCACTACACTGTTATAGTGCTATTATTCCATTTTCAACCTCCTGTGGAATTCTGGGGTTTGTAGCTTAAGAAAGCCAAAGAGCCCTCTGGCTGGGAATTCTAATTGCCCCTCCCCAAACTGCAAACCCCAGGATTCCATAGGAGGTTGAAAGTGGAATAATTGCACTGTAGCAGTGTGGTGCAAAAAGGTCCGTAGATAAGGGAAGGTTGAGCTGTAATTCATCCCTCTTACTGCTCATTTTATAGAGACTTTTTCCAGGCATGGGACCCAAGGCAGCAACAAGTAATCAAGAAGTAATTAACTGTCATCACTGAGGGTATCATTGCGAATGGATGCAGTTGAATTACTTCTTTCTTTACCTTTGCTTTTCATTTATTTTTGTTTTTAAACTGCTTAGGGTTGATTGGGGAACGGCGGTCAAAAAAGTCCCATCAAGATGCCTCTAAGTAATGTCCTTTGGCAAGTCACATCCATCAGAGAACATTCCTCATTACACCAAAGTTGCTTTTGTTTCCACTAACTACACCATTTTCAAATGGAACTTCATTACACCCTCAATGCCCAAAGAACCCAAACAAAATCAACAGCCAGTTTCGACGTGTTATTTCCAAGGTCTGAAAACTGCCCTATAAAAAGGAGATGCTCTCCAAAAGCCATTAAGTCTCGGATGAAGGCCTGTAAGATGATTAAATCCGGAATCGAAAATTGCCAAAATGCACCAATAATGGGTGCCAAGCGTTGGGTTTGAAATGGAGGCAGGAGAAGGAACTAAAGTTTCTCTCCCAACTTCCTATATTAAGCCTACACTCCACATCAAATTTATGGGCTGATTTACAGCAGTAGGTAAACAGGCCCTGCTTTAGCTTGTATTTATTTATATTTTTTTTAATGCCTGAGGTGTACATTTCACTCCTCTTTAAATGTTACATGGATATTGCAAAGCCAGTTATGACGGGAAGGGATTCTCCACCCCATAAAGCAGATATAGTCTAGCAGCGGGTCCTTTATAGTTCATCCTACTTCAGGAATAGGTCAAGGGAGATCAGAGCGTTAAGCCACTGGCCTTTGCAAAACCATAACCCAGCACTCCAGGGAAGCAACAGAATGGCAAAGTTAGGGTTTTGACCACCAGGCTGGAAAGAATAAAAGGCAGTTAAAAGGGCCAGAAGGTTAGAAGCCCTATTTCAGGTATTTGAATGTCTAAGGGATGCTTCTCAAATTAATTTGGTGGAAACAAGCCTATGCAAGTAGGACAGCTAAGGGGGTGAAGCAGGGGCAAAAGCAGAGCTTGGAAATGTTACTTTTTGGACTACAACTCCCAGAATCCCCCAGCCAGTATATCTGCCAATAGTTGTTGATGGGCAATGTCTTTGCTCCTGTTGATCTTTCTCTTTTCAAAGTTCTTTACCTTTTCAGCTTAAACTTTATTAGGAGTGATATCACAGCCAGATACCCATCATCAGTTCAGATAAGCATACAGGTGTCTTGCTAAATAGAAAAATTAAGTATCTTTAAACAGGACTTGGACCAGACAGGCCGTCAAATTGAGGACAGCTTCCAAGCAAAGGACTGTCTTCTCTTTTTTTAAAAAAGATACATGGCTACCTATATGGACAGCCACATCTTCCGTTATTTTTTTTTCTCATCTGAAGTTAACTGAGCCAGCTGGCCAACACAACATTGTCATCTTGTGGCAGTGTGTTCCACGTACAAATTGTGCAAATAGGATATCTATTATCCTTTCTGAATCAAACCCGCTCGTGTTTACAAATTCTATGATTGCAAAATCAGGGGTGGGGGATGGAATCAGTGGTAACTGATGTCTGTGGAGCAATTAATCCGCTCTGATATTTAGTCTAAACTTTAAAGGACCTACCAAAGTGCTGAACCTGTTTGGAGCATGAAATTCCACACCATGGATGGTTCATTTAAAGGACATAACAGTACCAAGATCTACCTATCCATCCACCCACCCACCAACCAGTCCGTCCATCCGTCCACCCACCCATTTTCATTTATATGCTAGTGTTCTCCCAGAGCGGGACTCAAGATGCCTCATAAAATGCATAAACCAAAGCATAGAAATAAAAGTTTAAAGACAATTAAGAATCTTCACCTTTAAATGGTATACCATCTTGAAAAGGCATACAAATGTTTTAAAAACGAGTGCTACTCCTTTGCATCCATTTGTATTTCAGAGGTGTATTGACCAAGGATGACCCAAAACATTTTTATGCCTGTCGCCATTCACCACTGGCTACGCTGCCCAGCCCTGCTGGGATTTGCAGTTCAGCCACATCTGGAGGGCCACATGTTCCCCCCCTTCCATCTTCAATGGATGCAGGCAGACTAAGAATTCCACTTCTCTCTTGTATTTTTCCTTCTTTGCATGCAGGGATAAAACAGTTTAATGAACATTTCCTCTTTTCAATTCTTCCTTTGAAGCAGCTGTATATGATGTTAAGAACTGTGTTAAATTAAGTGCTTTTGGTTATTTCCAACAGAGCCTATTTTTTTTAAAAGTGGACACCACTTCCTAGCGCACTAAGAGATCACTTACCGCAACAAAGAGTTGGAGCTCTCCCATTCCTGCTCGATCTAAAAGCCTTCCGCCAAAGATATATCCCAAATCTTGCTGGGGGGCAAGGAAATACTGCCAAATTAGCTTATATGGGCAAGTGAGAAATGGATTTACAAACCAAATGGACAGAGGAAGATTGGCAAAAGATCTGGAGCAACATTCCAGCTTTCCTCTGTTACATCAGTATGAAAGAGCATTTGGTCCAGATGGTACACAATGCCTGTTTGCATAGAGCTCAGACCAGGCTTGGAGGACAGCCTATGCTGGAGAGAGGGTATGTTTTATAAAATAATAGAATTCTGCAGTTGGAAGGGATGCCAGAGATCCTCTAGTTCAACCCCTCACTATTACAGAGCCCCCCATGATTGGTCTGGTTTAATTGGCACATTCGATTGGCACTATATTAATTAATCATATAAATGATGCCTGTGGTGACAGCAAGGTCATGCTGGAAGAGGCAAATTTTTGACTGCAAATGTGACATGGCAAGGAAGGTCAGCCCCACCTGCTTTTAGGTGAGACCCAGTTGGTTCAAGACTATAGCGTGGTAGGATGTCCAGGGTGGCTGGGGAAGTCTGGGAGTTATAGTTCAAGAAAAGGAACTTTTCTAAGCTCTGTTCAGAGACTCACCATGTAAGCCAAATATTTGGAGTATGCTCCCCACTGCTTTCAGGCACTGCTGTGAGGAAGGGAGGAAAAGGCAGGCTGGAGCCATTTCCGCTCTAGACTGTTATAGTGCTATGATTCCACTTTCAACATCCTATGGAATCCTGGGATTTGCAGTTTCAGGAGGGGCCAGCCGGGATGTTGAAAGTGGAATCATAGCGCTATAACACTCTACTGCAGAAATGGCCTTAGTTAAAAACCAGGCAGTATATCACAAATTAAAATTCGGTATCTTTATCAGCCTAGAACATGGTTTTAGCACTTGTTGCAAAATCTGAGGAGGGAAACCTGAATGTGCATCTTACTCCAGGCCAGCTCTCTGTAGCCCTGGTCTCAGACATGCAACCACTGCTGCATCTCTCTTTCTGGGCATTTTTTTCCTGAACAACCACAGATTAAAACACTTGAGGGGAAAAAATGTAAATGTTACATTCTGAATAGGAATAACTTGACATTTAATTCAGGGACATCAAAGTAAAATGTCAACATCTGCTTGGGAAATATGGAATAATTATTCCAGCCAGAGTAGTTAACAGACTTCCTTTTAACCTAACGGTATATCCGCAATCTGGTGGACAGTTGGGTTCTGGCTTGTGATTTTTAAAAGTCAGGATTTGTGTCAGTTGGAAGGGACAGACGGTGTTCGTTTTCATGCTAGAACTTAACAGTTCCAAGCACGTCATCTGGGGTTACAGTGTCGTACCCTCCAACTTGTCACAGAAACCAGGATGTGTGTAGCCAAACTAGAGTGTGGTCAAAAAAGCACACAAATCTCATTAAGGAAGGAGAACACACAAACAAGGGGGCAAATGCAAGCCCCAGGATTCCATAGGATGTTGAAAGTGGAATAATCGCTTCATAAGAGTGTGGTGTGGAAATGGCCCAAGTTTGGAAAGGTCAAGAATCTGCACCCTTCTTTTTCAATCCCTCCTACTGTGCAGTTTGCAGCAATTGAAATAAGCCAAGGAGGAAAGCGGAAGGAGGAGAAAGACGCCAGGGCAGTTTAAAAGCAGCTGAGAAAGTGGGACAGCAAACCCTTTGGAAGAAGAACCGTCTTGCAGGTCAAAATAAAATGCTACAAAGAAGTCCCCAAAATAATGAGACCACAACAACCAACCAAACTCAAAGAGCTAGATGGAACTAGAATGCACCCATTTTTAGGCTAGTCTAGATATATGCTATCCGGCTGGCCCCTCCCGAAACTGCAAACCCCAGGATTCCATAGGATGTTGCAAGTGGAATAATAGTGCTATAACAGTCTAGTGCAGAAATGGCCCTCATTTGGACCTTGGGTGCCTGATTTCCCCAGCATGCCTCAGCCTCCTTATCACAGATACACACACAAACATCTTGATATTTGCAATTTTCCCACTTTCACGGAGGTCCTGTGCCCCAAACCCTAGCGAATGCGGAGGGCCAATTGCACTAGGTATCAATGTGTTGCTTTTAACATCTGCACACTTAAACTATAAGTTACCTAGTTTGTTCTTTTTTAGTGTCTAATAATGAAATTAATAATGATGATAGTTATGGGGTTACATTACCATCCTCAACCACAAGAGGTGTGCTCTGCAGTAGCGGACTGAGGCATGCACGATAAACAAGTCGATAAAGCAGCGCTAAAAATCAGAACATGGAAAGGCATTGATGCAGAGCTGTAGAAATCGGATTAACCTTGCTGTTTGCTACCTTGAAAGTAAAAAAGGGAGATGAGTTCTCCCGCTTTGAAGCAGTACATTGGGCAAGCGGACCGTGTAATTTTCTAAAACCTCTTCAAAAAAAAAAAATACACTGGGATGACAGTGGTTAAAGCTATCATGCACTTTGCCACCAGAGCAAATATTTCTCTCTTCAGTTTTCCCAGAGGGCACAATACTTCTTTCCATTTTCACTTACATTTAAAGCTCAGAAATGTTATGTTTTGGGACTGCGACTCCCTAAATCCCTCAACACGGTCACGAGGATTTAGGGAACCACAGTCCAAAAAGGCAACATTTTCAAATCCTGCTTTAAAACATTCCCATGCCCTGCTTTTAAACAGTTTTAAACATTGCCAAGCTCTGCTTTTAACTAGTTTATGGCATCATAGACCAAAGTACACACAAGTAACTAATTAAAAACAATTCTTTTGTTTGAAGGGAAAAACAGCCAAGGGAAGTCTAAACCATCTCCCCATCTACCACCTCCCAGTTATTAATATGTGCCTTTAAGCTGACTCCATGTTGTGGTCATCGGGGTTTCCTTGGGTATATTTTTTCGAAGAGGGTTTGCCATTGCCTTCCTGTTAGGCTGAGAGAATGTGACTTGGCCAAGGTCACCCAGCAGGTTTCCAGGACGGAGAAGGGATTTGAACCCGGGTTCCCTGGTGTGTATCTACACTTCGTAGCACTTCGAAGGCAATGGTTCCATCCTATGGAATTTTGGGATCTGTAGTTGGAGGTGGAGACTTGGAATTCTCTCCCTAAACCACCAACCCCAGGATTTCATAGGATGGTGAAAGTGGAATGATAATGCTATAACAGTCTAGTGCGGAAATGGCCAGAAAGAAACAGCTTCGCTGTTTTGATTGCTTTGCACGCCGAGATCTTTCAAAGCTATCATCAGCTCTAACGTTGTAACAATTAACTAAAATACACTGAGCTTTTTAATATGAGAAACAATAAATGTTGCTATTATCCAGGAATCCACAGGAAGAAGCTATCACTAGGAACACAGCTGCTAATCACAAACTGTTTTGCTTCCTTCCCCTCTTCGAAACGAAATAATTTTTTGTTGCCGTTGTTTTGCAACATACCGCTACGTGATTATAGATTTTGACTCCTTGCTGGGAAACGTAGACTCCGAAATAACAAGGAGAAGATTATGGAAAAATGTAAATTATACCTCTTGTGCCTTTGAGAAGGTGGAGGGAAGGAAAGAACCAAAATCAGTTCACCATTTGATTTGTGGGCCCTCTTTTTGCCAGGCAGGTTACTTGGGAGCAAGTGGTAACACTGTGGCCTTTTCCGCACTACATTCTTATGGCGCGATGATTCCACTTTCAACCTCCTATGGAATCCTGGGGTTTGCAGTTTCGGGAGGGGCCTTTAGAATTCCCAGCCAGAATATTCTTTACCAAAATATTCTTTTCAAAATACAGGCCATTTCCGCACTAGACTGTTGTAGCGCAATGATTCCACTTTCAACATCCTATGGAATCCTGGGGTTTGCAGTTTCGGGAGGGACCGGCAGGCATCTCCCGAAACTGCAAACCCGCGGATCCATAGGATGTTGCAAGTGGAATCATAGCGCTACAGCAGTCTAGTGTGGAAATGGCCTAGAGGGTGCTTGGGAGGAAACCCAGAAACTGAACACAGTACCGATAACTGGCCAGCACAGTAGCATAGGAAATTCAGAATAAAGTAAATTAGTAGGAAGTAGTTAAGGGGATCTTTTAACACCTTTGCTTACCATTTGCTGTTTCCAGCATGCATCTGCTGTTAACCTGAATCTGGATGGGAAGATGGAACTAGCAGACATAGAACTGCCTTGCTGTTAATTCCATGGAATGAAGACAAGACAAGCAAATATTGCAGGCCAACAGCTGATATAGAGGGCTGTACCCCAGAACCACACCCATTAACTTGCCACAGATGAAACCTGGAACATAGGCAGCCAAGCAACAGCAGAGTGTGGCCATGATGGCAGAAGGAATCGCCAAGGAAGAACGGAGAAGAACAAGAGAGGGATCAGCAGTTTGCTTTTGTGTGAGCCTACTGGGAAGGACAAGATCCCACCCAGCTCCTCTCCCCACCTTTAGTGTAGAAGTTAGTTGAATGCAAGCTACCTTTAGTTGCACCAAATGAGCAATGAACAAAAGAAGGAGGAGAAACTGGAGTATTTTAAAAGCAGCTGAAGGGGTTGGAGTAGGAGGACTATCAAATCAAAACTGCTGAAAGGTATGCAGTAGCAAAGTGTGTGTCGTGCATACAGAAGGTCACAGGTCCAATTCCCCACATTTCCACCCCAACCGATGAAGTAACAGGTGATGAGGCAGAGCTCTTTTCGAGATCTCAGGGGGCTATACTGTCAGAACGTACAATATCTGTGTAAACCAGTGCAGTCTGACCAAGTATTATACCGCTTCCTTGGACGGCTTTGTGTATTGCACCGGTGTCCCAGCCTGATGCCACCCGAATGTACTGGACTACATCTCCCATCATCCCTATCCTTGCATGAGCATTGCAGTTCAACACATCTGGAGGTCACTGGGTGGAGAAAGGTTCGTCTCTTGAATCTGACCATTGGCTTGTCTAGGCCTATACGTTTATGTGGGAAACCTTTTTCAGTCTGAAGGCTCCACTCAATTCAAGAGAAGTTCTTGAGGGACTTGAGTGGTGGGCAGGGTCAATGGCAAAATGGGGCAAGACCCCAAAAAGCATCATTTTTTTTTTAGCTGCAAGCTCTTACTACCACTAACTAGGCTCAGCCTTCTAGAACGGGAATGAAAACATAGCAAAGCAGGGAACTACCATGGAGAAGAGGCATGGGAACCCCAAGAAGTTCAGGACTATAATTTCAGGAAAGCCAGAGTCAATCCACAGGGTGAGGAGTTCCACCCCAGTGTGGAGAGATTAGCCTTGCTGCCAGAAATCCTTTTAATGAGAGCTACCAGAAATTTCACTTTAAGCTTCCTGCTGGCACTGAGATACAGACCCTCATCTGTTTGGTGATGGAAGAATCTGTCATTTCGGTTTGCTTCACTACCTCATTTTTCCAGTCTTAGGTTTTGCTTGTCACAAATGTTGAGAGGTTTTTCCAATCAGTTCAATACAGTGCAAACATTTAGACTTTAAAAAAAATAATAAAAAAATGCATGAAAATTCATATGCACTATGGTGTTTATTTCTCTTAATGCATGCTTTTATGTACACTATTTTGCATAACACACACTTTCTCCACAAGCTGTTTCCCTAAGATAATACATTTTACATGTTGTTGTTGTTGTTTTTTACTAATAGATGCTTCTGTTCTCCTCCTACCCTGGCACGTATGTCTTTTTAATTGTGGTTTTTGATTGGAGAAGTGCAAATTCCAATAACATGATGAAGTTTCAGGTTGCACAGTGATTGGAAACTGCGAATTTAGACAAGTTTGCTTTAGCATTTCCATTTGAATTGAACAAATTTTTTCTCCATTCCTCTTTTCCCACTGCAAAGGTGCGTTTCCTATGTAGCAGTGCATACTGCAATATAAAAGTTTTGCTGCCAGATGTACTGAGCTGAGTGATCACACACAACTTAAAACACTGATGAGGAGAACCAGCATGGTGTAGCAGTCGGAATATCAGACTAGGAGGCTGGGAGACCAGGGTTCAAATCCCCATTCCCCATGGAAACCTACTGTGTGACCTTGGATGCATCACATACTCTCAGCCCCAGAAAACCCTGTGATGGGGTAATCTTCAGGAATGACTTGAAGACGCAAAGCAACAATAATGCAGCATTTTCTCTACAGAAAATAATATTTCTATTATTTTGTTATCTGATTCATACCCACAATGGCCAGCTCCAGGGACTCAGGCTGTTTTCCATTCTGGGTCATTCAGTCTATCGACATCCTACTCACGCACTGCAAGAGTAGTGAACCAGATCCTGCTAATTCCTCCCACGGTAGCCCCATGGCTGTCTGAGAATTTCTAGGGAAGCTGGTGAGGTCAGGAAAGCCTGCCCTCGACAAGAAGATTTCCTTTAGCATCTGGGCCAAAACGAGGGAGCATCATCTTTGCTGGGTGGAAGTGTTCCCCCAGGAGCGCAACACAAGGGGGGAAATGATGAGTGGGTTCCCATTTGCCCTGATGAAGGACGAGAGGTGACTATTTGGGGGAAATGACCGTGCATTGTTTGCAAAGGTTCCATCAGCCTCTTTTTCAAAGCAGAGTTTTAAAACCTGTAAAAGGTAAAAGATTTATTGCAGCCCCCACGATGGGCAGACACACAACAGTGCCTCAGACCTCTGGTATTTATCTGTTGGCCTCTTTGCTATGGTGATAACAGAGCCGAGAGACTTTTGTTTTATTGCAACAGTGGTATCACTCACTGCATCTTTTTGAAATTACACACACACACACACGTGTATGAGTGTAGAAGGTCCTCTTCATTACTATAAGTCATCATTCATCCTTTCAGAACTGGGTTTCGCTCTGGTTTCTCATTAGTTTACTTCCTAGCCTTCATCGTCTGTTATTAATCCACAGCTACTGCTGCTTTTATACTGGAAGGTGGGAAAGACAAGAGGGTTGAGAGAATCACTGTGCAAAGACTTCTGTGCCTCTAGAGGGAAAGCTTTTGCAAACATAGCTTGTGCGCAGCCTGAGTGTGGATTTTGGGGTTTGTTGGCTTTTTACAGATCAACACAAGTCCCTTTGTCTCTTACGTGTGGCTTGCAGAACGCTTCGTGAGGGTAAGATAAATCTTCACGAGCTTCATTCTCGCACAGAAAACAAATTATTTTGCTATTTTATTCCCTGTTGTGAGAAAGTCCTAGAAAACTCCACTTTTCAAGGACTCTTTGAAACTTATCCTCTACACACACAAAAAATCAACTAGGGTTTTGTGGAAATTTTTTTAGGTACAGAAATTTTTTATGGACAGAAAATCAATTTTTCTGCACAGGAAAAGCCATTTCCTGGGGGAAAAAAACCAGTGTGATTTTTAACATAGAAAAAGTGCTCCAAAGATTCCCATCTGTCCAGTATATTCCTCAACAATGGACACTCAACCCATTTCAATGGGTCTGTGAACTGATCTTATAGTAAATGATCATGAAAACCCTATTCATCCATTATTTGAGTTTTTTAAAAATATGCTTTCCATCCCTATTCATCCATTAAATAAATAATCTTTTAATACAGGTGTCCTTACAGTCCTATCTTTTTTCTCTGCTTTAAGTACATTTTTAACTTTTCAGTTTTCCGCACTAGCCTGTTATAGCGCAATGATTCCACTTTCAACATCCTCTGGAATCCTGGGGATTCCTGGAATCGGGGCCCTTTCCGAAACTGCAAACCCCAGGATTCCAGAGAATGTTGAAAGTGGAATCATTGCGCTATAACAGGCTAGTGCGGAAATGGCCTTTCTCTAGCTTAATATTTTCATTGGATTGGATTAACTTTTTAAACATTGCTCTATATATTATTTTAGCTACATTTTGCCGTAACTTCTACTCTAAGCCACTTTGGGTTTCATATTGGGAAAGCTGGAATAATTTATCAAATTAGTTAAATAAATACATAATAAGAGCACCAGTACAGCATAGTGGTTTTGAGTATTGGACTGTGTCTTGGTTGTTGGGGAGGATTCTGTGTGTCTCGCACCTGGGTCCTTGGACATGAAAACAGGGTTCAAATCGCTATTCAGCCATGGAAAGCCACCTTGGGCAAATCCCACTCTTTCAGAGGAAAGCAAAGGCAAAAATCTCTCTGATCCAACCTTGCCAAGAAAACTCCATGATAAGTTTTCACCGTAAGTCGGAAACAACCTGAAGGCGCACAACAACAAAGATACATAAGAACAAAGATTCTAACACCAGCAAAAGATTTTCTGTCACCTCAGATCTGAATTTGACTTTTTTGAAAGTTTCATTCTGGCCAACCACTATGCAGTAAGAACACCTGAAGAGTTACAGCAGGGTAAACGCTTTTCACATCCAGCATTTTGTTCCCACAGTGGCCATTCTGATGAAGAGAAGGTTCAGAGGGGACAGGATAGCCCTGTTTAAGTATTTGAGGGGATGTCATGTTGAGGAGGGAGCAGGCTTGTTCTCTACCGCTCCAGAGACTAGGACAAGGAGCAATGGATTCACGCTGCAGGAAAGGAGATTCCACCTGAACCACTGAGGTGTCCTTTTCTTATAGAAGGCAAGAACATTTCTAAATATATTTTCCATACCTGGAACAACAAGGGTTTCCCATTCCCCCAGCCCACCAAAGGATTTAGGTTATACCACCACCAGCTACAGCATGAATAAAGAAAACATCACAATAGTTCCTTCTTCAAATGATTTTAGGGAAGCCTGTTTTTTATTTTCCCCACTCAGTGATGCAAATGGAACTCTGCCCATGCCTTGAGGCTTTTGCTATTCATGGATTCCTCAACTTAATCCCGGTTCAGAAAATAAAATTCTAGGGATGGTGCTGGACTTAACTGCTGTTCTCAAACCAGCTTTATAACCACTTCACTGCACTGGCTCTCATCACTGAATGGGAACAGCATGTGTTTAATTTTATCTAGTTTTCTGCCTTGGAACATATAGAAGTACTGTAAAGTAATTGGAGGATTCTGTTGCAACATTAATTCAAAAGAAAAACGATTTGCTCTTCCTTAGAAGCAGCCTGCCATCATGTGGTGGAAAGAAAGGAAAGCATGCTTTAATGCCATCCATGAAGCATTTTCGGGTCTAACCTTTCCAAGATGTACCTAATAGCATCCTCAGTTCTCAGCTTTGCAAGACACATCTGAGCTTTCAAATTATAGCTGGGTTCTGTGCCCAATTCTCAAAAACAGAGACATAATGTTTATTTATTGAACCATGGTGCAGTAGTTTGAACATTTGACCATCACCCTGGAAGCAAAGGTTCAATTCCTGGCTCAGCCATGGAAACCCACCGGGTGATGTTGGGCACATAATATACTCTCAGCCCCAGAAAATCCTGATAGGATCACCTTTCCATCACCGTAAGTCAGAAATGATTTGAAGGCACACCACTACTACTTCTCCTCCTCCTCCTCCTTTTCTTTACAATAAATGCTTCTCTGTGGCTTTTTCACGTTTTGTGCCGACTAATGTGGTTCATGCAACAGTTGGGTGGGGAATGGCAGCCACATGACCCTCTTGCAACAAAAACATGCAGAGTCCTAGCACCTTCAGGACTTAATGACAGTCGGCCCTCCATATTTGTCAGTTTGACTTTCATGGATTTGATTATTTGTGAATTTCTTCAAACCCTGCCCCCTCTGGTGGCCCTCCTTTCCCACCACCAGCCACTGATGAGCCCTGGTGGCACAGTGTTAAACGCTGGTACTGCAGCCACAAGGTTGTGAATTCAATCCTGCCGGGCTCCAGATTGATTCAGCCTTCCATCCTTCCATAGGTCATTTAAACGAGTACCCAGCTTGTTGGGGGCAATTAGCTAGAACACATTGTAAACTGCTTAGGGAGTGCTTAGCACTGGTAAGTGGTACAGAAATGTAACTGCTATTGCTATTGTCTGGCCAGCTAAGGATAGTTCACAGCCTGACTTTTCAGCACTACAAACCCTCTGATTTCCACCCCCAACCCCAAGGAAGGAGATAGGCAAGTGAGAGGACCTATAGGGTCATCATGCTGACCCACCCCTTTTCCCTGACCTGGTTTGGACCCTGGGTGCCTGTTCCCCCCACTATGCCTCAGCCCTTTCCACACACACATTTTAGTATTTGCGTTTTTTCCACTTTTGCTAGAGTCCTGTGCCCCCAACTCTAGTGAATGTGGAAGGCTGACTGTACCTTGCATATCAGAACAGGCCTAAACAGAACTGTAGGTTTTGCCAAGTCAACAATATATTTTGGGATATTTTACACACGTCTGTGGAGTCGTCTCCCCAAACCTGTTACTCGGTAAACAAGCTAGTCAACAGTCTACTTCATAGGCCCACCACCACAAATGCAGAGCTCCACTCCCAGGGAGCCCAGATCTGGAATGTCTCAGCCTCTCATGGCTGGGTCTGTTCATGTATGCGTATGTGTGCACATTCTGCCACAACCTAGCAGTCAGAGGAGTGTGGGGCAAATCCAGTGGCAAAGAGCCCTGACGAATTTCAGTAATGGGGAGGGGGCTCCCAGATCAGGCGTGGACACCTAAAGGGCAAAGGACTTTTTCGCCAAGAATCACACCACAGTGCCTGGAGCAACCACAAGCCTTGTGAGGAATAACTTAGGCAATTGTGTGTTCAGCTTGGAGAAGACTGAGATGACATGACAACTATTGTCAAATATCTGAAGTGATGTCAGAAAAACGGACCGAACTTGTTTGCTGCTGCTCCAGAAAGTAGAATGTGAGCCCACAGATTCAAATTACAAGATTCCACCAAAGAACCTCCTTGAGGAGCAGGAATGTCTCTACCGGAACGCAGACCAAGACGAATAATGGTTTGGAAATTCAGCCTTACGAGGAACGACTTAGGGAGTTGGGTATGTTCAGCTTGGAAAAGACCAAGAGATGACATGGCCATCTTGAAAGAACGTCAGGTATAATTTCGAGTAAACTTCTTTTCTGCTGCTCCAGAGATTAAAGCACAAGCTTGTGAGTTCAAATTACAAGTCTTCACCTAAACATTGAGAATTTCTTTACTGCAAGAGCTGTCCAAGAGAATAACCTGCCTCAGAGTGTGGTAGGCTCTCCAACTTTGGAGGTCTTCAGAAGAGGCCAGGTGGGCCTCTTTCTGGACTGCTTTAGTTGTGCATTTCTGCATGGCAGATGGCCCTTGTGGTCCTTTCAAACTCTTAATGTTCCATGACTTAAGGTACCAAGCCATGCTTTTATCACTACATCACAGGGCAAGCTAAAGAATCAATGTAGGATATCAACCTGCCAAGTTCTCCCCAAATTCCTTCTTAGCACTGATGTTACCTGTGGGGTTTGAGTTTCCTCACACCTCAGTCCAAGAAATGCTAGTGAACCCACAGCCCTCGTGTTAAGATTATACTTCCACCAGCCCTATCCAAGTGAAGAATTTACAGGATCCAACTTCATTTGGGACAGTTTCCCCAACCGTGCTGGAGAACACTCCTACATTGTGGTACAGTAATTTTGAGTGTTGAACCAGGATTCTGGGAGAACTGGGTTCAAATCCTTGCTCAGTCACAGAAACCCACTGGGTGACTTTAGGCAAATCACACACTCTCAGCCTTAGAAGATGAAAGTAACAGTGGTAAAACTTGTTTTTCCATCTTGCAAGGCTCCTGTGCCCCCAACCCTAGCAAATGCAGAGGACCTACTGTATACTTTTATGTTTTAACTTGTACTGTTTTATAACGTTAGTTGCCTTGGGTTCCATGTTCAGGAGGAAGAGGATGATGATGATGATGATTACTGATGCAGTCTTCAGATAGTGTGCAGCAGCGATCACCAGCTAAGAGGGAATTCTTGCAGCTCAAACTCACTGTACAGAATTTTAGTGGACCCATCTGTATCAGGACACAGCCTATATTGAATACCTGACATTCCTGTGAAGCAAAAGTCACTTGGACCGCACTTGTTAAGTCCTGACTGCTCGCTGCTTCTCTCCAAAATCATCAACTCTCAGAAAAGGTCTGGCAAAGTCCACCTAGGGAGTTGCCCATGAGAAACCCCCCCCCCAAAAAATCAACACAGGTGCTTTCATTTTTATTTATTTATTGCAATGACAGAACAAAATGCAGTTCTGCTCTTTTCGATTAATATGAAATCCCCAGCAACATTTCAGTTACTCTGCAACACTTGGGTGGGTACTTCCTAGAGGCGACCTCTCTGCCCCGTCCACCAGCCCCCTCCCCAAAGTACTGACAAGAGCTTTGTCAGCAATGAAGGTCCTGCGGTTTACAGATGGATACCGTGCAATTTTCGTCCTGCTAATCTAATCAAAATTGCATCGTGATCCACCCGACAACAGCAAAACACAGCTTCCCATCGGGGAAACCACCCTTACCCCTACCCCTACCCCCACCCTCCACCTTACCCACCAGCCGTCTTTCCTTCCTGACGAAGAACATCTCCTCTCCTCCACAGGCCGGGACAAGTGCAATACTGTTCAGAGAACCTACAAGTAATGCAACAAATCCCAACCCAGGGAGAAGTCAGCTCTCTTTTTCAACGGCCTTTGAAATTAAGGGGCAGCAACGGGCATCCTTCTCCTCTACCCTGCCCCTCATCTCCATCCACCCCCAAAGGCAGCAGTTCCTTCCCTCCCACCACTTTAGGGAATCTTTTACCGCTCACAACTACCACCACAGTCAGTTTTGCATGGATTTGCACAGCAATGAACAGTAAGCTGAGATGCAAACCAGCAAAACGGACTGTAGATCAGCACGAAGTCTTGCCCAGCCACTACCCTGTGGACGCATCGCTCTCCCCGCTACGTGCATCCCTCCACCAGCGCCCCCGAAAAAAGTTGCTCAGAATCCAGCAGTACTGTAAGTGCCCACATTACAGTAGATTTGGGTGCATTAACTACCTGCACTATGAGCACTTTGCCACTGCTAGGATAACAATTCCATGGCGCACAAGCACTGTTTAGCAATGGGGTATGGCTGCCTTCTGCCCCGACGATGCCTCCGAGAAGGAAACCCTTGGCACTTTTAAGGACAGCCACCTTTTTCATGCCCTTCCTCTGAGTTATCACATGGAACTCAGCAATTCACATGGAACTCAGCAATTCACATCCTAAACCTTGAGTGGAGGCCATTATTGCCAAATTCATGGTGACCTACACGTTACTTTCACTTGCAGCATCAGCTAATTTTCTGTGTTGGAGAGAGGGGGAAAATAGCAGAAGCTGTATTTTCCTGCAGTTTTGACATATTTTTCTGTATCCAAAAGAAAAAAAACGGGGGGGGGGGTGAAGGCAGCTATAAAGAGGGAGCGAGCTTTACAATTGCAGTCTTAGAGAAGTTCTCAAGAGCCACACTCCACTGGTGGGTGGGGGAAAGGGGGCAGTTTTACCTCCAAGCCCTTGCTGCCAGTCACTAAGCCTCACCAGAGGCATGTCAAACACGTAGAATGGGGTAAAAACAGAAAATGCCATGTAATCAACAAACAACATCATGTGGAAGGCACAACCCAGAAGGCAAGATCTAATCCCAGGACCTATGGTTCTGGACCTCTGTCCTAAATGCTGAGCCAACCAGTACAGGAGTAGCAGCGCTTAGCATCCTCACCTTGGCATTCTTCAGCATGGCCAAGAAACCATGAATTTTCCTGTGCAATTGGTCTTAAGTTGTCCCTTTCTTATCAAGAATTTGCAGGAGTCTTTCTGAATTATTTCAGTTAGGCATCCAAAACTAACTTCTCCCACTTACTTGTTTCACAATTGCATCTGAGACGTGTTGCGTTCTGCAAGCCAAAACACTGTTTCGATCCTTTGTCCTCATTCTATTTCCACGGATTTGTGGAACAATGGAAAAGACCCTGAATTATTTCAATAGAGAACTGGAGAAACGATGGATTCACTTTACAAGGATTTCTTGACTATGGTACGGCCGGTTCTGTTTTAGTAGCATTTGTTACCTATTCCAGTTTCTCAAGAGAATGCATTCAGTCCTTTGGTACATTTGCTGTAAGCATTTTGGATCTGAACAAACACACGCAGGATTCAAACTGGGTTATAGAAAACTAGAGCTATTACAAAACATCTACATTGTTAACAAGAGTCATGATATAAAAGGTCCATTATTCTCAACTAATTGATAAGCATTAAACATGCAATCCCTGTTAGCTTACAGGACAGGATAATGTTCTAAAAGGATCCTACAAAGTCATGATTTTTGACAGAATAGGGAGGAAGGAATAGCAATCCCACATACACACAGAAAAAGCAAAGACATTTCCAGAAATTTATATTGCTACAAACATAAAGAATTCAGTGTTTGTTACACACAACATATTAAGGCTGGTGTTCCCTAAAACTAATAGGAACCTGGTATAGATCAACCTCATTCCCTGTTTTACTTCTCAAAATCTCTGGTTACTAGGAATACAATGGCAATAAAAAAAAGGGAGGGACTTCCAACTCCTAGAGTGCTCAGACCAAAAATGGATTCTGGGAGTTATAGTGCCAATTGAATCAATCAATTTCTTTTCTAAGTTCCACCTATTCCCACCATTTCTGCAGGTCCAGGTTCTTCAGGTCTAGAGAGATGCTCCTTTCTAATTTACTTTCTTGACAAAAGAAGGACTTAAGTACAAAAGAAAAATCTCCATGGTTCTCCTCCAGTCCTCCTGCCCACCGCAATGCATTCCCCCCCGCCGAGATTCACCGCCAACCCCATATGCCAGAAGGAGCATTCAGGGCAGTAGATTCTAAGCTACTTCACTAACTGCACTAGATGCACCTTAGCACAGGAAGCTGTTCTGCACGAGATGAGATGGGACGGAGGGGGAGCAAAGAACAGGGAGCTCGCCAAGCTGCCTCCTCCGGTATGGCTTCACCTGAAAAGACAACACCACATACATTGCCATTGTGGCACTGAAGTGCCAACACTGCAGTAGATGCCAACATACTACCTGCACTATAAGCACTTTTGCGCCACTGATGGCTTTCTCCAGAGACTCTGAGCAAGGGCCTCAACCCATTAACTTCTTCCTTCTGTAAAGAGGGTAGGCGGCTTACTCTCTGCTGCAGAACTCCACCAAATACCTGCTGAAATAAGAGAGAGAGGAGAGAAAGGAAGAGATCAGAACCTAATCACAGTAAGGAAACTATACATAGTTGGGCCTTATTACTTAAAATATTCAACCAATCTTGCCACTTAAAATTTTATTTACAATCACTTAAAATTTGCTTCCCCATTCAGCTATGGAGTCAGGCAGCTTTCCAAAAGCATTGCAAACTGACAACTGGGGAAGCATTTCACAGCATGTTACGGGGGGGTACCTGCTACCTCTTAAATGCCACCCTTCCCATTAACTCCTTCAGGTGAGACATGAGAACTGTAGTTCAGCACCACCTGGAGGACCAGTGCCTTCCATCCTAACAACATACCCTTCCTTAAGTCATCAATTAAAAAAATAAATAAAACAGCTCCCTGTCCCCAAGTCTTGGGTTTCCTGCTACTCTAATCCCATTGACTCCTTTCTCGCCTCTGTCCATTGTTAGAAGAAATCAGGAGAATGAAACAGAAGGTTCACCAAACGGGCAATGCAGGTCTTGAGGATTCCAGTTGCCAATTCCTATTCCAAAGTGTGTGATTTTGGGAGGAGGACTGATATCTAACCGAAGAGCCATCTATAAATTTCTGTGTTTGAGATTATCAAAGAGAAAGCACATCTTCATACGAACTTGTCCACAACAAAAGGCTCATGGGGTTTGCAAAGTGCTGGGATCCACTAAGGACAGAGAGACAAGGAGATGCTAGAACACCAATTCGGTCATAAAACTGGGTCTAGCAGCACCTAACCTTTGCACCCCCATAATGAGGGGGGGTGCCCCAAACTTGTTTTATAACATTAGGGCTTGTCAGAGCTAGCAGTGGTTTAGAACCTTCCATCTCTGAAGCTGGAAAGCCAAGGCCCAGGGTACTCATTTCAGCTGCTGCCGCCACACCATTAGCAGAGCAGCAAAATGGAGAACGTGGCTGGTGAACCAAATGGCAGGGGGCGCCAATCTTCTCTCCGTCCTCTCCCCAATTTAAGACTACAAGTTTGTTTACAACACAGCCTAGATCAAAACCTCCGCTCTTCTTACACAGCTCAGTGGCAGGCAAGTTTTGCTTTTCGCTCAAGACTTCGCAGATGCCCCAAAAGTATACCAAGCGGACATTCAATTCCCTGCAAACCCCCACCCCCGGCTTGCTTTTAAGAGTTGAGGCGTGCCTTGTGTTTTCCTAAGCTGAGTGGACCATCTGCTTTATTTTTCAGTTGCATGGGGAGGGGAGGGTAAGCTGAGGCCAAAAAGGAGGTGGCCAGAATTAATCCCGTGCCACACTTTTACTATACTATATTCTATGCTTCTCTCTTTTTAACAACAAACAGCTGTTATTTCAAAAAAATAAAAATAAATGGATACCTTTTGCTGACTTACACCTGGCCTTAAGGTTCAGAGAGCTTCATAGAACTGTGTTCATAAAAGAACCGAGTCTACCCAGTGTGCATTTTATGGGCAATGACCTCCCCCAGCCCCTGAGAACAACAGTTTTTTTTAAAATAACTAATCAGTGGAAATTAAAAGCATCCTTTTCAAAACGGACAAAACACACCCCGAGTTTTGAGCTAACCTACACTTGATTCTACGCATCTATTTCCTACATTTGAGTAGGAAAAATAAAACAAATATATAGATAAATTGTCCGTGGGGGTCCGTTCGAGCTGCGTGCTCCTTTATGCTCCCCACGCCAAGCACACTCCGCCATCATTATAAATAAATTACCACTTTACTTTAGATCAACATAAATAAATAATCCCCTCCCAGGAGCTCTGCGAAACGTATTATCCAAAAAGGCAAAAGAAGTTTTTCCTTTTTAAAAGGCGGAGCTGCTTTCTTTTAAAAAAAATAAAAATAAATCCAGACATGGGAAACACTGGAAACAAGAGATAAAGATAGAATCTGCGCTCTTTTCCATCTTCCCAACTGCTTGTTTGGAAACAAGGGAAACTTTACGCACACAAAACGAAATGCAAAACTTTATACAAAAAAATGCAACTTTTTTTCTTAAACAATCTGCCTCCTCCGTGGAGCTCCTCGAAATTTCTTGGAAAGCGCGCTCGGGAGGGGGGGCACTTTGGAGAGTGCCCGGAGGGGGCCACCTTTAACTCTTTCTGCCCCCCCCTTTTTTTAACCCCCGCCCCTTCCAAGGGCGCACCACGTGCAAGCGGGAAGGAGGGCCGGGCACGCGCAATTGCGCGCGCGCGCCTTCGCCTTGCCTCTCCCCCCCCCGCCCGCTGGGATTAAAGGTTCTTTCTTTCTTTTCTTTCTTTCTTTCTTGGGGGGAGGGATTCCGGCGAGGCATTGTGGGAAAGCGAGTCCTCCATTCAAAGTGCCAAAAACGCGCCAAGCCCGGCCGGGCCTCTCCTCTCCACCCCCCCCAACCTCGAGGTCTCCATTCTGGCCCCCCAGCACACACCCACGTGCCCAACCCACGCGTGGACGGGCCACGAGGGGGACACACACGGACACGCAACCCCCCGACGGCTCTCTTTCGCCCCCCTCCGCGCCCCCCCGGGGGTCCCCCCACCCCCAACTCCGCCGGGGCCCCCCGACCTCTCCAAGGGCGCGCCCGAGACCTCCCCCCGCGCCCCCTCCCCACGCCTGAACTCTCCTTGAACCCACGGAGAGGCCGGGCCGGGGGGCGCGTAAAGGACACACAACCTACAAAACACCCCCCCTTTTTTTTGCAAAAAAGAAAAAGGGGAAAAAAAGCCGAGGGAAAAGCCTCCCCCTCCGCCGTCGAAAGAGAAGGAGGCGCAACTCTCTCGAGGTGCCCAAAAAAAGTCTCCCCCCCCTGGAAGGGAAAGGAAAGAAATCCAACCCGGCCGCCTGGCGTCGCAAGCGCCCCCCCGCCGGCCGGGGGAGGAGGCGAAGGAGGGCGCCGGGTGCCCCCCCCCGGAGCCCCCAACCGAGGGGCGGAAGGCGGCCGGCCGGGCGCAACCAGGGGCCCTTTGTCTCCGCGCCCGGGGTGGAAGCGGCGGCGGCGGCGGCATCAATGGCCCACCCCGGCCTCCCCCCTCCCCTCCCGCGAAGAAGGAGAAGAAAAGTTTGCCCGGGGCTCCGCCAAGCCCCGGCTACGTTACCCCCCGGCCGGGCGCGCCAGGCGGCGGAGAGTCCGGAGCGGAGCCGGCTGGAGGGGCGGCGGGCGGGCGGGTGGCTGCCGTGCGCCCTCGCGGCCGCCGCGCCTCCGCGTGTCCCGGGCGCACCGCCTCCTCTCCTCTGGCCAGCGCGTGGTGCTCCTGTGCGCCGCCCGCCGGAGAGCCAGCGAGGGAGGGAGGGAGGGGGCCAGTCCCTTTTTTGGGGACTACGAGGCCCGGCGTCCCCCGCGCGCCCATGCGCACAGGGGGCGCGCGCCCTCCCCCCGTCCCCCTCGCCACCAACTTCCAAGCTCCGCTGCAAAGAGGGGCATCGCCTCCCTCCCCCCCTCCTCCTCCTCCACAATGGAGACGCGCAGCTCCGGGAGGAAGCGAAAGGGAAGATCCGAAAGCAGCGCAATTAAAAAAATAAATGCATAAATGGGTGGCGGGGATGCGCGCCCGACCAAAGCGGCAGGGACGCCCCCCGTGGCGACCCTCTCCTTGCGGCTGCTCCGTCCCCAACAGCCACCGTCCCCCCCAAGACAAAGGGGAAGCAGCAAAAGGCAGAATGCAAAAAAGAAAAAGAATGCACGATGCGCGGCTGGGTCCTTGCAAGGGCGAGGGTCCCCCCCATCAGCTGGATTGCAAGACCCTCGCCTCCCCCCCGACCCGTGCAAAGGCAGCGGGTGCGTGCGCCCCATGGCTGCCCTGAGCGAGTTTGCAAAGAAAGAAGGACCCCAAAGAGGGGCGGATGTTCCTCCCCAAAGCAAGCCAGCCGGACCCCAAAGACCCCCCTCCCCCTTTGCTCGGGGCGCGCTGCTCCAGGGCGGTTTGCACCCGCGCGCACAAAGGACCCGCCGCACTCCTACAGGTGGGCTCCGCGCACAAAGGAGGCCGGGGGCAGGAGCGCGCGGGCCGGGCAGGGGTCCCCCCTCCGGCCCCACGCGCGCCCCCTCCCCTCCCCTCCCTCCGACCCGGGTGGAGAGCAAGCCGCGCGGCCGAGCCGGAGAGCCCCCCGCGCGCCCACGAGGGCCCGCCCGCCCGCCTCGCGCCAAGACGCACCGCCGGCGCCCAGCAAACTGAAAGCAAAAGAGGGAGAAGGAAAAACTAAGTGCAGCCCGACGGGAGGGGGAGAGAAAGCTTCGCATTCAAAAGAGGATCGCTTCTTTCTCTACCTTCTCCCCCCCCCCCGGAAAGAGGGAGAGAAAGCGCAACGTGTTACCTTTGAAGTCCCGGGCGAAAGGCTGGAAGCGAGCGGGGGGAAATGAGATTTACGAAAGTGGCGCGAAGACCGTGTCACGTGACGCCAAGCCCCAAAAAAGAGAAAGGGGAGGGGGGAGGAGGGGGAGGAATCGAAGGAGGGGGAGGGAGCACATCCGCTCCCCCCGCCCCCGATTAGCATAATTAATTGTGTCCTGCAGCTGCAAGCCCGTCCCCTTTGGCCAACGGGAGGCCAGAAATAATAACCCATCCTCCCCTATGGCATCTTGGAACAACAAGCATTTTTTTCCCCTCTTTTTCTCAATTTCTTTTTTTGGGGGGGGATTGGAAGCTGCAATGCTGTGCACGAAATGGGCACTTCGGGTGAGCAAGAGATCGATGCCTAGACTCAGGGCAGACTGTGAAGCCATTTCCGCACGAGGCTGTTATAGCGCGATGATTCCACTTGCAACACCCCATGGAATCCTGGGCTTTGCAGTTTCGGGAGGGGCTCGGCGTCCGCTTGGGGGGCGCTTCCGACCGAGCAGGCAGCGCTCCGGGAAAAGCTTTTCCCAAATCCAAGTGCGCTGAGATGCCCCTCTCCAAGACGTCATTTTTTATATTTATATATCACTATTGCAAATGTTTAGCTAGAGAAGAAAGTAAGTTGCATCTTGAGGGTCTCTGTCCAGAGGCTGAGACATGAAACTAAACCAAATTTTACAAACACACTGGCAAAAATGTTTCTGGTTCTGCCTTGTTCGGTTACTCAAAAAATGCATCCAAGGTGGCCCTTTGGAACAGGACACCCTCAGCTTTCTTTAGCCGACAGTGATGCCAATGAAGTATCACCAGCTCATCCACTTTTCTCAACTTTTTTTTTTATCTTTGAAATAATATTCGGGTCTCAGGGAAACCCTGGATTAAAAACTATTATAGCTATACCTCCAAGGGGGAAAAAATGCTTGGTTCCCCATCATGATCTTTTGCAAGATCCCAGCAATTTCTCATGGAACCCCAGGATTCCAGGGAACCTTGGATAAGAAACCCTGCTCTGGGTTGAAACCAGGCAGTCTCAAGGTCTGAAGTCTGTGGATCCAGAAATTTTCCTTTACCGCCAAAGCTCTTGAGAGAGATGCCACCTCATTCCCAAATCGGAGAGGCTGCCATGAGTAGCCATTTTCATTTATTGGTGTTTTGGGATTGTATTTCTCAATAGCCCAAAGGAGATAGTTATTCCTTGAGGACCCTTGGAAAAAGAATTAATAGATTGGTTCAAGAAGGGCATGATCCTGTCTTGAACATTGTAGCACTGGAGGGGGGGGAAAGACCTTTACAAAAAAAACTAAGATGAACGTAAAGGAAATTTTTGGCATCTTCATATCAGAGGTGAGAAGGACAAATCCAGAATCATAGGTTTGTTTTCTCACAATTAATTCCCACTTTGTTTCAATGGCGTTTCACCCAGAATTAGTTATCCAAGAATAAACTAGAGGGATTCAGTTTTATCTCAATGAGATAACCTTGGCTCTTGATAACCATGTTTTTCGGTGGAGTTTCTCCAAAATCCCAAAATGCACAAAATTGACTCTGGATTTCCTTTCTTCCCACTTCCACCCCTTCCAAACATTCCAATGAAAAATGTTGTTAGACCAAGATTATTCACAATTTTGTATTTGGACATCAACCTTTTATTTTTTAAAAAATAAAGGGTGGGATTGGGGTGTTTCAGGGGATGGAGGAAACCCACAGAACAAAAGCTCTCTTCCCATTCCACATTCTCTTGCCTTTCCCTTCCCCCCCTCCCCAAATAATAAAGGATTCAAACTTGCCAGAGCCCAGCCAAAGAACACGTGATCTCTGCATGCCTTCTTTTTCAGGGAAAAAAAAATTGTGGTCACGCTGAGGCTAAAAGCTAAGCGCTTGTGACCCCTCAACCTCTCCCTTTCTCTTCCCCCTCCAGTCCTGATCTTCCAAACAAGAGAGGGGGAAAAATCTGCCATTGAATAGTTAGGTGTCCAAGGCACAACTTCTTAGAAATTCACTCACTGCAAGAAATGTGCAAGAAGAGCATAGCTTTGTTTGACCACACCATCCCAAAATACGTGGCCAACAATATATTTGGGGATCTTCCTGATAGTCCTTCCACTTGCTTTCTTCCCCCCTTCTTTAGTCTAAATCTCTGCTTCCAATTAAGAATTCTACTTAGGAAATTGCTACTGCAGGGCCATTGTCCCAAAGTCTTTTACTTCCATTATCTTGTCAGGAAATTGCTTAAAGAACCAGCAAATTCCCAAGGCAAAGGGAAAGGAAACGTAGCCCGTGTTGAAAATTTAAGAGAATCCCACACACTTTTTCTCATCAGAGGTATTCATAAGCTTGACTCAGCACATGGGGACCAGAGGCAGAGCGCCAACTCAGTAAACAAAATGAAATCCGAATTGTTACCAAATTCTGTGTGTGTTGTTTGTACCTGATCTCCTATGCATGCTTTGGCAAGCATTGGGAACCAATTAGATGGAACAACTGCCTTTTTAAAAAAATAAATCTATTTTTAAATTTAAAAAAAATTAATTATTTTTTTAAACTAGCTGAGATGAAAATCCCCACATTTTATTCAGAAATAAAAATATAAGTTTCCGTTCATTGCAACCATTGCAATGATGGTGGGTAGGGGACAAGTCCCAATAGAAACCAGCAAGTATGACGTCTCTTGCACCAGTAGAAATTAGCTTTTGTGCAGCTCTTATATACTATGGTTTAATCTCTCTTTTTTGACATCTACAGGACAATTTATTTTACAAGTTAACACAGGGTGGGGGCTCTCCTAGTTCTGCTGTTGTTGTGTGTCTAGTTTTGTGTGTGTGTGTATGTGCATGTATATATCTATACATTTGGCAAAGAAAGAGGCCTAGAGGCAGCCAAAGGCAGGGTCTTCCTTGAACAAGGTGGGAGGGCTCTGTGGGGTTTGTAGGGGGGAGGCCAGCGATGCTATTTTGTTACTTGATACATCTGCAAGAGCAATTCGATTCCCCAAAGCCAGCAGCAATGCTCTTTTGTGTTTCTGAGAATTCTCCCTATAAATGAGTTAGGTTTTGCACATCCTCTCCGTGAATCATCTTCTTGCCCCATCATGTATGCACGCCTCACTTGGGTTTTTTTTTTCCTTACGAGAAAACAGATAGGATTTAGGAAACACCAAAAAATGAGGAAGGAGCCATCCATCCTTCGGAAATTTAAAACCTGACATTTGAAAACCCTTTTCATCCATGGTCTTTTGTGGAAAAAGTCACTAAGGGGGATTTTTAATTTTTTTAAGAGCAAAACAATTATATGTTTTGAAAATTGCTCGGCAGCAAACAGAAAGCAACTTTTAAAATCTGCAGCAGGAACACCAAATAATTACACTCTTTCAATTCTTGGCTCTTGAAAAATATCCATAAAGAGAATTCTTTTCATCATCCGTTTATAGATACAGATATTATACATGGAATGTGTTTACGAATATCTTTTAGCAATTTGGAACATTCCTGTGTATCTTTCATGACCTGCACCAAGAAAATTTAAATATATCTAACAGTTGATCAAGCATGCTTTGAAAATCAATTAAACTTTTATTTGTCAATTTTAAAAAGCTTGGAAGTGAAACTATGGAAAGTATGGGAATTTGTGTAAGGTTTTGTTTTTTTGGCTTCCCGTTCCCCATAATCTGCTTTCCACATAATCTGAAAATGTACAGCCTGGGAGATAAAATAATTCACCATCCCTGGAGCACCAAAGTTTTAAAAATGTTCTACAAAAGCCATTGCTTGTGTGAATTCCACTGTGTCCCAAATCAGCTAGGAAAAGAAGTTTAGAAGGATTTCACTCTTTTTTTTTTAATTGATAATTTTGAGTGTCTGTAGCTTGTTAAAAAAAAAAAAAAAGAACAGTGTCAACATTTTACTAATAAATACTTTTTAAAAATTATGTTGAGTTTCCTTTGAAAGTGTGCTAGTTCTGCACAGGTTCTCAAGACATCTCATGCCTGTATTCATCTTTTTTCCTCCTCTTTTCGGCTTAGTTTTTATCTCCTCTGGTTCACACCCTGCAAAGGGAAACCTTGGATCTTCCCTTCTGTTTCCTTTAACAGTGGGAAGAATAGCTCAACCTCTTGTTTTGTTGTGCAGAAAACCAGCCTGAATGAAACGTGAACTGAGCCAAGACAGGAAAGCATCTTTTAAAAATCCCAAAATGTCCAATCAAAAACAGAAAGGCAAAGAAATAAGAACAATGTTGGGAGAAGGAAACTGAATTTCAGAATAATCCTAGTTAATCATCTAGTCTAAGAGGACAATACACAAGACCTGCAAGTCCTAGAAAACTACTACATGTTATTATTATTTTTCAATTAAACTTACAGGTTGCAAACACAAAGGCAATGTTTGAGAACCTAACTGTAATTTCCTTCCCCTGAGAATATTCAGAATTGTACCTTGTAATTAAAAAAAAAACAAAACAGAAATGAAGTGTTCTGTCATTATGCTTTAAAACTTTCTCATAGGATTTCAGGGGAAAGAGGAGTAGAAAGAACCAGAAAAAAAAATATACGTAGAACTCCTGATCATCCTATCTTGTAGAAATCCTGAATGCTGACTGAACAAAAAGTGTTGCTGAATTCATTTAAAAAGAAAAAAAACGGAATCCATTGTTCACAGATTAAACATCTTCCTTTCAAGGACAGAACAGCATTCTTAGATGGCACTGAGGCGTATGTGATCCGTGTGACATTTCCACATGCAAATGGTTAGCATTGATTTTTATATATTTAAAAAAAATGTATATGCATACATTGGATGTTTATGTTAGCACGAATTGCTTTTGCTGAACTATCTTTGTAATATTTAAAGAGGTTTTTAGATATATTTACAATCTACCCTATGATTTTTCACTTTTATTTTTCAATCATTTTTCCTTTCTTATTTTATCCCTGATTTTTTTCTCCCGAAGGCATTTTCAGCCCAAATTTCAAGTAGTTGCTTGGAACAGAATTCAGTTTGGAAACCTCTTCCTAAACAGTTTGCTCAGAAAGCATAAAAGGGCATAAAAAAATATATTTAATACGACTAAAAAAACCAAAAAAAAAAACCATACTGGGTTTTAAAAGGTAAGTTACCTGCACCTGATTAGCATATTTAAATTGACAAATGGAGTCTCTATAATCCAGCAGAGGGACTCATAGATGTGAATAAAATCGGTGCACGAAATTTCCAACCTCCCCACTGCACAGACTCTCTCTGACACACACACTTGTTACTTTCACAAACACACAGTCTCTTCCGCCTTACGTAAATCACGTGCACGAGTTGCGATGGTTCACTTAACCGCCCCTATCTTATTATACCTATTTCATAGAATCATAGAATCATAGAAATGTAGAGTTGGAAGAGACCCCAGGGGCCATCCAGTCCAACCCCCTGCCATGCAGGAACACCCTCAAAGCACTCCCGACAGATGGCCATCAAGCCTCTGCTTAAACACCTCCAAGGAAGGAGACTCCACTACACTCCGAGGCAGCAGATTCCATTGCTGGACAGCCCTGACCGTCAGGAAGTTCTTCCTGAGGTTCAGGTGGAATCTCCTTTCCTGCAGCTTGAATCCATTGCTCCTTGTCCTGGTCTCTGGAGCAGCAGAAAACAAGCCCTCTCCCTCCTCTACATGGCATCCCTTCAAAAATTTCAGAGATGTAACATCAAGGTGAGGGAAAGTAGCTGCCCTCCAGTAAGAATGAAGTTTTATTCCAGTTCTCCAATTTCTTGCACTGCAATAAGTAAAATTTTCAACTGAGTATTTAAAGATGCAATTTAGATACCCCAAGAAAAGAAGCAGGCAAAGTGAGCACGGGAAAGCAAATCCCAGCAAGTATGGGAGTTGTAGGTGCGGATGAAATTCCCTGCCTCGCTTTTTGTGGTGCCAGAAATTTGACCACTGGCGGAAAATTCGACAAGTAGTGTAGCATTCTCGCTTTGCCCTCCTACCCCTTTGCTTGGTGTTTGTTGCTGCTGGGTGCCTTCAAGTCGTTTCTGACCGATGGTGATCCTAAGGTGAACCGATGCCAGAGTTTTCTGGGGGCTGAGAGTGTGTGTCCTGTCCAAGGTCGCCCCACTGGGTTTCCATGGCCAAGCAGAGATTCGAATCCAACACTCAAACCACTTTGGGTCCCCTTTGCTACACCCTAGGACACCACTTCAACCAATTTTTGCTTTGGTAGGGGAAAGCCTGAACGAATTCCTTTAAAATGATGATGATGATGTTGTTGATGATGATGATGATGATGATGATGATGATGATTACGTCCCTCAGTATTTGCCATGCCAACTGAGGGGTTCTGGGTGCTGTAGTCCAAGATCAAACTTCTCCCAAGGTCTGAGCTCTCAAGAAGTTAACAGTGCTATCCTATATATCGCTTCGGAGTCAGAAAAAGAAAAAAAAAGTGGCAATATTGAGAAGCTGGAATGTGTCTGGAAGAAGGTAAAAGGTCTGGAAACCAATCTCTATGAGCTGGGTCAGTTTAGAAGAGAAGACTGAGAGGTGATACAACAACTCCCTCCAAATACCTGAAGGGCTTTAATAGAAGATGCAGCAAGCTTGTTTTCTGATGCTCCAGAGGACAGGAGCTCACACAATGGATTTAAGTGACAAGAAAGGAGATCAGGAACCAATACTGTAATTTAAATGACAAGAAAGAAGTTCAGAAAGGGTACTGAGAAGTTGGAATGTGTCCAGAGGAGAACAAGCAAAATGGTAAAAGACTTGGAAACCATGAAGCCCTATGGGGAGCAGCTTAGAGAGCTGGGTATGTTTAGCTCGGAGAACAGAAGGTTAGGAGGTGATATAGTAGCTATGTTTAAATATTTGAAAAGATGTCATATGGAGGATGGAGCAAGCTTGTTTTCTGCTGCTCCAGAGACAAGGACACGGAGCAATGGCTTCAAACATCAGTGTGTGGTGGAGTCTCCTTCTTCGGGGGTTTTTAAACCGAGGCTGGATGGTCATCTGTCAGGAATGGTTTGTTTCTTCTGCATGGCAAGGGGCTGGACTCAATGGCCCTTGTGGTCTCTTCTTATTTTATCTCCAGTAGTTCTCTGCAGTGTCAAGTAAACGCAATGTACTCGTTCCCACAAAAAGAACTCAGAAAAGGAAACTGTAATGATATGTTACTGTACATAGCCTTACCTGAAAGTCTTCCTCTTAGTTTTCAGAAGTGATTTGGGGACAATAAAGATATGATAATATGTTAATAATCTGGTGCCTTTAGTACTGAAATATTCTAAAGGCATCAGATGCAAACTGATTTTGGGTGCTTAGCAGTTTAAAGTTGTGTCAGCTCTGGTTAGTCTTGGATGGGAGACCATCAATAAATCAGAGGCAAGTACCAGCAAAGCAACCTCTGAGTATTCCTTGCTCAAGAAAACTCTATAAAATTCATGGGGTTGCCTTAAATGGACAAGTGACGTGACGGCACCTACACAATATGGAAAGCCGGATTATACTTAGAGAAAGAAAGGATGGAAACCAGAGAAAAGAACATCAACAACTTAAGATACGCAGATGACACAACGCTACTAGCAAAAAGAAAAATAGCAGAAACTTGGAATAACTATTGGGGAACGTCAAAGAGGAAAGTGCAAAAGCAGGGTTACAGCTGAATATGAAGAAAACAAAAATAATAACCACACACGATTTACATAACTTTGAAGTGGATGATGATGAAGATATTCAAATAGTTAAAGATTCTGATGTTAAACCATGAATCAAAATAGAGGCCATTTCTGCACTAGACTGTTATAGTGCTTTTATTCCACTTTCAACATCCTATGGAATCCTGGGGCTTGCAGTTTGGGGATGGGTCTCAAAGGCCATCCTCCAGGGCCCCTCCTGAAACTGCAAACCCCAGGATTCCATAGGATGTTGAAAGCGGAATAAGAGCACTATAACAGTCTAGTGCAGAAATGGCTGAGACTGTATCAAGAAATAAAAAGGTGACAAGTACTTGGAAGGGCAGCTATGAAGGAACTGGATAAGATCCTCAAGTGTAAAGATATATCGTTGAATAGCAAATCAGGGTCATCCATGCTATAGTATTTCCATTTAGTATATATGGTTGTGAAAGCTGGACAGTGAAGAAAGCAGATAGGAACAGAATGAGTGCACTTGAAATGTGATTTTAGAGGAGAACTCCACAAATATTCTGGACTGCGAAAAAGACAAATTAAGAGGTCCAAGAGCAAATCAGGACTGAAGTCCCTCTAGAAGCCAAGATGACCAAAATGAGACTATGGTACTTGGAACCAGTGATGTAGACTCGAGTCAATAGACTTGGACTCAAGTTGGACTTAAGCTGCTTCAGTGACTTGACTCGGACTCAACTCGGCCATCAGTGATGCACTGACTCAATTTGAGACTTGCAGGTTTTTAATGACTGACTTGCTGCCCTTGGTTCAGTAACATAACACATTCATCCAGAAACCTTACAACTTTGAACAGTGCCTCCATCTCTTTTTGCCCACTGGTCCCATGGCAACCTCTCTCAAGCCCAAAGTGTGGGTACATTTCTCAGAGGGGAACTGCAAACGGATCAGGCAATGGGCTTGAGGTCGGTTTGAGATCTGTTTGGCAGCCTGTCCCTGTTGCATATCGAAGGAGCCTTTTTAAACGTTTCTGAAGAGCAGAAAGCAAGACTCACCTCCCAGAGCTCAGGGTGCATTTCTCAGAGGGGAACAGCAAATGCGTCAGGCAATGGACTTGAGGAGGAAAGATCTCTCCC
The DNA here is from genome assembly GCA_948474755.1 of Ctenosaura bakeri. NCBI lineage: Eukaryota > Metazoa > Chordata > Lepidosauria > Squamata > Iguanidae > Ctenosaura > Ctenosaura bakeri. The sequence goes on from CAOLHI010002886.1 coordinate 244,688, forward strand.
TCTAAAGCTTTTGAAGCTTCAGTAATGGGGAGAAAGGTAGGATCCTGTTCCCCACTTCCAAAGCTACAGATGGCAAAATTGCAAATGTGGGGAGCCAAGTCTGCTTAAATTCTTAAAACTGAACTTATTTCACTCTATCCAATAATTCTGGAATTTCGGTTGGGGTCTAAAGTTGGCTTCCAGACTTGAGACTTGACTTGAAAGAATCTTGCAAGGACTTGAGACTTGACTTGAAACTTGGAGTGAAAGACTTAAATACATCAGTTCTAGGAACATATCAGAGAAGTCGGGGCTCATTAAAAAGGACAATAATACTTGGTAAAATAGAAGGCAGTGAGAAAAGAGGAAGACCATATTACAGATGGATAATCTAAAGAAGACACATCCCTGAATTTGCAGGATCTGAGAGTGCTGTTGATGAGAAGATGTCTCAGAGGTTTTACATGTATAGGGGCAGGTTAAATTGAGGCTGACTTCATGGCAATCGCCAGCAAAAAATATGTGAACACCTTGTCTTAAACATTTTATCCATCATTCAGAAAGAAAAATATATATATAAACATTCCATTATAAATTTTTCCCCATTTATCTGGGGATAAAAGGCTTGGGGTAGAAACAAAACATGCCTTCACATTTCTAGATAGAAGCAGAATAAACCCTGGGGAGATGCTGCAAACAATTATAGTTGTTTTTGAACTAAAGGAATGGGGCTCATGCAGCTCTCCAGATGTTGTCGGACTCCAATTCCCAGCATTCTTCTCCATTGGCTGTGATGTCTACAGCTGCTGGGTCTCCTCAAGCAATGTATGGCTGATCCTGCTGCTACTTGCTAGGGGAAATCCCAGATCCGTATCTTCTTGTGGAGCTGGCCGTCCTTGGGGATGACAAATCTGAGCTCTGTCTTCTCACTACTTGCTGTTCAAATTCATGGTAGCATTAGCTCTGATCAGCAATGCTTTGGCTTGCTTGAAGGCACCATGCTGAAGGCTCTGGTTTAATATCTCCACAAAGATGTAGCATAAGCACAGATCTAGCGAAATGATGAGAAATTCAGGCTCAGTTTCTTCCTTTTTGGAAGAGATGGCTAGCCCTGGCCCAGGTATGATGTTAGGGTTTACAGACTATAACCAGCCCCCGAACTGTGCCTGAAAACTAACCAGAGGTCAGTGCTGTTTAAACGGGAGCAGTGTAATATAGTAAGAAAAACTGGACACCAGAAATTATTCTGGCTGCAGAATTCTGCATCAGTTGTCTTTCAAGGATGCAGTAATGAGTTGCAGTAATGCAATCTAGATATGACTATGGAGCATGCAATTGTGACCAGGAGAGCACACTGTTGGTAAACCAGTCACATCTGGGCAAAAAGACTCCTACCTATGGAAGCCAGTTTGCCATCCATGAGCAAATGCTGGGTCTAAATGAGAAGTTCTTGGCCTTTTCCTGACCATGGACCTCCTTTAAGTATCTTTTATTGCCACAGACCACCAATACTTGACTCGAGATGTAAAACCATAAAGTGCATTAGATAATTATGTAACTTTGCTCATCAGGGGTGTTCAGGTTTGGAGATAAGAGAGAAATAAGTAAATGCACACACCCCTATTGCAATATTTTTATTGTAGACTCTAATGGACAATGCTAGAATTCGGTGCAGTTACAAAGGCTGTGTGCGCAGTAGTAAAAAATGTCCTGTACTTTTTGTCAGCCACTCAGCATCATTCACTTGCGTGTTCTCAGCCCTTGCAGGAGTAGCAAGTGCTGAATACATTTTTTGGTATAAAAAAATAACTTTTGAATTATTTGCAATATTGTAATGAAACTTTGTACAAATGATGTTTATTACAGAAAAAGGCCAAAGAGCTCTCTGGCTGAGAATCCTTAATGCCCCTCCCTGAACTGCAAACCCCAGGAATCCATAGGAGGTTGAAAGTGGAATAAGAGCACTACAACAGCATAGTGTGGAAATGGTCCCAGATTCCCGCCATTTCACAGATCCTCAAACTTTTTCCAGCCTCATGTCTCATACACAATGAGACACAAGACTATTTCCAGAAAGGTATTGCATTCCAAAAATTTAAAAAAAAAAATCCAAAACATGGAACTTTTCTGGTCCCAAGCATTTCAGATAGGCTCAACTGGTACTGTTTTATTTCTTGGCTGCTCTCTGCTTTCATGATTCGAGGGTGAGATAAAAATACTTCAGTAAATAGTTAAATTGCCCATGTGACCATCAGGTGGGCCTCGCAGGTGAGCGTCTTCTGTGTGACCGCGATGCCATGCACCCGTTAGCATCTCTGTTGCTTCTGTCAAAGATGCACAGAAGTCACTCTTAGGTCTCTTTCCGTCAGTGAGGATATCAACAGAGTGGAGCAAACATCAGCACAGGAGTTGCCGATTCCCGTGGAAGCCCGGAAATTTTAGCCTAAAACTCTTTCAGGCCCAAGGAGTGACTCCTTTAAGCATCCCTGAAGGAATTCTCCTGAGATAACTGGTGAAGAGGCCTAAGCAGGAGAGGTCACCACCCGGGTCTTGAGAAGACTGAACGTTCGCTTCCCTTGGCTCTTTGTTTACCCTGGACTTAGGCATTTTGCATCTTTAAGAATCGGTGCCTTATGAGGACATTCTATTTATCTTGCTCTCCTTTTTTCATGGAAATGCCCGCGGTTTTCTTGCAAACAGGGATTTTATTGTGGAATCCCAGTGCCCCTTGGAGAAGTTCATTTCGCCGGACAATAGTTTCCCTCCGTGTCACCGCCCTTTTGATTTCCCAGTGGTCGCAGGCTCCAAAGGTCACGCAAAGTGCATCCTTTTGTTATAGGGAACCACAAAATGTTGGATGGTGGGATTGGAGAGGGGAGTTAGGGGACCACATGCACACACAGCATTCTGGATAGCAACCTGAACGTATGGCTAACATGTGTAAGTTCTACTCTGCTTCTGGATTATTTTTTCAATTGATAAAGTAGCTGTGTTTCTGTGCATTACTTCTTCAATAGAATCTTTGCTACCAGAGGCAGGAATATCATGGAAAGAACAGAGATAGGTTATACCACAGAAAGGACACATATTTCAGTAAATACACCCATGTGAACGAAACAATCTGGTCAGATAACCTTCCTTAAGCAGACAAAATATTTTGAACTTTTTAGAAACCACCTGAACTGCTTGAAATTTTATTCCAAAAAGCAACCTGGGGATTTTTTTTTCTTTTCAACAGCCTCCGTTTTTCTTATGTTTTCTATTTTGGTGGCCAAACCTATAGATCTATACTTCTTCGACATGCTGGGGTTAGCTGATGAGTCAGGCTTAGTTGCTCTCCCTTTTTCTCTCTGTTTTGCTGGTCATGCCTGCTTAGTAAAAGAAGCAGCTATTGTTTATCTTGCCTGTTGTGTGCTGGCGCACACAGCTACAATAGGATCAGCTAGAGCACAATAGCATTCTTTCCCAGCTCCAACTTTGTTTGTTGCATTGTTTTCCAGCAGAAACCACGCTGCAAACCAAGCTTAGTCTTCCTTTGCCATCTTCCCAATGCCTGAGCTGCTAAGAAAATAAATCCTTCCAGCTAGACAGAGGAGAAGAAAGGAGAGGTATGCCTGTATTTTATCTTTAACTGTTTCTCCAAAGCTCGAGGTGGTGTACAGCTTCCCTCAAAAGTCTTTTCAATGCACAAAATGGCAACAAATTTAATTCATGACCTACTTGTATCAGAGGTAAGGAAAGGGCAGCCGTCCAGATGGTGATGGACTTCCAACTGCCCTTGCCCCCATAGGCGATGTGAGTTGCAGTCTCACAACATGGGACAGGCAACACTTTGCCTAGCCTTTCATCATAAAAGAGACTGTGGTCATTTCTGCCCTCCACTGTTATAGTGCTATTATTCCACTTTCAACATTCTGTGGAATTCTGGGGTTTGTAGTTCTCTGAGGCCAAAGAGCTCTCTGGCTGAGAATCCTAAACTACATTTCCCTTCCCTCTCACCCCAGGGAGGTTAAATATTGTTGGTAAATAAGTCTAGATACCAGACCCTCCTGTTTTTGCTGCAAAGGGCTAACACAGCTACCCTACCTCTCATGCCACTTGCTCCCCCTTCCCTCCAACTCTGGTTCCCATCCTCACCTCGTGCCCTCGTAGGGTGCACCTCGCTTGCTTCTTGCACTTGGACACTCACACAGCCCACCCTTCTGTTCTCCTGTTCCTTCTCCAACCTCTTCTCACAGCCTTGCAGTGTGCCCCTCACTCACATCTCACATCCCACCACTGGCAGAGTTTGCTCTCCCAGAGCCTCACGTTGCATCTTTGCACGTTGCACCTTCGTGCGCCCTTCATTTGCTCCTCATACACGACAGCTCACACCATTCACTCTCCCATCTCTCCTCTTTTCTACCTCACTTCATGCCCTCGGGGTGCACCTCATGCTTGCTTCTTGCATTCAACACCACTCACTCTCACTTCCTTCACACCTGAAATTCTCAAGTGGACTTGTTTCCTGCAGGAAAAATAGACAGAAGAGTGCCTCCACATTTTCCTCATTACCTCAGCTTCTACAAGGGCTGGAAATTTATTTATTTCTTTTCTTTTTTAAATGAAAGCTTGGAATCCACGCCAAGCGAGGTTCCAAACAGGCACAGGGCATCATGCCTAGAAGCTGAGCAAAATCTGCCCTTATCCAGGAAGTGTGGTAACTCTACCTGAGAACCAGTGTCTTCCTGGTTGTGGTTTGTTCTTTGAGATTGACTTCTGGCTCCCACCTCCAGAGCCTAAGATCTACCAACAGCTCGGTTTGACAAACAGCGCAGACCAGCGCGGTGGTCCATACACTGGTGCATAGATTAGAATAGCACCCAAGGCCTCCTGGAAAAGATGAGTCTAGGAATTTTGCCAGAAATAAGAAAGATGGACTGATGGGGTTCTCAGTAAAATCATGCAGTGTTAGGTGGAAAGAAAATCATGCCCCCAAACTACAATAAAGCTGAATAAAGATAGCATTTGCAAAGCTATCTAAGCATCAGCATCAAACCAAAAGCCTATCAAAATGTCTTTACTCCCCAATGGACACACAGCAAAAGATATTTCCATGTGTGCTTTCCTCATGACAATAATTCATAAAAACATTCTCTTCTCATGTGGCTTTTTATATGTTTTTAACTATATTGTAATCATTTTTGTAAGCTGCCTTGAGTCCCATTTTTGGAGAAAAGACAAGATAAAAATAAAGCAAAGAGGAGAGGAGGAAGGTGAAGCCAAAGTTCAGTTGATGCTGAGCCAATAATTTATCCATCCGCTATCGTCTTCTTTGAGTAGCAGAGCTCTCCTGGGTCATTCTTGTCACCTCCATCTTAGAATTTTATGCATGGCTTCTTTAAACTGCTGTGCTATCACTGAGAAGACCCTGCTATGAAAAGGCAGGCAGGATCTCCATTAAATATCTTAACTGGACACAGAGCTAGAACCAAAAGAGGATGGAAATACAATGGCACAGAAAATCAATGATATAGCATTCAATGATATACACAGGGCACATCTAGATTGATTGGAAAGTCTCAGATTTTGTTATTCTTCCAGGTTTTGCTGTTGTTGTCTGCCTTCAAGTTGTTTTCAACTTATGGAGACCGTAAGGCAACACTATTATGGGGTTTTCTGGGGCTGAGTGTGAGTGACCGACCCAAGGTCACCCAGTGGGTTTCCATGTCCAAGCCGAAAGATCTCCAGAGTCATAGATCTCCTGATCTCCAGAATCATAGTCCAGCGCTCAAACCAAAATCAGTTGACCTGGGAAACTGATATAAAAAGTCTCTGATGGTACCGAGAGTCAACAGAAAATATTCTGGCATAAACAAAATGCATCCATACCCAAAATAAAACCAACAGAAAGCACAAAATCTGAGCCTTTCTGGTCTTTTTAATCTGGATGCATTCTTAGCAAGTGCAAAATATCATCGTCATCGCCATCAACAATAATGTCCTGCCTCTCTCCCAGTCTAGGACTCAAGGATGCTTACAAAGGTGAAAACAGATTCAGCGTTAAAATTCACACGAGCTAGCTTAGAAGGCCTTTGCTTGTCATGGCCTCTCTTTCTAATTCCTCCAGTCCCAGTGGTACCTGTGAACGTTATACTCCCCTTGCGATGATGGAGATGAAAAGAAGGATTTTCTTGGAGGTCCCTTTTGGGGGGGGGGCGGTCAGGATGGGGGAAGGGTGCACCAGAATTTTGATGACACAAGCCAGCCGCATGAATGGCGACACAAAGGCCGCTGGCATTTTATTGTGAGTTTCTGGTGCCTCTTGAGGAGCCTCATTTGACCGGACAATAGCTTTCCTTCGTGTCACCGCCCTTTGGGTCCCCCAGCGGTCCCAGAGTTCCAAGGTCAGGCAGAGTGCCAGCTTTTGTTTCCACCCACTCAAACATTCCATACAAAAAAGGGGGCTCCTTTGAAAAGACCCCAAAGGTGGGTCAGAAACAGATACTATTTTGTTTGCTGGGGGAGAAGAACTATTTTTTGAAAAAAGTGAGTCAGAAATTAAACATTCCTCCTACATTTTCTATGCATTCAAACGAGGAAGGAAAAATTCACTCAGTGCAACACCGTTCTGCACAATTGGGGAGAAGCATCCACGTCTTTTTTACTCGACAGAATCTGGGATGTGGGTTCAGAGCTTGAAAACTCAGTGGAATTGTTCCAATGTTCTCAATAATGTTATTCGTTCAGCATCTTTGGCTTAAATATTATATGCAAACATATTCAAAGCTTTGTGTGGAAATTATGTTATCGGCACATTTGTAATAATGGAAAAAAAGAACAATTACAGTCCTCCCTCTACATTTGCTAGGGTTAGGAGCACAGGACCCCCATGAAAGTGGGGAATGTGGAAAAAGCAGAAGTGGGAGGCTGGTGGGACTTCTTGCCACCTCCACGGCTGCCCCACAGCATTTTTAATTAGCTTTCTTCACAATTTCTCAGTCTCATGAGGCTTCCAGTCCCTATTAAAAATGATATAGGGAAGCCGCTGCAAATAATCCGCGAATAATCAAATCCGCAAAGGCAAAACCCGCAAATGTGGAGGGCTGACTGTATATACGTCTCATCTATTTTACAAAAAATGACCACACCTGAAAGAGCCCTGTTTTTTGTTTTGTTTTCAGTCCATGCACCTAGAGAGAGCTGCACCTGATATCCCTTATATCAACAGTTTAACCTTATTTTGCTAAGGAAGAACTATTGTATCTTCAGCTTCATTCACACATGCGCTGCACTGGTTATCAGTTCAATTTAAAGTTGAGAAAAATCTGATTCAGCACAACTAGTTTAATATTTTATTTTATTAAAGGATGGGTGCGAGTCTGGAGGGCCGGGCAGCTTATCACATTTTGTCTTGACAACTGATGGAGAAGCAAGAGATTTTGTGAAGCAGAAGCAAGCTTAGCAGCACATTCATTTGTCCGTCTGTTCCTGTAAGCATCAGAGTTTGTCAATTCTTGTCTCCCTAGAAAAACAACTGGAACTTCATATCCCATATTCAGCCTTCTGACATGACTGATTGCAGCAGAACCCCTCAGAAAAGCTCTCTTCTCTCCATAAAGTAATGAAATGTTTCCACAGAAAAATACAGCCATCAGAAAAATTTCCACCCACATTTCTGGACTGAACTAATGCATTTAGTATAAAATATTTCTAAACTGTATTAGAAAATATTATGTCAATGATCATACTTTCAGACTCAACACAAGATTTGTCATTCCAGAACAGCAAGGGGGGAAAAAAACTCCAGTAAGCACATATCCTCCCATTTTTCCAATTTGGCAAGCACAGCTCCAATAAATCCTCCATCTTCCCACTTTTTCAGCTGCTTTTAAAATGTCCCGGTTTCTCTCTCCTCCCACCCACACACTCCTTTGTTCCTCAGCTTTCTAGCTGATTGCTAGAAAGAGAGTTAAATGTCCACAAGTAGTTTCCACACAAGTTAGAAAGAGGGAGAGGACAGGAGAAGGCAAAACCTAGCCCTTCCCAGTAGACTCAAGCAAAAGCAAACTGCTGCAGCCTCTTCCAGCTTCTCTGCCCTTCCTCGTTCATCACTTTTGCCATCCTGACCACACTTTGATCCTGCTTGGCCACAAGTTTTTCTTCATGAAATTCTGGAAGACATGGAAGTATGAAATGAAATGTTGGAGGGCATGTATGCATTGCTAAGTAATACTGTATGGTAGATCTTACTTCAGTTAGGAGGTAAAGACAAACAACATTCCAGCGTGGATACCTGAGTAGGAGTCAACTACAATTTGCCAGAGTCTGTACTGCTTGGATGAGATTGCAAACTAAAAGCAGAAGCATTTAAAATTTTCCCATAATGTGTAAAGGAAAAGAGATGGGAGAAAAAATAGATAAGCCTGAGACACACTCGTGTAAATTCTCCTGACAACAAACCATGGTTTGTTTTTATGTCTGAAGTGAATCATTGATCACATCCGAAACATCATAAGAAACCATAATGTGGTTTGCTAAAATTAAAATGCTTGTGTTATGCAACTCTGCCTCTAATAATAACCCACGATTTGTTAACTAACCACAGGCCACCATTTGTACTACGGTTTGTTGCTGGCTTACAAACTTTGGCTTCTTGTGACAACCAACTCCATAACTATGGCTTGTCCGCTGCTTGTTTCACCATTTGCCCATGCTCAAATAGGAAGCGACAAAGCAGGTAGGAGAGAAACCTAGTACATAAACTCATTTATATGTATACACCCGTTAACAAACCAGATGTGTATTTGGGCGTCACTTCGTTAACAGATAATTAAAGCGGTGTCTTCCAAAATGCACCCAGAAATGACTTTTTCTTACAACAACCTCCACTTTTTTTACAATTTTCGTTTTGTTGATGAAACTTAAGAGGTCTGCACTTTTTTAACATTCTTGGGAAAGCTGGAGAGCTATTTTCTCCCCTTTCTTTCTGTTTTTCTATTTACGCATGCTCAGTAAAGGATTCTGAAGACAGCTGCAGTTTACCTTGCCTGATGTAGGTCAACACACCGGCCATTGTAAGTTCAGCTAGTATAGGATCCCACTCTTTCCCAGCTTATATTTTCTTGCACTGTTTATAGCAGTGGTTCTCAACCTTCCTAATGCCACGACCCTTTAATACAGTTCCTCATGTTGTGGTGACCCCCAACCATAAAATTATTTATTTATTATTTACAATGCCTCCCCCCCCAGCAAAGGCCGCCTCGCCGGCCAGGAACGGGGGGGCGGGCAGGAAGGGAAAGAGGAGCTGTGCATCTCCCCCGGGAAAAAACTCTGAGAACCCCCCACACTCTGCTTCTGTTTTGCTCTCTTTTCCGCTGGGGGGGGCAGTGTGGGAAAAGTTTCCAGAGTGTCGACCCTGGCGGGGGGGGGCAGGAATCCCACTGCCGTTGTCTTTTGCGCCTGGCGCAGCTCGCCCCCTCGGAAAAGCGCCGCCTTGCGGCCCCCGGCCCTTCTGCGGTGCCCCCCTCCGTGCCGAGTGGGGCAGTACCCCGAGTAGCTTTAGGGCATGAGTTCCGATGCACCAGCAGGTCGGGCAGCGTTCCAGCAAGGCAAGGGTCCACGATAGCCCAGCAGGCACTCCCAAGATGGACAGTTGTGAGCCGACAAAAGACCGAAGGCTGAGTGAGTGCCTTTTGTAGACAGGCAACTCCTCCAGGTGCTATCTCAGCAGCAGCCTGATTGCCTGGTGTTTACTATTTAAATGCTCCAACCTTCTGAGAGCCCTCTTTGTTCCCGTTGCTGCTGGTAAGTAGGTACCCGCTCCTGAACTTCCCCATCCGACTCTTCAGGCTGGGGTGGGCCTGAGGCAGCCCCTGGCCCCGCTGCCGGGACCGGAGCTGTGTCCAAGGCAGCCTCTGGGGTGGGCTCGGCGGGTGCATCAGGTTCCATGACTTCAAAGTCCTCCAGTTCAGACCCAGAACTTGAGTCTTGGAGTGCCAGGGCCCTGAGAGCCGTGGCGAGGAGGGGGCCTGCCCCTGGGTTGTTGCCGCCCCCCTCAAGCTGGCCCGTCAGAGTGGAAGTTCTCCCGGTACTGGAGAAGGGGAGCGATTTCAGTCCCTTCTAAACAAGGGGCAGGAGGATGCAAGCGCGTGGCTTGCGCCTGCGCACCACCACTGAGGAGGGAATGGAGCCTAAGACCATCGGAAATACGTATTTTCCGATGGTCTTAGGTGACCCCTGTGAAAGGGTTGTTTGACCCCCCCAAAGGGGTTGCGACCCACAGGTTGAGAACCGCCGGTTTACAGCAAACATGGTGCTGCAATCTGACACCAAAGTCTGCATTTCTGTAGCCCTCTTTTGCTATTCTCCCAATGTGGATGCCGCTTAAAATACTTCCAGTTAGACAGAGGACAAAGAAGAAAGTGGGGCTGAACAGTCATAGAAGGACTTTGTAAAAATCTCTCAAATACTCATCCCTACTGCAGATTTTGGAATGAAGAAAAGTATGCACGCCAAAGCAGATTTTCAGGGTATAGATAAATGATTCAAAGGGTAGAAAACATTAAAAACCTAGCATAACTTTAATACCACGAGCTTGAATCAATAAAAAAGGAAGCAGGCAGGCTGTTCTGTTAGTGAATGACTCCGTATTGGGCAATTATTTATTGGTCCAATTTGCCTGGACTAATAACCTGTACCCAACCCAGTTAAAATCAATTTGCTTATCTAAATGTGCCTTCATACTTAGTAAGAATTGACTAAATAAATTGAATTTTTCTTAATTGGATTTGTTAATAAATGTCCTCCCCAAAGTATTTTAAGATGGTTTACAGTGGAGAGAGGGGAAAAAATCAAAAACAATAACCTGGCTTTTTAAAAGCTGAGATAAACAAAGCAAAAGCAGAGAAATAAACAAATACGCACAAAACAGCAATTCAAAGGATGTGAGGGATGAAAATGGCCTTTGAGGCCCCTCCCTACACTGCAAACCCCAGAATTCCATAGGATGTTGAAAGTGGAATAGTAGCGCTATAACAGTCTAGTGTGGAAATGGCCCCCGACACCATCCGTCTAAACTGGGCCTTGCAAAGCCCCTCTTCTGAGGGACGTGGGCTGCCTTCTTCACCCTGAGGGGAGACCGCCCGCCCTCCTTAAACCTCCTTTCCCTCCCAACTGTGGAGGAGGCTGAGGCCTGCATCTTTTCTCCTAGGCCGCAGCGGTTGCTAGGGAAGCCCTAGCAACCGCCTCCGCCACTGCTGCTGCAGCTCCACCTCCTCGTCTTGCAGCCAGGATTTCACAACTGTGGGGAAGGAAAGCCAGCTCCTGGGGTGGCAGGTAAGTTTAGGGTTCCTTCAGCTTGCTTTAGCCCCTCTAGATCAAGAGGGTCATCCACGGACCAGTGCTGGTCCAAGAGCCAAATTTCCAGGACAGAAAAAAAAAAAATTAACCAAGGAGCATAAATATGGTACCAATTCCTGGGAGGGGAAAAAAAATACACTGTCCCACTGTTGAGTAGCTTGAAATGCACTAATCTAGACTGTCATGCTTATATTTGCCCTGTAATTTTATATGCACTGGATTTATATCTATATTCCATATTCTATGTGTCTTTTCTCTAAGCTGGGTTTATTTCTCACCCCCTTTCTCCTTTCCTCTTGATGGTGTAATAGTACGATCTTGGCTTTCCCAAGGAATTTTATCCTCCACCCCAACACCATTAGCATCTTCTTTTACTTAAATTCTAAACTACATGTTATGTTTTTAATTTCTCAGAGGAGAGACATGCATGAGAATCTATCTACGCAAAAGAAAAAAAATATATACAAATACCACCACCCAGCTGGAGATCGAAAGATGGATTGATTGAAAAGATGTAGCTGTGTTTTAAGTCTCTTGCAGAGTTGGGAGGCTCCTTTAAAACTAAATTACGTTAGCCTGTAAAGGGATGATATGATGATTGTTGGTTATGTGACGGTAACAGTAGCAAAGCTAGTGTTTTGTTTTATTTTTCATGTGTGCCTTGTCCACTTATTAAATAGGATGGCAGGAATGTACTTTAATCATAAAAGTCTGTTCAGAGGGTTGTGCCGGCAGTAGTTTCTAGTGGTTTCTGACTTACGGTGACGTTGAGGCAAGCCTATCGCATGGTTTTCTTGGCAAGATTCGTTCAGGAGGGGTCGCCGTTGCTTTTTTCTGAGGCTGAGAGAGTGTGACTTTTGCCCATGGTCTCCCAGTGGGTTCCCAGGAATCCTAGTCCAATGCTCAAACCACTATGTTCTCCCCCTACCATGGCCTTTTAATCTCACTTCAGCCCCATTGCCCCAGTCCCAACAAAGACGAGGGCCATTTCCACACTAATAATAATAATAATAATAATAATTATTATTATTATTATTATTATTATTATTATTATTATTATTATTATTTTTATTTTTATCCTGCCTCTCCCAGTGGATCGAGGCGGCATTACAGGAATATATAAATACATTAAAACATTAAAATGTACCCCATCCTCCCCACCCACCAACCCTTCTATCCCCTCCCCAAACTGCAAACCCCAGGATTCCAGAGGATGTTGAAAGTTGAATCATCGCGCTATAACAGGCTAGTGCGGAAATGGCCGAGGATTCGGCACTCATCTTCCTTGCGTTCCTCCTACTGTTAAAAGACTCAGGGCCTTTCCGCACTATGCTGTCACGGTGCTATTATTCCGCTTCCAACATCCTATGGTATTCTGGGGTTTGCAGTTTACTGAGGCCAAAGAGCTCTCCGGCTGAGAAATTTTAAAGGCCCCCTCCCTAAACTGCAAACCCCAGGATTCCATAGTAGGAGGTTGGAAGTGGAATAATAGCACTATAACTGTGTTGTGCGGAAATGGCTTCAGTAAGTCAACAGGGAGCCACAACCAAATCTTTTGTTTATATTTTTGTTTTTAAAAAGGGGTAGTAAGAAATTCAGTCAGCCCTCTGTATCTGTGGATTCTGTATCCACAGACTCAACCAACCATGATTTTTTAGAGATGTTACAGTTTTGTACTTTAACTCACAGAATCTCTTGGGCTCTGCTAAGTGCAAATTATAGTCCAAAAAAGCAACTTTTCCATCTTGTCTCTATGCTTGGTTGATGAAAAGCAGTTTGTAAATGTGTTTTTACTAAATAAAACCAGAGGGTTCTGCATACAAGTGAAAATGTGTAGGAATTTAATTGTTTTAAAACTTTCTAACAGAGATACATACATATATATATACATACAGTTGATATACATATACAATTAGCTGCTGACTTTTATTTTGTTTTTGTTTTTTTGCTTTTTCACCCAAGGAAGGATTTGCAATGGAGAGTTCAGAGCCACATTGGCTGGAGAGGTTATTTCCGCCTCGGTTCAGTGAGGAAGACTTCTTTGGTCAAATCCATCAGTCCAAACCACTGATTTGTGAGAAGATGGAGCTGGAGAGAGCAACGAGAAGAGAAGAACTTTACAATATGGCAAGGGACAAGTTTCAGGAAAACCAAGAGTTGCAGAAAGAAAAATTCCCTTCCATTAATGAAGATAAGCCAAATTTAGAAGAGAGAAAGATAGAAGAAGAAACAGAAAGAATTTCTGCCTGCTGGGTATCTGTTAATTTTGGTGCTGAACCTGGAGGAAATGTGACAGAAACAGAAGGCCACTGTCTCTGGAATGCAAAGGAATTTGCAGCTTTAAGGCAAGAGATGTCCAAGGAGCATTTGGGAAACATCTCTTTAAAGCTTCAGCTGTTTTTTTTAAAGGAAGAACTGGTAGAACTTAAAGCCAAATGCAAAAAATTAGCAACAGAACTTGATCAAGCAAAACAAGAGCTGAGCTCTGCCAAAAAAGAAAGTCTGTGTAAGGATGCCCAGTTAGAGCAGATCCAAAGGCAAAGCTTCAAAAAGGATTCCAAGATTGAAGCACTTAAACAAGATTTACATGAAAAATCAGAAAGCATCAGAAGTTTACAGGGGGAACTGCGGCAGCACGAGAAGAAATCTTGCATTTGGATCTGGACAAGAAGGACCTGCAACTAGAGTTAAAGAAACTCAAAGAGCAGCAAGAGTTCGAAAAAAGGTTAGTGGTTGAAAAGGTGAAACTGTCTCATGATATGGAGCTCAGAAAAATAGAAAAGGAATTGGAAGATGCTAAAAGGGAGCAGAGTATGGAAAAAGCCCTGAATGCTAAAAACACTGAAGCTCTAGCAATCCTTAAGCGACATTTTTCAGGCCAAGCATCATCCGATCTAGGTCAGAATCTGAGGATTTGTTTTCTCTAATGCAAATACAAAATTTTAAAATAAACTGTGAATCTCATTTTCGTGATTTGTTATATTCTTGCAGAGTATGGAAAAAGCCCTGAATGCTAAAAACACTGAAGCTCTAGCAATCCTTAAGAGACATTTTTCAGGCCAAGCATCATCCGATCTAGGTCAGAATCTGAGGATTTGGTTTCTCTAATGCAAATACAAAATTTTAAGATAAACTGTGAATCTCATTTTCGTGATTTGTTATGTTCTCGCAGAGTACGGAAAAAGCCCTGAATGCTAAAAACACTGAAGCTCTAGCAATCCTTAAGCGACATTTTTCAGGCCAAGCATCATCTGATCTAGGAATCTGAGGATTTGTTTTCTCTAATGCAAATACAAAATTTTAAAAGAGAACTGCGAATCCCAGTTTCGTGATTTGTTATATTCTCTGTTCCTTTCTCCCTTTGTGGTCCATGTGGGGGAATTTTGTAAATGCATAAGGACAAAATAGCTTCTCCTTTCTTCAGAGACGGTGTCTTCCTTTTGGGGAGATTCTGGTTTTCGTCTGTCTCAGAGAAGCCTTGTGATCTTACAGCTACAGGCCACTATTATGTCACTTGTGTGCCCCACTAGGCGTTTATTTTCCACATGAGAACAGTTTTGCCAAAGACCACTAGTTCTTATTGAGAGAATCATGTATGGGATACTGAGCCTGAAAGCACCATTTCATATCCCTCACGGTTTATTGTGCGAATGGATAAAGGCTTGGCCAAACCCGTTTTTAACACGCGAGGATTTGCATATAAATAAAATCAGAGCCATCAGCAATTTTATTTTTTTACAAAGCTCGCCTCTTCAGCATAGCATGAAAGCACTCTTACTAGAGGAAAAAAATAATACTTCTTATTGGGAAAAATAACAAAGCATCTGCCACTCTTTCTCTAATTTGATTTCTCGCACATTTGGGGGGCAATTGCAATAAAAGATGCATCGCCTGTGTGCATTTTCTCAGGAGCAGATGCAATTTTAATCCTTAACCAGTAGGGGGTAGCCCTTGCCTAGCTCTTTGGAATATAAAAGAGCTTCTATGGATTGCATCAGTTTTTGCAGTTCTGGGCATGTGCAGGCTTTGGATTTGCACAGAACTGTTCGGCAGCCTTTTGCTTCTTAGTGGCCTCCTCTCCGCTCCCTTTGGGTCGACGTTCGCCACCTCAGTCCCGGGAACTGGGACGACATGACGTGTTCAAATAGCAAAGGAGGAGCCCCTCGGTCACCTTTTTCCAATCGGTTTCATGCTGCTTCTGAAGCTACGGCCATTTCCGCACTAGACGGTTATCGCGCTATCGTTCCACCTCCCGTGGCGTTCTGGCATTTAGAGGGGCCGTTGGGACTGCCAGCTTTTTTGGCCTCTGGGAACTACAACCCCCAGAATTCCACGGGAGGTTGACAGTGGGATAATAGCGCTATAACAGGGTAGTGTGGACAGAGAGTGTGGCCATTTCTGCACGAGCCTGTTATAGCGGGATGATTCCACTTGCAACCTCCTATGGAATCCTGGGGTTTGCAGTTTCGGGAGGGGCCAGCCGGCCCCTCCCGAAACTGCAAACCCCAGGATTCCATAGGAGGTTGCAAGTGGAATCATCCCGCTATAACAGGCTCGTGCGGACACGGCCCATGTCTTCACTTTAGTACTTTGCTGTTTTTATTGCTATCCATCAAAGACATTTCTTTTCAAACAGGCCTTTCATGGGTGAGCAGGAGCGCATTTTCCTTATTACCTCTTTTTAAACTTTATTGTAAGTTCATAACTTTATATGCCTTTTAATGTTTTTAACTGTTTAAATGTTTTCAATGCCTGGGTCGCACTTTGGGAGAAAAGGCGGCATCCAAATCCAATAAATAAACCCACATTGCCTGGAGGGCTGATCTGAGTCTTCCTTATCTTACTTCTTATAAAATAAGAAATTTATATTATTATTTATTATTTATATTATTATTTATTATTAGTATTTATATTATTATTATTTATATTATTATTTTATTATTTATAAAATTATTTATTTTATAAATTCTTATTTGTAAAAAAAATTTTAAAATTATTATTTATAAAATAAGAAACTTTCCCCTTATTTATAAAATAGGAAACTTTTATTCATCTTTTGTTCAAAAAAATATTGCAACCCTTTTAGCAAAATGATAAATATTTGCACGCCTCCTTTGCAACTGCACCCATTTATTAAGAGACCCCAAACTTTCCAAAAGGAAATAATGGAGGGTGATCTGGACGAAGGAAAAAAAAAATTTTAAGTTTAAAAAAAGCCAACCTCAAACCCACGACCGTTTGAAATGCAGGGGGCTCCCCCTCTCTTAGAACAATAGGGGGAACCCTGTGCGCATGCTCCGTAGCCCTTAAACCTTTTCAAATTACTTCCCCACCTCCTCTTCCTCGTTAAGGCGCGTGCGCGGACTCCTCCGTTTTCCACCCACCGGGAGGCACCAGTGCGCACGCGCCCCCTTTCTTTTCTTCGTCGTCTTCTCACGCAGGCGCAGAGCGGGGCGCTTCAACGTCCCAACGGTCGAGGGTGTGGGGGGCGCGAGGAGCGCGCAACTCTCTCCGTTCGCTCCTCCTCCTCCTCTGCCCTATCGCTTTGCTTAGGGTGTTGTTTCGGCGCATGCGCCGTCGTAAGCCGAAGTGGGCGGGAGCGAGGGCGACCGCGGGCGTGACGTCGCGACGCCGGTCTCGCGGACGGCGCTGGCCTTATGCGCGCGCGCGCGCGCCCGGCGTGCTTGCGTCAGGCTCCGTGGCGCAGCGTCCTCCCCCCCCCCCTCTCTCTCTCGCTCTCCGCCTGCCCCTCCGAATGAAAGGGAAGAAGCGCCCAGCCAGCGAGGGCTTTTGAAGCGAGCGGCGGCCCGGCCCGCTTCAGTTCCGAGGGGCCGCGTCCGTTCCTCCGCCCCCCACCCGGCCCCGGAGGCGCCGTGGCGAGCGCCGCGCTTCCCCCTCAGGTAAGACCCACGGTTGCTATGGAAACCGCTCCTCCCTTCCCCTTCCCTCCCCCCGCCCCCCTTCCGCAGAGAGCGGGGACCCCGGGGAGGGGGGGAGAGGCGGGGGGCGCGCACGTACCTCGGGGGGGACACGGGACGCCGCCCACCCGCCGTGGCCTGAGGGGCGCCCCCGCCCCCCCAGGGGAGCGGGGCGAGGGTAAAAGGTCAGGCCCGTCTCCCCTTAACCTTCCAGGGAGGGGGCGCCGCCGCCCCCTCCCCCTCCCCCTCCCGCCTGCTGGAACATTTTAGGATTTTCTGGATGGGGAGCCCGGCGCCCCTACAGCCCCCGCCCCCCTAAGATCCAGATTTTCTCTAGCCAGACCTCCCCCTCGGAAGCCCGCCGGGTTAAGCCTGGAGCCTAATTAGACGACCTGTGTAATCACCTTTCTTCCCCTCATTTTCCCCCTCCCATGATGTGCCTCGCCTCTGGGGAACTGAAGGTGAAGCGTGTGGACTCCTTCCCGCCTCTCCGGTTGTGTCCTCACCACAGTCTCGGGAGAGAGGTTGGACGCAAAGAGCAGGAAAAAGTAAGTGCACGTGTTCTTGTAACCGGTTCAGTGCTGAGCGTTGGGGTTGCACGGAGGCCTCCCTGGCTTCAGGCTGACACTCCAGGCTATAACCTACTAGAGGGGGGTGGGAAGCAGGGAGAAAGCCTTGAACTTGATGGGGGGGAGCTTTCGGGGCAAAGATGCGCAGCAAACCTGGTACTCGGAGTTGCTCTATGAACCCTCACTTTGAAAGCAAGGTCCCGGTGCTCATTCCCGAGACTTCACTCTTTGTAGCATTTTTTTTTAATTATTTATTTGTATCCCGCCTCTCCATATGGATCGAGGCGGCGAACAACTTACAAATGGCATATATTTCTTATACATGCCCCCAACAAGCTGGGTACTCATTTTACCGACCTGCGGAAGGACGGGAGGCTGAGTCAACCTTGGAGCCCGGCAGGATCGAACTCACAACCTTGTGGCTTGCAGTACCTTCGTGAGGCTTCATAAAAACAGGAATCTTGGTTAATGTTGCATCATAATAAGTACATGCAGGGATATAGCACATTCTCAGATGTTCAGAGGTATGTGTGCAACGTGGTAATCCACACAACAGACCTCTGAGATAGATTTTTCTTTCTCTCGATTGCAGATCTGAGGGTGAGAGAAAAAGGTTCTGCTTTAGGCTACCTGTGACACCAGTATTGGGTGTGCCTTATTTTCTAGTAAGTGGGCCTAGGTTGTAACCCTGGGTTTGGTGGTTGAGATAACATGCACTTGGGACCTCTGCCTTCTATTCTATACCTGTTGTCTGTGCTAAAGAAGGAACACCTTCCCAAAACTGTTGCCCCATTCTCCCATTCATTTCTAGTTTCCTCTTTGGGAAAAAGGAAGGATATAAATTCAATCAGTAAAGAACAGTCTCAGCAATAGTCCATTGAGAAGCTGTGCATTTAATCTGTAAAATGGACAGAACCAGGCATGTGGGGAGATGGTGTTGCCATGGGATCATTTCCATCCCGGGCGTTTGATTTCCAGTGTTGTCTAATAAGGCCATAGGAGCCTTGCTGGATCAGACCTTAGGTTTGTATAGACCTTTGTGGGGCCAGGTGGTTAACAGAGCGCTTCCAGGAAGCCCCAAAGCAGAACAGGAGAGCAGTAGCTCTCCCCATTAATATTTCCCACGAAACTGGTATTCAGAGGCGTTCTGATTCTGGAGAAAGCCTGGTGGTATCATGAGTAGTATCAGTTGGTAGTTTTGTCCTCTGGGATGCCTGAGGTGTAAGATTGGCATCTGAGGAAGGCTTTGCTTTCTATTTCATCAGCAAGGGCTAGTGTTAGAGGGTGGCCCCATATCTCTGGCATACCCTCAGCAGGGAGGTGCATTTGGATCTTTCTTTGTCAGCCTTCAAGGAACTTCTAAAGACATATCTTATTCTTTTGAGCGGTTTGTAGTTATGTAACTGCTCCAGCTCTTTTTGCCGTTTTAATGGTTTTCTTTGCCTATTGCTTTTAGCTGAACCGGTTTTGATATTTTCATGTTTGTTGTTTGTTGTGATTTTATCTTATTACTGTCTACTGTAAACCACCTTGGGAGGCTACTTTATTGTGAGAGGCAGCTTCAGAGTAAACAGGCCTTTGATAAATGGAACTTCAAAGTGCTGAGCTTGTGGTTGGATTTTACTCAAAATATTTTGTCAAGGGATTTTTAAACTATACTACAGATATACCTCAGTTAACAAATTAGACACCTTCCTAGGCTTTGTTGCACTGTTTACTGCAGATGCACTGCAACCCAGCATGAAAGTCTGTCCTTCTTCCCTCCTTCACTATCCTCCCAGTGCTGGTGCTTGTGAAATAAAACCCTCCAACTAGATACAGGACCAGAAAAGGGGGACTGGGCTGGGGTTGTGTGAAAAGACTGTGTAAAAAGGAGCTTCTTGTGTATGTCTGGGTTGACAAAGTATGAATCCCAATCTTTGCAGAAGAAAGATTTTGAATGCTTGCTTGTTTTTGATTATCAATCATTATTTTCAGTCATTTGCTTTGCATTTCTGAGAACCAGCTTAATATTTCCTGTTCAAAGTAGCATCTTTCAGAAGTATACCTAGTTAAAAATTTCCGTCAGACCCGAAGCACCTCCTTTTGAATGGAAAACCACTCCTGTTAGTGTTGCCTCACAGTCACATAATTCTGTTGCAAATAAAGTGAAACTGACCTTTTTTAAAAAAAAATTATTTTAACTTGAATCATTTTGAGTACAGAGATGAAGCGCATCAAAATCTTCAGACTTTATGAAATGTAAAAATTCTCATCCCCGTGGGGAATGGCAGTGCTGGGGCTTGACTCTAGCAGCTAAATGAAGCATGACAACAAGCTCTTGAATTTCCCTCCTTACCCTTGGCTTAGGTGACATCACTGCTATTTTGCCTCCTTTGCTGCTGAATAAAGTCTGCTCCTTGAGTGGGGTTTTTTTTTTACAGCCCGCTTTTTCCCTCCTCTATGCTTTAGGAATCATCCATCTAGAGGAGTGCAGTGGGGCCACAAACAGGGCTTAAGGCACAATAGGCATTCATGGCAGAGAGTCGGTCCCATTTTTATCTTTGTTTGCACCAAGAATGCCATGCTACGGAGAAATGAAGACTAGACTATTATTACCAAAGGAGGTGTGGTTTCCTTAACCCGTTTCATTCTGCTGAGGTTCTTGTGATGGTTAAATCCCCAGAAGGAAACCCTTCATAGCAAGAATAATGCTGATATTCAAGGTCCTGATCTGGTAAATAGCCGTATTTACCTTGATTCTTGAGTAGAACTGCCAGAACAAAGTCAACAGCCTGGGTTTGCGATCTTTATTCTTTTATCTTTTGTGCTGCTGCAGTTAGTGTATCTGGGAGGAATTTTTTGTTATGGTTTGTAAAGGGGCACAGAATTTATTTTGGCTCAAGGTTTGTCAGCGGACTTCTGCATAAGAATGTACAAAATGTATGCATATCAAAGTTTTTGTAGTGTCATTTTTTAAAAAAGTTGGTTTGTAGTGATGAAATAATTTTTAAAAAATGGTTTTTCTTTTTCACACCACACTGTTTTCCATTTGTAGAGGTGTGCTGATATTAATCTGTTGCAGCAAAATTCATTTTTTGGCACCTGAAAGGTAAACACACATTTATTGTGGATTCAGCCTTTGTGGACTGCAGGCCAAAGTATCAGAGAAGTGAAGCATCAGTGATATGATAACATTGCAGGTGGGATTATAAGTAGTGAAGCTAGAGGGAAGTGAAATGCAAAATGTACATACAGTGGCAAGTATGTATCTACTATGAATAAAAAGAAACTTCCCCAAGTTGCACTATAGGAGAAAGACCATACTGCAGTATCTTTTTGAAGTTTCTTTATCAGGAGTGGCCATTCTAAGATCCATAAAAGTGAACATAAGAAGCAGCCTTATGCTGAGTCAGACCATGGGTCAATCCAGTTTAATATTGTCTATTAATCAGTTATGTCCATATAGGACTTCAGACATGAACCTTTTGTGGGCCTACCTGAAAACAACCTGGGACCCTTTCTATGCAAAGTTCTGCTGCTGAGCTGCAGCACCTCCTTATAAAGTGATAGGTTGGCGTTTGTAGTGGTATGTATGTATTCAGCAGTAAATCCCGTTATCATAGGTAGGATATACAGTGGTAGGCCTTGCATTTGCAATACCGGGAGGACACAGTCCCACTTCAGGCAGCAGAAGTAAGTAAAGTGCACCTTTTCACTTTCTACAGTGGGAGTGAAGGACAGATATTCTTTTTATATAGAGAAGGATGAAGAAATTTCATCCTAGGTTTGGGAGCATGTTTGTTTTTTGTTGTACACCTGCACTAGAAAAAAATGTGGGTTGGTAAATGCTTCTAAACATGTTCCAGAGAAGCATTATATTTTAGACTAATTTGGTTCTCTTGTCCACTTCTTTTTATTGTCCTTTTGGCAATAAACTCAGCTGATTTTGTATGGATGCATACATATAGAAAGCTACATTCACTACTTGTTGTAAGGCTAGCAATATGAATTTATATTAAGAGAAATACTTGCACAGCCAAAAATGTATTGACATTTGATTTGCTGAAAGTCTTCCCCTACCCAGAAATAAATGCATTTTGCATCTGTAAGTAGGTATACATTGGAAACATCGTTCTTGCATGGTACATTAGTTTCCAAAGTGCTTGTCAAGATCATATGTTGTGATCTTTATCATCCATGTTGCTTATGCTTTACAGCTAGGTGCACTATGTAAGACAGATTCTGTCTCCAGGTTTTAAAAACTATTAATAAGTTACCTTTTCAACTAAGAGTGGTCAGATATCTGACTCTGGAAAGTTCTGTCTTACCTCTACTGTACCAGTATATTTTCTGTCAATATCCGGCTGCTTTAGGATTTTAACACTTTGAAGTCTAATGAAGAACCAAGTAAACCAAATTTAAATTTTAAAAAGTTCTATTGGTTTCATGAGCAACGTGCTGGGAATAGTAATATCTGAAGCTAAGAATTGTAATTCTTTTCTTGCTTCACTTTGCATTTTGCTGTGTTTGCATGTTCAAAGAGTAAAAAAATCCTTTGAGATTTCTCCTGCTGACCCAGATCCTTTGGTATTGAGCTGAATTCTCCTGTTGCTGCATCAACAAACATGTGCACAAATTATCATGTATATTATGATGAAATAAAAATAATGAGGGAAGTGTGGTGTTCATCACGACTGAAAAATTTCCAAGCACCTTACAGTCCGTTTCTGAAAACCTGAATATTGGTGCCTAGACAGCATTACTTTTCCATATCCACACCCCACTCCCAAAACAGAACATTCTGGACGTGTGTGTGAGCTGGGGGAGGTAATCTCAGCTCTAAATGGAAATTAGAGGCAGCTAAATGATTGGGTTGTTGGAGTAGCACTCCTCCAGAAAAACATTAACAACATTTGGAGATTTTTAGTTTAGAAGAAGATGACTGAGGAGACAATGAGGGAGGGTTTCTGCCTCTGTAGACGGCTGTGAAGAAAGTGGAGAGGGACATTTCTTCCATCTGTCATAAGACTACAACTCAGGGCATCTAATGAAATTGGCAAGGGATTGAGGACAGACAAAAGGCTCTTCACACTTTTCAAAAATGGATTAGACAAACTCATGGCGCACCAAAGGCTGTTAGTCATGGTGGCTACCAGAAGCCTCCTTGTACCAGGTGCTGGGGAGCAGGATAGTCTCACCAAGACAAGCCTTTGGTGCGATCCAGCAGGGATTCTTACTCTGTGAGAGCGCACTTAGGGATGTAGTTGCAAGCAATATTTTTCCAGGCTACCTTTTTCACAGGATCAAAGGTGTGATATCCAGAGCAGGTCACAGCCTTAACCTCCATAGTTTTGCTGTGGCATTTTATGGCCAAGGATTATTTTTTTATGATTTCTGTTGTCTGACCCAAACAGCTGCTGCTCTTTAAACATAAATGGAGGGGGGCTCTTGATGTCATGTTATGGTTACTATGTCATGCAAAATTGTGGTGGTATCGTTGCTGAATATGGAATTGCCCTCCGCATGCCAGTGATGGGTGTGGTGGTCACTTGGGGTGTTCTGCTGTGCTCACAACCTGTTTGAAAAGGAATGGGATTGCTGCTTGACCCTAGATAGCCGTGTTTGAACTTGTCAGGGCAATGTTGGCATGGGATGCATTCAGATGTTGCTTGGTATTCTGTGGATATCTTACGGATGCAGATGGTGGTGCAAAATTAAGCCACCTGCTATTTCCAGTAAGGTATATTTTAATCCTGGATCTATTATTTACAAGTGGAAGCAGCAACAAAATGTTGTAGTTTGCAGTGCTCTTGATCAGGTACCAGCTATCCATGGCTCTTTCCAGTATGTTTCACACTATTGTTGTTCCTGTGACTGACATAGTTGGTGATCATGCACAGTCCTCACTGGGATATTTTTGGGGAACAAGGATTCCCCATTAGAGTTGGGTTTTTTTTAAAAAAGATATTTATGATGCTGTTGTGTGCCTTCAAGTCATTTCCAACTCAGGATGACCCTAAGGTGATCCTATCACAAGGTCTTCTGGGGCTGAGAGTGTGTGACATGATGAAGGTCTCTCAGTGGGTTTCTGTGGCCAAGCAGAGAACCAAACCCTGGTCTCCAGGGTCCATGGGCCAATGTTTAAACCTCTACACCAAGCTGGTTATCATTTATACACTGCAAGCTTTCCTGAAACCACCTGGCCGGCTAGTGTGAGAAACAGTGTGAGCCTGGACAAGATAGGCCTTTGGCGTGATCCAGCAGGGCCTGGACTTGCTTGTGGATTGAATGCTGCTGTTTTAGCCTACTTAAACATCCATACTCAATGAATTATTATTGTATGCTATACAATAGGATAATTGGTAGAAAAATTGTGCATAGTTGCCTTGGAAGCTGGATCCTAAAAAGCAGAGTGTAAAAATAAGTGGTTTTCATTTTGTTTAAAGGTATTCTGCTCAGATTCTTCTAATTTTTAAAAAATGCATTGGCATTCTTGAAGCACCCCCCCAAAAAAAAACTGATGGTAGGGAACATAGCTGTACAGCATTTTTCACCAGTGTCCCAAATGGATCTTTATTTTTTTTTTAGTTTTTTCATCTTCCATTCTTGAAGGACTCTTCCTTTCTCTGAGAATTCTTTTAGAAGCATGCAGATTTATTGAGGAGATGGTTTGCACTTTCTCTGACCTGATAGACACACACACCAGTTGACCCCTGAGTGTGTAATCTTGAAGTCATATTTTGATAAGGCATGCAAAATCATTGCCAAAGTGGAGAGAGAGGCTCAGTGCTATTGTTTGTACCATTTTGTTCTCTGCAGCGTTGGCAAAGATTGAAGTGGCATTCTCCAAGCCGTCTTAAAAATCATGTCAGCCTCAGTTGGACAGAAAAAGGGCCCGGGAAGGCAGCGTAAATGTGGCTTCTGCAGGTCCAACAGAGATAACGAGTGCGGACAGCTCTTGCTTTCTGAAAACCAGAAGGTGGCAGCACATCATAAATGTATGGTAAGTACCCCCAAAGGGAAGGGGTGGAACTGCTCAGATGGGTGGAACGCTTTCTTGCTGATGGAACACTGATGCAGAGAAGAAGAAGGGAGTTGCGGAGAATTGATGGGTGGAAAGGCATGTTTAGTTCTTTCTCTATGGTAATAATTCTCCCCTACCCTATGGCTTTCTTTTAACATCATATTTAATATTTGTTCAATATTGTTGAGCTTGGCACAGTACATAGAAAAGCGACCAGATATGGGGATGGTCAGGGAAGGGACTCACCCCTGTGGAGTCCTTACAGTAAGATATATTGTGAAAACATGGAAAGGAAGAGTACGTGGTTCAGCAAAGGAGTTATTAACAGAGTCATTATTCATTTGGAACAAATCCCCACTGGCTGTCTTTAATCCTGTGTTTTCTCTAGCTGAGCTTCATCCTGTCCAGACCGACTTGAAATGAAACCCTGTTGAACTCATGGAACTTATTTCTCAGTGAGCACATGCATCAGATAGGGCACCACATCACAGTTTAAAGTGGAGCATGAGATGTACACATCATTTCAGAGGGCTGCCCCTGTTAGTTTGATAAAGCAAAACAAAAGTGGAGTCTAGTTTTACCTCAGTGACTAACACATGTATTATGAAATAAATGTTCCAAATCAGAGTGTGTTGCGTCTGGAGCAGACTGTAGATTCTAGTCAGTGTAAACTTAGGTCATAATAAATTTGCTAGCTTTTAAGGAATGTCGAGATTTCCTGTTGCTTTTACTCAACATTTCTATTTAGTGGGGAGCACTAAAAATGTACTCATAAGCTCAGGTTCTGACCTTATTTTAGTAATGTTCCTGTACTATTATTTTTGTACATCCAGCTTTTCTCATCTGCCTTGGTATCTTCACATTCTGATAATGAGAGTCTTGGAGGCTTTTCCATTGAAGACGTACAAAAAGAGATAAAAAGAGGTACTAAGCTGGTAAGTTGGCATTTCCAGTTCACTAAAGAAGAATATGTGAAACTTTAGCAAATGAAATTTCTTAAGCTTAATCACTGGTAGCCTCCCACCCTTGTATGCCTTGCAATTATCCTGCTTGTATGCAGTACTCCTATGGTACCCTGAATATTGGTCATTGTACCCCTTTCTGAAGATTACTGTTTCTGACATAGCAAGATTTGTCATAACTTTAGCTGAACTAGCATGCTTCTCAAAAACATTTTTTTCCTTCAGCATTAAACAATAGGACA
Organism: Ctenosaura bakeri; assembly: GCA_948474755.1. Taxonomy (NCBI): domain Eukaryota; kingdom Metazoa; phylum Chordata; class Lepidosauria; order Squamata; family Iguanidae; genus Ctenosaura; species Ctenosaura bakeri. The sequence goes on from CAOLHI010002886.1 coordinate 270,704, forward strand.
GATGAGCAGAGAGCAGCCACACAGAAGAGAGATGCATAATCCCTCTTATAATGTTTTGGTGTTAATGGTAATTTTGCAGCTATCTTCAGTTAGAGGATTCTCTGTATTATCAAGATCCTGCATCTTGCAAGCTTCTTAAGATAGAAGTTTCGCATCCAAATATTTCCTCAAGTAATGGGATTATGTTGAAAGCTATGAGTACGCAGTATGCAAATCTGTTTTGTTCTGTTTCAGTTTAGTCCAGATATGTTGATTCCTGTTGATTCAGTAGAGCTTCTGCAAATACGTTACATAATGATTAATAACACAGAGCTGTTTTTATAGCAAGTTGCATCACCTGTCCAGACAGCCAGTACTGCTTCCTTTGACTGGCAGTGGTTGTCCACAGCTGTGGGACCCTTCTGGATGCAATTCTTGTAAAGTGGGGTGTCTGGCATTCAAGTTGGTCTCTTATTGCATGGAAAGCAGCGAGGAACAGTGTCCCTTTCCTATTAACAGATTTTAATCTCTTCAAAATAAGAGTTTTATTTGGGTTTATGAGGTACTGTACACATTTTTTTGTTTGCTATTTTTCCACTTTTGCTTGGGGCCCGGGGGCCCTAACCTTAGCAGATGTGGAGGGCTGATTGTACACTGAAATGCATTGGGTTACCTTTCTGTCAGTTAGCTCATCTCTCTCATTTTTTTAAATTCCCTTTGTTAATGTGCCAGAAGCCCTAATGTGATGTCTTCTTTCCTCTTTCTTTCAGAAATGCTCATTATGCCACTGTCCTGGTGCAACCATTGGGTGTGATGTAAAAACCTGCCATAAGACATATCACTATTACTGTGCATTGCATGATAAAGCTCAGATCCGAGAGAAACCTTCCCAAGGCATTTACATGTAACTACTATTTGTATTTTTCTTGTCTTAAAGTATATTAAAGGATGCAGCAATTGTTTGAAAACAAATGCTGAATGTAACTTTTGTTCATTGAAAACAATACTGTTTTACATTGTGGCAAATGCATTAGAATAGGTTGTAAACAGATGAAAAAATTCTGTATCATGGCTGACTTTGCACTTTCTGATGATTTGTCCCTAGGATATTATGTCGAAAACACAAGAAAGTGCCGCACAACTCTGAAGGTAATAATTATTCAACGCTTGCAGTTTTAAATAGCTCTGCATCGAGCACTTGCTTTCCATTGTGAATAATAATATAATAATGGTACTGACAGAGGATGATGAAAAGAAGATACAGAATTCATTGAGTCAGTTTTACTTGTGCATGAAAGGGGAACCCTGCTGGGTTAGACCAAAGGTCCATCCTTTTGCAGCTTTCAACTAAAAGCTTTCAGAAAGCCCCCAAAGTAGGACTTGAAGGCAGTAGCCCTGCTCTGTTCTTTACACTGTGTGTTGTTCCATGGCATACACTGAGTCACCTCTGCTAGACCACCTCGCTGTCATAAATATGTGTAATCTTCTCTCAGGAGCCTTCCGAGGTAGTAAACATCACCCCACCATGTGGCTGCACATTCTGTAAACCAGCTGTGAAGAAACAGAAGTGGGAGGGACTACATAAAGTATTTTGCCCGAGTCCTGTTTCTTAGTCCCATCTAGGATAGACCTGTGGAATTAATGGTTGAATGGCAAGCCAGCTTGTCTGTAGATCCCATTGATTCAGTGGCCCTACTCTAGTTGTGACTAATGGCAGGATTCAGGCCTTCTTCGAAGGCTCTAGACCAGAAGATGCCAACTGAGCCCTTCAGCTCTTAAACTCTCAGGAGTCCAGTGTAGGTCTAAGCTGCCTCAGCTTAGGCTGAGTGGATGTTTGGAAGTGGCAACAACTCTGTCGTGCAGGGTTAGTTTGGACTGAAGGAATGGGCCAAGAGACTCAGGTTGACCTGCCTGGCACCCAGGGATCCTGGCACCATTCTGTTACACCAACCCATTAAAAGCTGCTTCTTCAGTAACCAGCCTCTTCCCAAAAGTCCCCCCAGTTGAAAAGGTCTGCTCTCTTTGAATTGCTGTTTTGGCATGGCAGATTCAGGTAGGCTAGGCTGCCTCATACTGTTTAAAGTTTTGCAAGAAGGTACTTATTTTCAGTATTTGAGTGTTTGCTTTGGAAATCTAATGTTTACTCTGATGTAATGTGAGATGTGATCTTGGGGAAATGTTAGCAGTAAGAGCCTTTCCCTCCTCATGGCAGGAAAGTGAGTTTACTGAGTTTCTCTGAGAATGGAAATACAGTGATGAGGGAAAACCTTATATTCTCATAAACCAGGTTTTTCTGCTGGTGCCTGGAAACAGCTCAATAAGCTGTCCATGAGAGCAATTCACTTTTTCTCCAGCATTTCTGAGGTGCCAGTACTTGCATACTTTACAAGAGTCTTCCTGGGGGAAATGTTTAGGCTTCTCATATGTCCTTTGTCTTCCAGCAGATCTAGAAGAAGGTCTAAATGAGCATGAGTTGGAAGCTTCTCCCCCTAAAAAGAGGGGCGTAAAGGAAGGCCCAGAAAAATGACCCTCAAAGGGCAGTCGGAAGATGCTCGGTCAACATCTTCACATGGCACAGATGATGTAGAAAGTAGTTCTTATGTAAGTAATTTGTATGTTTAAAAATCTCACAAAAGCATGTTCTTCTCTGTTTCAAAGTGCATGTGTTTAGTAGTCTTCTGATTAAACCATATATTTTGGTTTTGGCCTATTATTTTAGAAAAGTGTTTTTCTTTCAGAGAGACAGATCACCTCACAGAAGCAGTCCCAATGATACAAAACCTAAATGTGGATTCTGTCATGCAGGTGAAGAAGAAAATGAAGCTAGAGGGAAGCTTCATATATTCAATGCCAAAAAGGCAGCTGCACATTACAAGTGCATGGTGAGAGAGATAGCTTTGCCGTCACTCCCTGTCTTTCCCCATACTTTGATTTAAAGGGCTTATGTAGTCTTTTCTTCAACTAGTATCTGTTTATTTTTATCAGTGAACAGGGCTTCCCCCTCAAGTAGGAACTCATCCCAAGCTTCACATCGCTGTTGTGTCCTCCATGATTCAGGAAAAAGTCTCTCTTCCAGACTTCAGATTAGCACCTAGTTTAACACGCAAGAGCCTCTGCTAGATCAGACGGCCCACTCAGATTGGGAACTTCTGGTTATGGTGGCTAGCCAGGCCTGTCTAAGAAGGCCTGGAAAATCAGTTGCCTTCACAGCAACAAGTGGTCACTAGCATACTGCCCATGAACCTCAAGGCTCAGTCTAGCCACCTTCAGTTAATTTGTGAGATCCTCTTTTAAAGCCATCCAGGCTGGTTGCCATCATCGCAGGCTTGCTAAATCTTCAGAACTCTGTCTCAGAGTCCCATCACCACCACTTTCCTGTTGCATTCTTGGCCATTTCTGCACTAGCCTGTTATAGCACTATGATTCCACGTTCAACATCCTATGGAATCCTGGGGTTTGCAGTTTCGGGCCCCTCCCAAAACTATAACAGGCTAGTGCGGAAATGGCCCTTGTCTTTGAAGACTCACATGGCTAGAGTTTACAGCACTCCTAACATTCTGTTTTTCCTGTCTTCCTAGTTGTTCTCTTCTGGCACTGTACAACTGACGACAACATCAAGGGCAGAATTTGGTGATTTTGATATTAAAACTGTACTTCAGGAAATCAAACGAGGGAAAAGAATGGTATGGCCGCGTGGTTTGAACCTAAGCTATTACATTTTCCTCCTGACTTTCATTTAAGTGCTGAGGGCTGTCTGCAATTCCTCACTCCTTTTCTAAATTCCAGCCACAAAACAGAGCGATGGACCAAGCTGATGTAGCAAGCTTTGTGGCAAGGGAGAAATTTAAACTTAATTTTACGAGGTTTAAGTCCTGTGCAGTAGTCACAGCGCAAAACTGGAAGTCTGAATGGATATTTGTTTTTAAAACTGTTTTAAGAATGTTGCTTCCCCACTGAGAAGACCCTGGAAATTGTTGCTTTATGAGTAGAAGTGACGACAAAGCAAAACATTTTGGCCTCTTTCACAGTATTGTGAGGGCTGACTCCTCTCTGTCTTCCTTGGCAGTAATTCAGTCCTCATGCAACAAACTGTGTGCACTCTGTCAGGAAGAGTTATCAAGAGCATAAACTTGGGGGATTTGAAATTGTGAAGTGGGTAGTTGAAGATCAGAATGTGATTCACATAACCTGACTGCTGTTTTTCTCTCCCACCCCCTCCCATTTTATAACAGAAGTGTACGCTTTGTAGTCAGTCGGGTGCCACAATTGGATGTGAGATTAAAGCATGCATCAAGACTTACCATTACCACTGTGGAGTACAAGACAAAGCAAAATACATTGAGAATATGTCACGAGGAATTTACAAGTAAGTGCACCCTATTGCCTGTGCGTGAGAGAAGTAGGGGGAGAAACCATCATGGGGAATGCCTTGTATCTCCAAGGGCTGGACTCTGTGGGAGGTTAGCAGGTCACTACAGCAGCTGTAAGGTTTTTGAATAAGAGAAGTAGCCACTTCTTTCACTGTGGTTGTTGTGCCTATCCAGCTTGCCCTACCCTTAGATTTACTGGTGTTGCTGGCCACAAGAGGGCATTCACTGAAAAATGTGGTCTGGCTCTTCAAGCAAGTATTGATGACTTGGGTGGTTTTTCTGGAGGATGTTGTCACAGAAAATCCCTTTATTTGTCTTTCCTTGTTTGACCATGTCAGTTTGATTTAGTAATAGTAAGTTTACATTAATACTTACCTAGGAAGTGATTTTAAGTGTCTGAGCCCAGGCTTGTTTGTTTCTTGGACTGAATGCCATTCGTTCTGAATTTTCATACCCATCACATTACATTAGTTCCTTTTCTAGGCTGCTGTTACTTCCAAGGAAACATTTATTACCCCTCCCCCCACACAGTTCAAATATTTCTGACTCTTGGGAAAATTTAAGGAATTTATACACTACGTAAAGTTAATGTGCTATACGTTTTTAATTTGATTGACTAAATAAAATTTGGTGAGACAGATTCCATTGATCTAGCTCACTGGATAACTTTCCAAAAAGACAGAGAGATGTGCAGTGTTGAGGAAAACACTACATCACTGCTTTAGAAATGGAAATGCCTGTGAATTTAGGGAAAACATACTGGTTTCCTGAATGTAGCTGTCTTGGTATGTGCTAAGGGAGAGCATTAAGAGGATTCTTTGGCTCTTTCTTAGACATTAAATGAAGAGTTGGAACTTGATCAGTTTCAACTAGAAAAATTTCATTTCCTCTTCATAATATGTCTATTTAGCTAAAACTTTGCCTTTCAGATTCGTATGTTCTGATCTGTTATAGACAATAGAACTTGATGATCTCCCATATGTTGAACATTTCTTCTGATGGCAATAGGTAGAAACAAATTGAAATCCTCCTTCTGTATAATGCCCTTAAAGGTTCCAAAATGTAGCATGTTTGGTTAAGAGAAATGTCATTGTTAAAATAGTTTTTTTAAAAAAAAATACATAGATATTGGTAGATGATCGTTGCCTCCAATTTTTTTCTAACTTATACACTGACATTTTGGTAATGTCCAAAATTTGCTTCTGCGCAGCAAGAGGAAATGTACCTCCATGGTCCATGTTATGTGTCATAACTACCAGTATGTTTGGCTTTTGAATTGGCTTGTCTGCTTAAAAGAGGTTGGGATTAATGTGGTCTGATGTGACTCTACTGAGCAAAAGATCCAACAAGGGCAACATTACACTAAAGATAGTCATATGTGCTTAAAATTTCCAGCACAGTTTATAAAACCCGATTGGTGAAACCATCTTTTGCAACAAAAGACAGTTTTCTATAAGAGATGTCAAGTTTTTGTCTAGTTTTCTTCCACCACTCTTGCCCCCTCCTACACACACACACACACACACGCACACAGTCATAGAAATATACACATATATTTTAAAAAATGTTGGCTTTGCATTGTCTGTAGGCTTTACTGTAAAAACCATAGTGGGAATGACGAGCGAGATGAAGAGGATGAAGAACGAGAAAGCAAAAGCCGTGAGAAATCAGTAGCTGACCATAGCGGAGTTCCCCAGCAGCAGCTTAATGGAAACTAGGTATGGCTTGTCCTCCCCTTCCAGCCCTCCTTTTGAGACACCACTGTACAATTGATGTAGCTGTTGTTAGTGGTAAGATGTTTTGAGCTGAGCCTATGCCAATAAGTGTGAGAGGGGGTTATTTGTTTTTAAACTGGAGTCTGTTGCACAAGAGCTAGGGATATGTCTCAAAATTCAGCTAACTTTAAGAAAGACCCTGCACTTCTGCCAATAAAAATAGCTATCATGTTCAGTTTGGTAATATGCTTTCCTCTTTTATTCTCAACTATTTTAAAATCTTATCCTTTTTTCCCTCATCATCTTTCATACAGGTTCAAGTGACACAGTTAAACTGGGAATGAATAAGACATCCATAATTACTAACCTTTGTGTTTTTTTAAAAAAACAATGCTTTAATAAAGTCAAAAAGGGGTTAGTAACTTTTTTTTTTACTACCTGACTGTTAGACATGTCATTGAACTGCCTGAAATGTTCATGTGTGTGAGCCTTCAATGAGCAGCAAAGGCTTCTTCTTCTTCTTTTTTTTTTAATTAAACATGTTGATATTATGTAGTTAGTCTGCAGTGTCTGGAGAGAGAGAGAAAAAAACCATACACCCGAAAACACTATAGGAATGAAAAATAATGTGTACCGTGTCAGTGCTGAGGCAGGCATTGAGACAATAAGCTCTGTTTCTGGACTGAATAAAATTTCTCAGATGTTCACCTCAACGGATTATTGCACCGTGGGAAGGTCTGGAGTTTGATTCGCAAAGTGGATATGTGTGTGTTGCAGTCAAGGCTGCAAGTAAGGGATTTTTGCATTTACCTTCATGTACAACCTGTGGAGGTAAAGCAGGAAGGAAACTGCTTGATTCTTCTTTTGTGAAAGCACACACTGTAGGGGTTTGGCGAGGGGGTCAGGGGGGCAGAGGCAGAATTTTAAGCAACTCCATATGATTTCAGACCGTTTGGGTTATTCCTGCTACAGTGGTTCCTACTGCCTAGCATTCCTTGCCAGAGACCTCAAGCTGCCATTGACTCTAAGCTGTGAGCTTCAGTACTCATGCCAAAGGGCTGTAGTTCATTTTTTCCCTACATAAAACACACACACGTATGTACACATGCCTACCTGGCCAGCCGGCTCTTACTTTCTTCTCCCTGCTATACCAACAACCTGTGGCTCGTTGCAACTGAAGAATGTGGTCACTTCTGGAAACTGCAGCTCCCCAACCCACCCACTTCCCATTAGATTTCAGAGTTACTGCTTAAATCTCACTATGGAATTTAGCCACCTTTATTGGACATCATACCTCAAGTGCTCTGTGCTGCGTGGAACACATCATGTTTTGTCCAAAAAATATATATATATATACAGATCCTGTATGCTGTAAGAAGAATGCAGAATAAGACTCTGGAATTATTTTTTTCTTCATTTTTTAAAGAGGTCAGTATTTATTTTGAGTCTTGTGACCACTATACAAGAATGTTTTGAGTATTTGATTAAGGTTTTCTGGCAAATCAGCTAGTCAAATGCTGTTAAATCTACCCAGCACTCTTCTGGAGTCTAATTAGCTTGAAATTATGCCAAGTCTTAATGTCCCAGTTATGATGTCATAGAATCCTATATCTACTAGTAATTTCTTCCATTGATTCAGCCCAGCTTAATCTGAACACAACCAAAAGATGTCATATTTGTTAGCAAACTAGCAAGTTTTCTCTAGACTTCATTCTTATCTCTTGAATTTGAGGCCAACCAGCAATGGAAGGAAGCTGACAACTGGATGAGAAACAGAGAAGATTCACTAGCAGTTGAATACTGCAAAGAAAAAGAAAATTTTTCATGGTATGCTCTGTATTTCTGAAGCCTTGTTTAATTTTTTTTATTTTTTAACCTTTTGTCTTTTTTTTTTTAATGCATTTCGTTGTATCAAGGGACTCAACTATTGTGTATAAGAACTTCAAAAGACTCTCAAGATGGAATTCAATCCATTTGGGTTTGAAAATTTCCTGGAAGGATGCAGATTTAGTAGAAAAGTTGTGTATAAAAAAAAATAAATCTGTTAACTGCTCTTATGCCATTGACCAATTTTTTTTATTTTGTATTGTAACTTTCAAGATTAAAGGCGCAATGAACTGAAATAGATTTTTACCAGGCTGTGCACTCTTTTGATTGGATAGATTGTGTGTATGTGTTTTAATATCCTATAATTGATTTAAAATATAAAATGGTAGGTTAGATCAATGTTAGGATTCTTTATTTCTGTCAAGCAACACTCTGAAGTGGTAATACAAATTGCACCATGTTCAGCATAGTTTTGGTGTTCCAAACAGAGAGAATCCCTGTTGCCCACGTGTTCAATACTTTACCTAGGACAAACCTTTTTGAAGATGCTAGAATTCCAAGCCAGTACCAACATCAGCTTGAAATATTTGCACTTCTAAACTACAGCTCCCAGAATTCCCCCAGTCATTGTCACTGGTCATGCCGGTTGGGGCATCCTTGGATTTGTAATCCAGAAGAGTATTAGAGTGGATGGTCTTGGTCATAGCCAATGAAAAAAGGGAAATGCTCTGAAATACTCGGGCTCTTGAATTTCTGCAGTTTTGCCTTCTCAACTTAAGGGCTTTTTTTTTTTTTTGGCAGCACTGAGGCCTTTATATTGTACTTCTCTCCCACAACTGGCTCTCAGAGCAGGGCAGTCTCTGTTGGCATGTGCTGACTGGTGGTATCACCCAGCCCTTTTACTGTAGAGTAGCAGTGGGAATGTGTGACCACTCTGACATTAGGCTGCAATTCTGATTATCTCTTGATATGGTTTAGATTTGAAGTTGCTGTCCAATAACTTGTTGCATGGGGTGGACAACTATTAGGAGGGCCTATTCATTCTGCAAGAGACCATGGAGGACTACTTCCCCCTGCAAAAAAGAGGGGGCACCCAAATGCCCTCCTGGAGTTGTGGAACAATTTTGACCTCTTTGGAGGGAGTCTGTGGAACATTTTAGGCCCAGGTGAGGCCCTTGTTCACAACATGGGGTGACCCAGAAATCTGTCTGGTTCACTTGTTCGTTGTGTGCCTTGCAAGTTGTTTCTTAAGGCAAACCTACTGCAGGGTTTTCTTGGGAGGATTTATTCAGAGTGGGTTTGCCTTTGCCTTCCCCTGAGGCTGAGAATGGGTCACCCCGTGGGTTTCCATGGCTAAGCAGAGATTTGAACCCTGGTCTACCAGTGTCCTAGTCCAACATTCAAACCACTAGACCTAAAATGGCTCAGGAGGGTGACAGCATAACAGATTTGTACCCCATGTTCCTTAGAGGGTAATATACCCGTGGGCTCAAAAAGCAGCACCTGTGGAGCAGAAGCTCTTGGGTTTCTACACCATGCTCCAGAGGGAAGGTATGGAGGTGCAAGGTGAAGGCTGGGGCTGTTAACCCAGCAAAGCAGCCTTTCTGACCTGCAACTTTTTCTGGCTGTGTATGTTGACACTGTTCTGTCTCTGATCCTTCACTCCAGAAGAGGGGTGCAATGTGTCTCCCCTGTGGAGAGAGAAAAAGTGCATACAAAGAAGTATGTCGGCCAGTTCATTCTCTTCATCTGCTGAATTTAATCATGAAAGTGACCTGGCCTTCCCTTTCTCTCAGTGCTGGCTACCAGAAGAGCAGGTGGATGCTGCTAAATCTGGCCGTTTTTGCAAGTCTTCGCCTCATAGTTTGCCTTGATGTACATTCAAGCTGCTTCTAAGGGCCTTGGCATGTGCAAAGACCTCTTCACGCACCTTCACCCAAAGCAGTAACCACACAGCTGGTATTCAGAAATCTCAGCCTGTTCACTGCCTTACTGGACCATAGGACCACGGAAGCCATTTTTACTGCGTGTTTAGCCACTTTTCAGTCCTTGTGTGAGTTGGTTTAATTCTGTCTGTTGAGTATAGTCTCTGTTCCTCTTCAGGTACCAGAGTCATCTGCATCTATATCTCCCTCTCCCCCCACCCAAAAAACCCCCCCACAAAGCACTTCCATTATGGAAAGCACAATATTGACCAAATGACAGTGATGAGGTCAGCTCTAATTTTTATTGGCTTTCCTTGTTCAGAAGGAGTGGTCGCAACTTCACAGACGATGGAACTTTCCACCTCTTGCAGATGTTTTAAAAAAAAAGACCATAAATTGTCACTTTAATTTAACTTCCTGTTTAATTCGTATTCCTGCATGAGAGAAGCTGACAGTAGTGGAAACTAAAAATAGGGTGATGTTGTATGTGCAGTTTCAGTAGGAAATTCTGTAGCTGGTCTCATTTTGACCTGCAGTAACTTTCCACCCTGTGAGGTTTGAAACAAGAAAACAACACTAGTGTTTTAACCATTTGTCTGATTTTAAAAAGGAGAGGTGAGTGACCTTTGGCCCTCCAGATACAGAATTGTGGAATTGTAGAGCTGGAAAAGACCACAAGGGCCATTGAGTCCAGCCCCATTCCTCCATGAAGGGAAAACACCATCAAAGCATACCTAACAGCTGGCCATCCAGCCTCTGTTTAAAAACTGCCAAAGAAGGAGACTCCACCATACTCCCAGGCAGCAGTGCATTTCGCTGCGAAACTGCTCTTACTGTCAGGAAGTTCTTCCTAATGCTTAGGTGGAATCTCTTGTCCTGAAGTTTGAAGCCATTGCTCTGTGTACTAGTCTCTGGAGCAGCAGAAAATAGGTTTGCTCCATCCTCCATATGAAATCCCTTCAAATATTTACGTAGCTATCATGTTGCCTCTTAACTCTTTTCCAGCTAAATATTCTCCAGCTCCCTCAGCCACTCCTCACAGGGCATAGTTTCCAAGCCTTCTACCATTTTGGTCAACCTCTGGATATTTTCCAGCTTGTCATTATCCGTCCTGAACTCGGGTGCACAAAGCATATTGGACAACAGTCCCCATGGTCTCTTACCACTGTAGGCCCTCCGTGTGTTGTGAACTGCAACACCCATCGGCCCTAGACAATGAGGTGTGTTGAGGGTTGCAGTTCAACAAAATCTAGAAGATACTAAGGCTTTCAAGTTTAAATCCAGCACTTTAAACTGAGCTCAGAAGTGAGTGCTTACCATCAGAGATGGCCAAGTATCAGCCTCTCTACATCCTTACATCAGTCACAAGTAAGAGCGGTCATCCATGCTACATGATTTTAGTGCTATGGTTCCTCTTTAACAGCCATGACAGCATCCTGTGGAATTCTGGGGCTTGTAGTTTGGCAAGGCCCTACAATTCTGTGACAGAGAATTTTAAACACCCTTCCCTGAACTGCAAATCCCAGGATTCCATAGGACAGAATCAAGTTAAAGTGGAATCACAGTGCTATAATCAGTTAGTGTGAAAGGGCCTGTAACCACAAGTGACTGCTCTCTGGGTTCAAACGGGCCCTGAATGATTTCAGTATCAGAAAAAAAAGACGGAATTTCCACCCTTCCTCTAACCATCATGAGTCTTGGCCACCACCAGAGCAACTACTTGGGCTAATATTTAAGAGAAACGCCTTCCAGCCATCTCCTCCACAGAGCACAGAAATTACGTGGAGTCCCAGGCGAGGACTGCTTTATTATCTCCTTTTCCTTTGCCAAAGTGTGCCCAAATAAGCACACACAAAGAGATCTGTGGCATCATGTACAATTCGCGCCACCAGTTTCCATGGGACTGAAGCTGCAGGAAGCTCTGCTGGCAAGGAGGCAAATTTCTTTCATGAATGGGTGCAGTTTCTGCTTTTAAAAATAGCATCAGGGCTACACGGTGTTCTCAGTGCCGTGTGCCACTGGGTGTGCAATACAGCACTAACACAGGAGGATATCTTTTTTTAAAAAAAGCCTCTTAATTGCCCATATCCTCTGCTTGGATCAGGCTGGGTGAAAAGGGCAGATTTTTGGCCCATGGGCCAAGCTGGGCCTCTGCCACCAGGCAGATAGGCTTTGGAGTCCTTATCAGCATCACGGTCAAACATTTAACAGCCGCCTTGTGGCATGAAAGGGTTTGTTTGTATTAGTGACCTTCCTGGATCCTTTTGGCTTTTGCTTTACAGTTTTGGTGGGAAAAAATATGAAGGTTGAAAACAGACCGAGGGCATTAGTTTTTCTCTGTCACCAGCCTGGCTAAGAGAAGATGCCACAGGTTACCTTTGCCTAAGTCTACTGGGAAGGGTGTTTCATTCTCTCCCGACTCCCCCCACCCTGCTAAGTTTACTGGGTGCAAACTACTTTTATGCTTTGAACTCAGTCTGCAGGAATGGAAGTAAGCTGAGGATGAAGAGGGAAAGGAGAATGCAGAGGGACAAACTGGGACAGTTTAGAAACAGCTGTAGTAACTACTGTAATCATGGGTGGGGGAACAAAAGTGCCAAAAGGTGTTGTGAGAACTCGAAGCATCCAGAGATGGGGCAGGAAACATGTTCCAGCCCCAAGGATGAAGGACAGGTAAACAATTGCAAATATGGGAAATGTCTAAAGACATAGGACCGTGTTAAATTTACAATCCTCTCCAGGCACAGTTTTGGATGCCTGAATTTGTATGTGAAGGTATAAAACCTCTGAACGCCGTGTATGCTTCAGTCTCAGTAACTTCGGATGAAGTGTGCTGTGTTGCTTGTTTGTCACAAATAAGCACTGCTGTCTACACAAATAAACACTGCTTGTGCATTGCAAGCTATCCAGGGCATGACAGTTTCCAGGGCTGAGCAAGGATTCAAACCCTGATCTCCAGAGTCATAGCTCAAACCACTACACTATGCTGGCCCTCATGCATCATCATCATCATCTCCCACCTTTTTTCCTATTTGGGACTTGTGATAGTTGAAACAAACATAGCAAAAAACTGAAAAATTAACAGCATATAAAAATTAAAAAGCAATTACAAAAACATAATGCATGGTGTATACTCATAATACATAATCTCTGTGTAAGAGCCCCAGAGGGCTCAAAATCCCAAATCTAGATTTTATTACTTTTGTTAGGCCAACCAAAAGGGTCAAAAATTATATATATGTGCTATTTTAAAGTATGTAGGAGGACTCAGGAGTGTCTTGGTTTTGTGTTTCTGGCCAACAGAGATCTCAAATTAAGACACTGGTGCTTGTTCAGGATTTAAAGAAAAATGTCTCTCTTCTGGCAAAGTACTTGAAGTTTAATATTAAATGAACGGTCACAGGTCTCTAACTGTAAACCACAGCAATGATACAGTTTAATCCGCTACGTCTGCAACTGTGCCTTTCTGAATTTGAAAAAATCTCAGTATCTGGCAGACTTTTTTTTCTGCAAGTGTCCTACATTCCATCTGAAATCCCTGTGATTACTGCATTAATAAAGACAGATGATTCAAGCAGGTCTCATGCTTTTTAATCAACTAAATAATCTTCCTGTAACTTCAGCAATTATTTAAACCTTTATATAGCTCATCTGCCTTTTCTCCTCTTGTGCCACCAGAACCAAGGTCTGATTGAAACTGTTGTGTGATGGCATTAAACACCCTCACATATAAATCAATCTATCCCTCACAAATTTTATTTAATCGAGGGGCACTAAGAGAGCTTGTGTTCAAGATCTCTGTATAACCATAAACATTAAAAAATAGCAAAAATACTGCAGATCCAATTCTGTTGCAACCACTGAGAGAAGTCCCAGCATCAGTGTATTTTAATTTTTAAAAGTAACACATCACACTTTAAACAAGGAGCAATGAGTAACATTGCCTTCTGATTTTTTTTTTAAAGGCAATTAATGAGTAACAAATTCCTTTAAAATATATATATATAACATTTTGTACTCTGGCCTGGATGAACCAATGGGCTGAATCTATTCCTTTCTTTGTCCTTTTCTATCCCAAGGGTGGGCAAAGTGCAACCACTTCAGATGCGCCAGGGTCTGCGGACCCAAACAGGAAGTGGCTAGACCTCCAAATTTGGGAGTGGTGATGAAGAAATGGGGCCAGGGCTCCCCAGAGTCCCGTGGGTGGCCAAACAGCCTCTCACCCCGGCGACCCCTTCCCCAAGCTACGCTAGCAGCAAATCTATGTTTCCTAGGGAATGGCAGAGCGTTGGGCTACGCACAGCCAAAACAGCGCACACAAGTTCAGTGTGTTCTCCCACAGCCCAGTCAGGGACCAAAGCAAGGCACAGAAGCCAAACCCAAAGCAAAATGGACATCTGGCAGCAATTCAAGGTAAGTCTTACCAGGATTAGGAACAAAGGTAAAAGGGAAGATGAACAAGAACTGAAATCAGGCTTCCCAGGAAAGAGAAATCCATTGGTGAGGCAGAGGACCCAAGACTTTTTTGCTTAACAGAGTCTGTGGCATCCTTTGCACCTCCCACCCAGAGAGTGGTATGAATTATTTCTAACAGAAATCTTTGCTTCTGTGAAATCAGAGTTTCTAGAATGAACACCGGAGACACCGTACCTTTAATGGTTGCATGAGTGCTGGTTACTTGGTTGCATGCCAGACAATACCTGTTGGAATTTCCTCTTCTAAAAGACATTAAAAGTATAGGAGCCCTCTCCAGGTTTCACTCTGGCAACCCTATGTGGGAGAACCAACATGCTGCAGCAGTTTGAACATTTGAGGGTTCAGTTCCCCACTCAGCAATGGAAACCCACTGGCTGACCTTGGGTGCATCACACACTCTCAGCCCCAGAAAAATCTGTGATAGATTCGCCTTAGGGCTGCCATAAGTCAGAAATGACATGGAGGCACATAACCACCACCCTATGTGGAATGTCTGTAAAGAACCAGTTTTTAAAATCTGAATATATATATATATATATATATATATATATATATATAGCCATGTTCTCTAGTAAAAGGATTGGTTTATCTCTCTTGGGTCTCTTTTTGTTGTCGCTTGGTTTCCTTTAAGCCTTTCTCAAAACCTTGTGGTTGTTATGTGCCCTCGGGCAGTCTCTGACTTATGGCAACCCTCTCCTAAGGTTTTCTTGGCAAGATTTATTCAGGGGTGGTTTGCAATACCTTTTTCTTCTAAGGCTCAGAGAGTGTGACCTACCTTAAAATCACCAAGGAGTCTGCATGGCCGAGCAGGAATTCAAACCCCTGGACTTGCAGAGTACTAGTTTAACACTCAAATCACTGCACCACACTGGCTCTCAAGGGTAGTAAGTGGCTAAGATTATTTTAAAAATCAAAGCTCTGATCATCAAGGTTGGATTATCAATGGTGCAGTTGGTGAAACTGTTCCAAGCCCCTCACTGACAAGCAGCCCAGTGTGGAAGGAAGAAAGGTACAACTTGTTTCCCTCGCAACCCCTGCCCCCCCCCCATCGCTTCCTGAATCCCCTGGTATTTCTGTTATTCTCCACATTTTGGCTGCAGCCCAACATCTTCTCAGCATAGCGTGAATATCTGCGTGTGGAGATGCAGTGCACTAGCACTATGCGACTCCCATGCAAAATAGCAACACTACACAACATGTGTCAATGGCTGGGTGCTGTTGTGCAATGTGCAAATGCAGCGTGCCGTGCACAATGCTTGAAAACAGTGCCCATTCCCATACATTCCACTGTCAGTTGAATACGTCTGCATATGCCATTAGAAGAATGCCAGCCTTTGTGATTTACTTTGAGTGTGTCAAAAACGGATGTGGGACTGGGTTGTAAGGCCAGAACCCTAGGGACACTCCCTTGAATGTTCTTAGCATGTCTACTCAGAAGTAAGCTCCAGTTAGTTCAAGAGGACATGTACCTATCTACCTTAAATGCTGGCCATCGACCTATATGGAGACCCCATAAAAATGATGACAGGGTTTTCTTACTCCCAGATAAGTATGTAGGATTCTGTATTTGTTTCATTAGCTTGTGTATTTTACAGTCTAAATATATGTTGTGTTTTGATGGACTGAGCTAACAGTTGTCGTGGTTTTCCTTTTGCCACTTTATCACTGCCAATATGTTGAGCTAAACCCAATTTCAGTCAAAGGAGAGTAAATGACCCTTTGAAATCAATGGGATTGACCTTAGTCTTGTCACTAATCAAGTACTGATTAATTACGAACAATCCCTATTCATCCCAGTGGGTTAATTCATTGGGACTAACATTGGATTTAGTCTACAGGTACACCTCAGTTAGCAAAAGTACACCACAGTTAAAGCCGACGTGTTCTTGGGCATTCTTTTAGAGCAGTGGTTCTCAACCTGGGGGTCGGGACCCCTTTGGGGGGTCGAACGACCATTTCACAGGGGTCGCCGCTCCTCAATCCTGCCCCCCCCTTTTAAGTGAAGGTGGCCTCACAGCCAATGGGAGCAGTGCTTCTGAGACCCCTGCGCTGGGGTTCAAACTGTAAACCCCAGGATTCCATAGGATGGTGAAAGTGGAATAATAGTGCTATAACAGTCTAGTGCAGAAATCGCCAGGATGACTTTCTCCTCTCGCTTTTGTTGTGCGTGGACCCTTGGCGCTTGCCACATGCACATGTTGTGTTCTTCGCCCTCACTGTCTTGCATTCCTCGCTTTTTGTATGTTCAGCGTCCGCACTCCCTTTAAGGGAGGGAGGAAGGGAGTGAAACAAAACGCATCTGCTTATGCCACCGCCATCTTTCCTCTCTCCCTGTCCTTTCCTCCCTGCGCCGCGTGTAAAATGTGGGCTGTTTTGGCATTGCCTTTGGGAGTGACCGGCTTTTTGAACTGTGGAAACCCAACATTCAGAACTAGAACTCCTGCCTTAATTCTGGCATTGATGGACGCTCTCTGTGCTTAAAAAAAGGGTGGAGGGTTGCCAGTTTTTAGGCATTAGAAGTCTATCCAGAGCAGTGATTTAGGGCAGTGTTTCCAATCTATTTGATGTTGGAAATAACTAACTAACTAACTAAATGATAAATAAATAAATAAATAACAAAAATGATTTTATGGTTGGGGGTCACCACAACATGAGGAACTATATTAAGGGGTCACGGCATTAGGAAGGTTGAGAACCACTGTTTTAGAGGAAGGAATAACATGGAGAAAAGATAGGCTCCTACACTACCTCCCCCCAAAAGAAGGGCAGCCCAATGTTTTGACAAGCATTTTTTTGCCAGAACTAACAACATGAAATGCATGCTCAAGTCTACCAAAGCTTATTCTACCAACGACTACCAGCTGATTTTACTAACTTCTCTTTAGTCTCAAAGGCGCTGCAAGATCCCTTTCCAATGTGAAATGCAACAAGTAAGCCTCACATAAGTAAACAACAAAATTTTGAACCTTCTTGAGATCACTTGAAAGCTTCTTCCAAAAATGCACCAGGGATTTCTCCCCCCCTTAGGAACCTCCACTTTTCTTAGGGTCTCCATCTGGGTGGCCAAACTTACAGATCTAGGCATCTTTAGCCTGCTGGGTCTAGCTGGGGAGGCTGGCTTATCTGCTTTCTCCCTTTCTGTTTTGCGGTCCACATAGGCTCACTAAGAGATTTTGGAGACAGCTGCTGTTTACCTTCCTTGTAGGCATAGAATCATAGAATCATAGAAATGTAGAGTTGGAAGAGACCCCAGGGGCCATCCAGTCCAACCCTCTGCCATGCAGGAACACCCTCAAAGCACTCCCAACAGATGGCCATCCAGCCTCTGCTTAAAAACCTCCAAGGAAGGAGACTCCACTACACTCCATGGAGGCAGCAGATTCCACTGCCGGACAGCCCTGACTGTCAGGAAGTTCTTCCTGGGGTTCAGGTGGAATCTCCTTTCCTGCAGCTTGAATCCATTGCTCCTTGTCCTGGTCTCTAGAGCAGCAGAAAACAAGCCCTCTCCTTCCTCTACATGGCATCCCTTCAAATATTTAAACATGGCTATCCTGTCCCCTCTTAACCTCCTCTTCTGCAGACTAAACATTCCCAGCTCTCTAAGTCTATCCTCATAGGGCTTCATGGCTTCCAGGCCTCTCACCATTTTGGCTGCCCTCCTCTGGACTTGCTCCAGCTTGACCATGTCTTTCTTGAATTGGGGTGCCCAGAACTGGACACAGTATTCAAAATGGGGTCTAACCGCACACAAGTTTATAGTAGAATCAGCTGGAGCAGAATCTCTTTTGCAGCTCAAGCTTTGTTTAGTGCATTATTTATTCCAGGCAGGCTCCTGCAACCCACTAGGCAAGGGTGTTCCTCCAGCTGTCCCTTCCAACCTGCCAATGCTGATGCTGCTAAAAAACCTCCCAGTTAGAGGAGGAGGAGGAAAAGGCAGGCTTGGCTGAGTGCAAGGAGACTTTATAAAAGAAGCGTCCTTTTTTTAGAGGCTTTTAAAAGTAAGGCATGCCTCTATTTACACGTGTCTTTGTTTTTTGTATAAACTACACAAATCTATATCCTCGTTGGGAGATGTTATCCTTAAACGTCCAAGTCTCCGAGATCCACGGAGTCGTCTATAAATAAAATGTCCCGTTAAATTGTTGGAAGCCGCCTTGGGTCCCAATTCCTGGCGAAAGGCGGCCTACGAATATAAGTAACGAATAAATAAAATCCGCTCCACTTCTGTGCAAAGAGGGGGCTGCCCTTGCGCTCCCACTTTCCGTTCTCCGCGTAGGCCAAAAAGCCCTCAGAAGTCCTGAGAAATAAATAATAACGTCCATTTCCGAGGGCGGCGCGGGCTGTTTCTCCCCCACCGCACGTAATTGGAACTTGGTTCGTTTATTTCCCCTCAGATCGAAACCTTTATTTATTTTTTCCCCCAAATTCCCCTGTGGGGATTTGGCCTCCTTCCCCCCCCCAAAACGACTCCCCTCGAGAGAGGGGAGAACAAACGGGGCCGTGAGGGCCCGGCCTCCCCGCTCATTTTCTGAGGGGAAACCGCCGCCATGTTGTGGCCGAGGCCGGGGCGGCGGCTGAGGTAGAAGGGCCGGGGGGCGGCGCTGGCTGGGCCTGCTCCTCCTCCTCCGCCGCCGCCGCCTCGTCTTCTGCCTCCTCAGAGCGGGCGGGCGGCCGGTCGCCGCACCCGGCAGGCAGGCAGGCAGGGGCCGCTTTCCCGCCGCGGGCCCGCCTCGGAGCCCGGCACCATGGCCGGACAGAGCAACAGCAGCAACGCCGCCAACAGCCCCGGCGGCGGCGGGCCCGGCCGGAGCTCCCCGTGCATCGTGGTGAGGGGCGAGGGGCGAGGGACGGAGGGACCAGGAGGACCGGGGGAGGAGGAGCGCGGGCGGGGAGGCCGCGGGGAGGGGGCTCGGGGGGGGAAGGTGGGGTGCTGATGCCCCCCAGGAAGGGTGGGAGGGGTGTGTGTAGATTTGGGGGGGTTTAAAGGACAGAGGAGGGGGCTTGGTTTGGACCCCAGTTCCTGAGGCGCGAAAGGGGCCCCTTCCTGCCCCAAATTAGGGGGTGGGGGCACATCAGGGAAGGGTGGGGGGTCAAGGGTTAGAAGGGGAAGCCGACCCCCTGTTACAAAGGGGGTTGGGGAAGGGGAGAGAGGCCCCCCAAAAAGAAGAAAGGGGTCAAGGTCAACCCCGGGCCCCACTTTGGAATGCTGGATTTGGGGGGCTGAATGGGAAGCCCACCTCAGCATCCTCTTAGGGGGAGGGTCGGAGGGGCTTTTGCAAACCCCAAAGGCTTCCCTCAGCTGGCCCGCTTTTTTTCCTGGTGTTAAAATTGGCCTTTAGAATTGTGTTTTTAAAAATCAGTGTCTAAAGGATGCCCTTCCTCTTACTGCACATCAGGGTGAGGGCTCTGTGGGAGCAACCGGTGGTTGAAATAAAGAAAAAAAGAAATGGCCCCACCTCAATTAAAAGGGAAAAAAAAGAGGAGGAGGGAGTGAAAGTGAGTGGAAATTTTACTTTCTCTCCCAAGTTCTGTTTGCAGAGCAGGGGATGGGTTGCAAAGAATTGGGGATCAGCATCAAACCAGCCCTTATCTGAAAGGGGGGGCATTTATGAACCCCAGTTCTGTCTGGTGTTGACCGGCAACCCCCCGCTCCAAATGACCAGTTTGAAACTGAAAATTAACCTGGGAAGAATGTGGCTACTTTTGGTGAGCTTCAAGACTAAGAGGAAGGGAAGCTCCCCACTTTTCCACCCTGTCGGTCATCCGTACAAAACCTGGGGACCCAGAATCGATTTTCTGTATTCCAGGGCTGGTTTCTGAGAGACAGAAAAGGATAATGATTAAGAGGATGACAATAGAGGACACCGGGGCATGTGCAGAGTGCCTTCCTTTCTCATGTCCCTCTCTCTGTCCCAGTGTGCTTATGGCTTACGAGTGAGATGGACTTGGCCAAACTCCTACAGTTATTCTTGTAAAAAAATAAATAAATATGTGTGTTTTCCTCTCCCAAGAGAACTAGTGCAGAGTGGTGAATGCAGAACAAAAAGGGGAAAAATCTGCAAATTAAAAACAAAACAATACTGTATAACAAAAGGAAAATGCACCAAGGGAAATTAGAAAGTACAGTCTGTGAAGCAAGCAAGAAGCCTGTAAGTGTGGTATGAAGCATTGAGGGATTTGATTATGTTGGTTTTAGAAAGGACTTTGCCTGTGGCATGTTTGGTGCGAGGCAGTGAGATAAGGCTGCAGAAAAAAGTGGTATTTTCAGGTTAAAGAAGGGCGTTTCTCCATTTGGTGGGACAAAAATCTTGGAATATTTTGCTGGATTGCTGACAGTGAAGCATGGAGTTCTGTTTTGAGTAGGGGTGGAAGTGGAGGTAGGTTATAATCCGACAGATTTGAAAAGAAAACACGTAAAAGGAAAGCAAGGATCATCTTCCAGGATTTTGATATATTTGAATGTGGGTGAGTATGAGTTTCCTTGGGGAAGATCACTGAGTCTTGTAAACTGCATCTCTTGCAATGGAAAATCCCTGTGAGAAGCAGAGGCGTTTATAAAGTGATCAGGCTTTGAGTGTTTTCTTAAAGGCCTTTGTGTGTTTTCTTACACATAGCCATGAGGTTTGGAGGTTGAATGTGCACGGGTGGAACAAAGGTATAAGCAGCCACTTTGGTATGAATGTTTCATCTGAAATAATCTTAGTGGTTTTGAAAAGGAACATCTGAAGCATCATAAAAATATATCATTTTATGAAGTAGTGTTTGGATAAATGCTTGTATATGCAAAAACAAGCAAAACTGTAATTTAATTGTACACACTTTCTTACACAGTACACAAACACAGAAAACACAACTGTACTGTGTTTCTTTTTTTAAAAATGAAGGGTAAAATACATCTGCAAGCCTGTGCACCTTGATCTATTTATTGAAAATCAATTGGACCTTCTTCCAAGTCAACGTGCATACAAGCGCGTTCAGCAAGCACATGTTGGGATGGGTAACTTCCTGATCAGGGTTTGAAGAGCCTTTTTAGCACGTGCTTCCTTTTGTTAGACATTAGCAACTATGACTCAGACAAATTGTTAAATCTGAAAGTGTGAAAACCACCAGCAACTGGAAAAAAGCAGCACCATAACCTTGACATTTTTTCCCATTAAATTAGTACAATGCCTTGCTTCAGCTTCTTTCGGAATCCAGGATATGACAGTGGATTTGCAGAGCCAATTTTTCCTTGTATCTCACTACAGTTGTCTAGAGCTCTCTATTTATGGTGGAGTGGATTTGGGTGATTGCCCTGGTATGGCTGATCCCACCCTTCCTTCCTTAAAATCGGGGTAATTCAGGGCTGTGAACCCAGGGTCAGCCTCCACCCCCCATATAAAGACAGTGCAGGTCAAAGAGCATAGCATCCACGACAGACCACAACTATATCTGGTATTTCATTTTTGTGCTCTGTCTTTTCCACTCTGCATAGTAGAAAGGCTGGAAAATTAAGCTAATGATAAACATAGTCTGAGTGTTGTTCTGTGCACAGATCTCCTGAGAAACCTGAAATGTTCCTGTTTATGAGTCCGCAGTGGTATCTGTGCTGTTGTGCTAAGGTCTCCATGGAACATCAAAAGCCGTTTTCGGTATCTAGTTACCAGGGGTTGGGCTCAGCTCCTTTGTGGGCATGAACCACATGGCTCCTTACGGAGAGGCAAAGATGGAAGCCTGGCTTTATTTCTTCCACAGAAGTGATACAGATGTGTTTACAGTCAGTTCTCAAGCGACTTTTTCACACAGTAAGAAACCTCTGTTGTTAACTGCTGTTAAGAGGACTTCGACTTATGGCAACCTTGTGGATGGGAGACCTCCGTGTCACCCTGTTCTCAACCATCCTGTTCAGTTCTTGCAGTTTCAGAGACATATCTTTGGTGCTTTGGTTCACCTTATTGTCTTTTCTAGGGAGTCATCTCTTCTCCTTATGTGGCCAAAGTATGACAGCCTCAGTTTAGTCATCTTGGCTTCAAGGGATAGTTCAGGCTTGATTTGCTCTAGGACCCAGTCATTTGTCCTTTTTGCAGCCCAGGCTGTCCATAGAACTCGTCTCCACCACATTTCAGATGAGCTGCTTTTCTTCCTATCAGCTTTCTTCACTGTCCAGCTTTGGCAATCATACAGAGAAATTGGAAATACGGTGGCATGGACTATCCTAACTTCACTATACAGTGACATATCTTGACACTTCAAGATCTTGTCTAGTTCCTTCCAAGTCCTAGTCTTCTTCTGATTTCTTGACTGCAGTCTCCATTCTAAGAAATGACTGAGCCAAGACATGGAAAATCTTGAATTATTTGAATACCTTTGTTGTCTGCTTTGAAGTTATGTAAATTATCTGTGGTCATTATTTTTGTTTTCTTAATGTTCAACTGTAAACATGCCTTTTAACTTTCTGCCTTGACATTCTTCAGTAATTGTGCCAAGTCTTTGCTATTTTCTGCTAGCAGTATGGTGTCATCTGCATATCTTAAATTATTGATGTCCCTTCCTCCAGTTTTCACACCTCCTTTCTCCAGGTCTAACCCTGCTTTACACATGATATGTTTAGTACACAAGATAGGGTGATAAAATGCAGCCTTGCCTGACCCTCCTCCCGCCAATTGGAAACGATTCCATTTCTCCATATTCTGTCCTAGCAGCAGCCTCTGTCCTGTATACACATTATGCATAAGGATGATCAAATCATATGGTACACCCACTTCTTTAAGAGTGATCCATAGTTTTACATGATCTGTGCAATCAAAGGCTATGCTATAATGTATAAAGCACATCTGGTTTTCTTTTGAAATCCTTTGGTGTGCTCCATTGTCCAATGTTTGTATGTTAACATTATGATCCCTCGTGCCCCTTCCTTTCCTGAATTCAGCTGGGATGTTTGTCATTTCTCACTCCATATATGGTAGAGGTCTTTCTTGTATAACTTGGGAGACTTTGCTTGCATGGGGCATCAAGAACTGTACCACTCCTTGCTTTTTCTGTGATTCTTGCCATATTGCTTTGCATATCCAGGACAGCCATCTCCCCACTGTTCATCAAGCTACTTCCCTCTCTCTCAGGGCTCTCAGGTATCATCAATGCTTCTCTCAGTCCCCCTCAGCCACCTGTTTCTTCTCAACCCTTCCTCATGTTCACCAGTCCTGTTTTTCCCCTTTGTTCCTCCCTTGACCACATTAATGCATGTGTAGCAAGAACAAGTACATCACTTGTTATATTTTACGCAGTATCCAGCACACTTGCTGCTACTGTGTAGATTTAGTATGGATTTAATAGAGCCAAAGCCCAGTCAGCAGTCAGAAGCAGTCTGTAGTTCTCTTCAGCTGATGCATTTCTCTACAAGCGACTTGAGTCTTGGATTAAGAAAAAGTAGGATGTGGAAGCTGTAGGGATACACAGACCCCTTGTAAGTGTCAGTAAATCTTTAATATTGTTCTGCTTGCATTCCTAGGAGAGTTCTGGCTGCTGCTCTCATCTAATACCAGGCAAAGGGGTGGGGAGAAGGGGGAGAGGAGATGCCAAGCACTTAAGCTGTTGGGCTTTTCTCCAGTGAATGTGGCCAATTTACTGTTGAGATGCATGCCATGCATATGAAGTTTTCCTTCCGTACTGTTTATGGGGATATAAGGCACCATTTCATGGTAAGTCAGGAATTGTGGCCCAGTAAGCTCTTCACTGGACCCCCTTGACTCTACAGTTTTGCATGAGAGGATGTTTTTTCATGTTATTTTTATATAGCTGTTTTCATTATCCTCCCCCCCTTCCCAAAATGACATATACTGTATGCAACAAAATACCTATTCTTTTGTCCCCAGCTATGTCAGTCAATTAAAGCATAAACGCCACATTCACTCTTGGAAATACCAAGGGTGAAGCCCCCAGGGATCAGGTTTGTTGAGCATAGACTCTGCCATTCTGCCAATGGGGCTGTAGTTTTGATTGTGAGAATAGTCTTGCTTTATGGGGCTGGGGTTTTTTTCCCTTATGTTTTTTGCTCTCTCCGGGAGTCTGTGTGATCTCACTTTTTCCTTTTTATCTTTCAGATTGGAGATGATGAACAAGGGTATGATCTAGACTTATTCTGCATACCGAAACATTACGCAGAAGACTTGGAAAAAGTCTACATCCCTCATGGTCTTATTATGGACAGGTTAGTTTGATTTAAAGCAATTTTCAAAGATGATTGTTTCCATCAAGCTCCTGCTAGGCTGTGCCCTAAGTCACTGGAGTTATATAAGATCAATATTAACAATATTAATAGCCTAGTAGGAACTTCATACAAATGGATAGACTCAGACAAGTTAGCCATGGCCCTGCGTTTGCAAGATCTGAGCAGGGCTGTTGATTAAAGGTTGAGCTGAAGATCCTTTATTCGTAGAGACTCCATAAGCTGAAGGGAGCTTGACAGCAATTGAGAACAACCAATTTTTGATCTACGATGAACAAGTGTCCATAGTATATATGGCTTTCTGATTGAAATTACATGCATTGTGTCAGGAATATTAACAGGCTGCATTTGTTTAAAGCAGATCTATAGAATCAATGGGAACTTGATATCATCAGTAATTGTGTAAGTTCCATTGTTTCAGTGGGTTTTTTCCTCATCAGGATTAACAACTAGATTTGGGCTGTTTTAACTTGTTTCCCCTGTGGTAGTTTCTAGGCAATTGCTTAGCAGGTGAAGAATATAATACATTGTCTGCAGCTGTGCAGTGATCTTCCTAATAAAACAACCAGAAATTGTTTCTAAAATGTGAGTCTGGCGATTACAAAATAAGCACGACAAGTCTGGAGACCTGGGGTGATTCTTTCTAAACTCAGAGAACGAACATAAGCATGGAGTGTAAATTTAATTTGCTTGTGTGTAATGTAACATACGTATGGAATGTCCATCCCCTTTGGCATATTAGTTTGTAACATCTTGAAAACCAAACTTTCCAAATATGAGTTGCCTGTTCTCCCTGCTGCCTTGTTTCTGAATGACTGGAATGTTTATTGGTGCTTCAGTAATCAAGCTCAGGCTGCAGTGCAGAAACTGAATTAAATTCACCATCTGAAAATCTGTGTGTTTCATATCTTTTGCAAGTTGTCCAGTAACTAAGCAAAGACTTGGATTTACTTTGGCACAGGCCCCCTATAAAATCAAGGAAGTTTGGCAGCACTGCTATTAGATTAACCTTGACAAGTGAGAAAAACCAGAGATGTCACTGACCAGTAAATAGTCCTTTTCACTGTCAGATGGGCACCAAATGCATTACTGGATGAAGAGACACTGTTTATCTTGGTGTGTTCATTTCCTGCAATTGGGTGCAGGCCTCTGTATTAGTCATGTATTATAAAGAAAATTATATATAGTAGTTATGATAGTGGTTTACATAAGCCTGAATCCTAATATTAGTCTGAACGAGAGTAGAATCAGTAGGGCTTTACTTGCATCTTGACTCACCGTTTGACATTTGATGAATAGGTCTACTCTGCTTTGGACAAACAAATAGGATTTGGGCCAGAATGTCTCAGCACTGGGCTCCATATGGTAAATTGGGTTATCCCTTCTTTTTTCCCCACAGGACGGAAAGATTGGCACGAGAAATTATGAAGGGCATGGGAGGGCATCACATTGTTGCTCTCTGTGTACTAAAGGGGGGTTATAAATTTTTTGCTGACTTGCTGGATTATATCAAAGCCCTGAACCGGAACAGTGACAAGTCTATTCCTATGACTGTCGACTTCATCAGGTTGAAGAGCTACTGTGTAAGTAAATCACAATCACAGAAGTTCACAAGTTTTGGCTTGGCTTTCTCAGGGGCCATAATTTGTGGCCACCGATTGCTCTTCTATCCAGTGTGTGGGTGTGTATGTGTGTGTGCGTGCATGGACACGTGCTAGAAAACTCAAGAGCGGGGAAAGAGGGGGAGATCTCAGACCATGCTGAGCTTTGGAGCAGCTTAAGCTGCTTCTGCCTGCCTCATGGTTTAGTGCAGGGGTGGGCAAAGTGGGACCCAAAGGATGAACTGAACCCTTGGATACTACTGTTGTGGTCCACAACCCCAAACCCCATTAAA
Organism: Ctenosaura bakeri; assembly: GCA_948474755.1. NCBI lineage: Eukaryota > Metazoa > Chordata > Lepidosauria > Squamata > Iguanidae > Ctenosaura > Ctenosaura bakeri. Next base: position 297,094 of record CAOLHI010002886.1, read on the forward strand.
AAAAAAAACTGGCATAATTTTCAGGCACTGTTTGTCCCCAAATTACTCTGAAGCTCCTCCCAAAGGCATGAAAACACACACAAATGCCCCATCCCACCTGTACAAGCACCCTAGAACCCCGTATTACCCCATAACACTTCTGTTTTCTTCTGCAGTCCATCTCAAAATGACATTTGGTGGTACCACTTCCTGTCACCATTTTGTGACTGTCTGCAGAGGTAAATGGAGATGTTTGAGCTTGCTGTGGGGAATGTAGCTGGTAGGAAGTGGGGGAGGAATTGGTCTCCTGATCAGGAGCCCCCACTAAAGAGCTAAGCACTTCTCTATTTGCACCCTTCTTCTGACAGGTGTATTTGTGGAGTCTATGTTTGTGACTATTAATACTGTGATAACATCCAGAAAGTTGGAAAAGCTGGTTTAACTATAACTTGCTAGTTTTGCCATATAAGCTGTACAGGTAATTCATAAAGGGTATGCTTCTCTAGTAAAAGGCTGCCCAAATTGTCTCTTAAGAGCTACCATATGAAAAATAGTCATGCCTAAATCTTAGAGAAGAACAAATAACATTAGACTGAGTGGGCAAGGGTTCTGTGGACACTTGCCTTAAAGCAAGCAAATTCCTAGGTTTATGATTTTTAAAGCAAAAAGCTGATTTTCTAGAAACCACTTCTAGGGGCATTCCATAGAAGATAGTCTTCATACCAACACTACGTAGAAGAAGTGATACATGCATATTGTAATAAAATAAGAACACACTGTGAGTAAATACACACTCTAGGAAGACATGTTTTACTACAGCTTCCCATTGTGAGTGTTGCCACAGAGCACACGCCGGTGCTGCTCTGGAAGTCAAAATTTCAGAAGCATCTTCTGTCAGCTTAGTCTTCTTTTAAAATCTAGATAACAACCAGAGCTGTAGAAGAATGCCCATAGACATAAGGTATAGGACTAGCTGAAGCTTTACTTTTAAGGGGAATACTTGTTGTCACTCTTAGGATTTATGGGCTCAGTTTTACTTTTTCCTTTTAAGGTTTTATTTAAGAATATTTCTGTTTGCTTTAATAAGAGGATAGGATGGTTGTTTGTTTGTTCCTGACATTTTTGAGTTGTCCCATGGCAAAGGAGGCGCTCAAACCCTAAACTGTTTCACTCATGTAAGAAAAATCTAAATCAAAGAAGTTGCAAGGCAACAATCTCAGCATCTGGAATGTATTATTTCTGTAATTTGGGTATTGTACCTCTGTGATTCCTCTCTCTCTCTTACCTATGGACCTGATTAGAGTATTCAGCAAAGGGGAAAACATGTGGAGATGGCTAAATTGGAAACATAATTTCATAATTTGATTGAGTTGACTGTGAAATTAGCAATTAAATTGTTTACAGGGTTTAGTGGATTGGCTCTAGGAGAACTGGGTATTGATGTTCCATGAGCCATTAATATTGCTCCTTTTGAATTTTTTAAACATGCACAAATAGGAATCAGATTTTTTTGAGGCAGTCCTAGTTTGCCCTGGTAGTTGGCAAAAGCTAGATAGAATGTGTGGGTGACACACTCCTGTTTCTTGCAACTTTGTGCCCTGCAGGTGGTGGTGCTGCTGCTCACATGAGTGGCTAAAGGGAGTGGGAGTGTGCCTTCTTGAGTCTCCTGTGGCTTCCACACTGCACAGGATGTATCCTTATGTTTAAAACTAAGAAGGTCTGGTCTGTGCTGTCCTGTCTGGCAGTCACCTCATAAGGCATTCCTGATAGTCTCAGTTTTCCTACCATCATAGGAGACTTTATGGTAAAACAAGTGACATCACCTGTTCTACGCAAACAGCCCTGTTTTCCGCTGTGCCCTGCCATGATGTTTTTATACTTCAGCCAGTATATTTTTGTTGAAAGACATAGGCTGCACGCATATGTTTACTTATCTGGAGACTGAGGGAATTAACCTGAATACTATTGATCCAGGGAGGGAGTAGGACGAAAAGGAGAGGAAGACAACTTGCCTTGTGCTGATTAAGTCCTTACATTGCTTTGGCTCACAGTTAAGAAAATATAACTTATTGTAATAATGTGGTACATAATGCCAAACTGTGCTTACAAACATTTAACAATGTTAAATTTTCAGAAGAGTTCTTTGCTTTTTGGAGTTTGCCAGAGAGTTGGAGATTATTATTTTAGCATTTGTTTTTCTTCCCTGTCTAAACCTAGAATGATCAGTCAACTGGTGAAATAAAAGTAATTGGAGGAGATGACCTCTCGACCTTGACTGGGAAGGTATGGAATAAAAGAAGGCACATAGATTCACTGTGGAAGTTGATGTGAAGCATTTTGTAAAGAAACTGCATTTTTCCACTTCAGTTAACTTAACCTGTTTTAAAAGAAGCAAACGAAGTGCAGTTTGCGAAATGTAATTACGGTAAAAACGTTATACAGTAAGAGCCAGTGTAGTGCAGAGGTCTGTGTGTTGGCCTAGTATCTCCAGGGAACCAGGGTCTGAATGCCCGCGTGGCTACAGAACCCCACTGGATGGCCTTGTGCAAGTCCCACTCTCTCAGCCTCAGACAAAGGCAGTGGAAAACATCCTTTGAATAAAACCTTTAGAGCCAGTGTGCCATAGTGATTTAAGTCTTGGACTAGGAGGCTGCAGAAGACCAGGGTTCGAATCCCCACTTAGCAGAGGAATCCCCCGGATGATGTTGGCCAAGTCTCCATCTCACAGAACAAGAGGAGGGCTGCAGCAAACCTCCTCTGAATAAATCTTGCCAAGAAAACACTGTGATAGGGTTGACTTAGGGCCTCTGTAAGTCGGAGGTCACTTGAAGGCACACAACAAGAATTGTAAAATAAAAGCAAAGCGCACCACATTGCTAAATTTCCTTTTTCCTGGCATTGTCGGAAACTATGGCTGCATTCTATATCAGCATAGTCTTGGCATGTGGGTTACTTTTGTCCTGTTAAAAAGAAACTTTTTTCCCTTATCAGGTATCATTTGCAACTCCATAAGTGATGAGGGTACCTATCCTTGAGGCTGTTGAACAAGTATTAGACGAAAACATTGAGGTTAAATCCATCAGCTCCTAAGCTACAAGACTTAAATGAAATTTATACCTACAGAAACAGTGTGTCTCTGAAGATACTTGAAACAAACACATAAGCAGGCCACACCCTCTTTTAAGTTGTAGTAGTAACATAGTAAAAGTTCTTTATGCTGTAGTTGTTGTTCTTTATTTATCCATTTATTTTTTTATAGTGCGTCTATTATTATGAACAATTTCTCATTGATTCCGCCACATACAGCCAATTCAAGGCACAGAACTTTTGTGCATGAGAAGTTTCAGTTCTAATTATAAAGTCACTAACGGAGTTTGAGAGCTGCATTGGCCCCATCCCTCAATTTTTTTACCTTAAAAAAAAAGTCAATATTATTTTCCTTGTCTCCACCAGGGGCAATTTTACTATGTCTTGGGCCCTTTCTGGGCCATTTTAGGTTCAAGAGAGGTCTCTTTTCACCAAGGAAGTAAACCTTGTGCTTACAATTCCTCTCTCTTTTTTTTCCATGCTCTTCTGACTTCCTTGTGAACTGACTCACAGACTTATTTGTTGTTAAGAAGAAAGCGCTTAAACTGTTTAAAAAACTATCAACCAATTAGGAACAGAAGCATACTGAATGTAATATATTTGTTTTAACACTCTTCTTCCCTCCCTCGCTTTCTTTTTTCATCCATGTGTCTTTCTCTCTCTTTGTCAGTTCTGAAATTTGCATTGCTTCTTACATAGGCATTAGTAGTTTGTTTCTGAAGTATAAGGAACTTTTTGTTCCGAGTCCAAAAGAATGTACTAATGAGGGTTAGAACTTTGAGCAATTTAACCACAAGGCACAATTTGTAGCCATTTTCTGCTGGTTTGTTTCCTAGATCAGGCATCTGACTGTATTTCTGCAGGGGGTTAAATTAGGGAAATGTGAAATGAAAAACAGCCCTCCAGAAAAAAGTTTAAATAAATATAAATGGAAAGCCAACTTTGACTTTAAAAACTCATGAGTGCTTTTCTTTTTCTTCTTTTTTCAGAATGTCTTGATTGTAGAAGTAAGTATAATAGCTTTCTTTTGCTTCTTTAATGGGTATGATTTGGGATAGTAAAGCTGTGCATTGATTCTTATTACTTCCTTGCAAGGTCAAACAGTTTTACTTGAAAATAATGACCGTCTGTTAATTGTGACTAGTGGCCACTAGGATGGACCCTCTTTAACACTGATTTTGTTCCTTAAAGGACAGGCATTGTTGAATGAATTCTGCTTAATTTCACTAATTTCAACTCTAGGCTGATAATATTTTCCAAGAAAGTCCTTTTGTTTTTGTGAAGGCCATGTTAAGAGACCTTCAACCTGTATCCATTTGCAGATAAGTTCCTTTCATTATTTACAATTACTGGCAAACACAAACATGCAAAACTCATGAATTTTATTCCTGTTTGTCTATATAGTTTGGTCAGCTATAAGTGTTACTTTGTTGTAACATACGAGCCTTTGTTTAATTTGGGTTTGTTTCATTTGTTTCACTGCCAGGATATCATTGACACTGGCAAGACAATGAAGACTCTGCTCTCTCTCCTGAAGCAGTACAATCCAAAGATGGTAAAGGTGGCCAGGTAGGTTTGGATTGCTGCCAGTTGTTCTACATTCACGTTTTCAAAAATTAATGCAGGCTGTTGAAACAGAAATTGCTTTGGGCTTGGGACAAAGCTTTACAGCGTAGTTTTGAACAGCTGTGGAATCAGTTGTGCATTGGAGGGTTAATTCATCCAGGGTGTGGATTTCACCTTGTAGCTTGTTCCATTCCTAATATCAAGTTTTGGGGTGCTTTAGAAAGAAGCTTTGTTTTTGTGCAGTGACCCAGCCTGATTCAGAGAATTGTACCAAACGTTCAGACGACCTTGTTTTCGATTTGTAGCCCTCCTATATTTCCCCACCATTTCCATCTTTTTTCCCCTGATCAAAGGAAATCATTAAAGAGGGAAAGACTGAATAGCTGCCTTCAGGCATCCCCTGCTTTTCAACAGTCTGCTCTTTCGACCCTTTTAAATCACAACCAGAACCCAAATGTTCAACGTGTGATCGATCCACTCTTTTGACCTTGCATCGAAAACTGTATGTCAGTTCTGGTTATAATTGAAAAGGGTCAAAAGAGAAGAGCGACAAGTGACAAAGGCTTACTGCTTTTTCTCTCAGTTGACTTGGTGTCATCTTTTTGCTCAGTCTCGGTTTCATTTTTCAACGAATTCCACTTTATGGCAGGGCTGTGGTCCCTAACCTGTTGAATAAATGGAGGACTGCTGTACTGTCTTTTGACTGATAGCCCTGGGAGTCCTCTGTCTGGGAGCATCCTTGATTATTGCTCTTGTGAAAAATACACACTTAAATTCAGAAACCGTGGACCCACTGTTATATGCCTCAACTGTACAACAAAAAGAAAACAGCAAAGGGAAGCATTTTGTTAAGAGGTGCTAACAATTTCAGAGCCAGTGTAGTGTGGTGGTTTGAGTGTTCAACTGCAAGCCTGGAGAGCAGGGTTTGGTTCTCCGCTTGGCAGCAGAAACCGACTGGGTGACCTGGGTCACACACTCTCAGCCCCAGAAAACTCCCTGATATGTAGGGTCACTATAAGCTGGAAATGACTTGAAGGCACACAACAATAACAACACTAATGATTTAAGTTTTAGTTATTACTCTAAAATTAATGAGTGCTAATCATCATATATCCTAACATAAAGTTCCCTACAGTGACTCTTGCAGTCTTGCATGGAAGCTAAAATAAAATATCTCTGCTCATTTGTCTTATCAGGATAGTTCTGCCGTCCTCAGCAAACATTTGTTTTGGCTTGGCTGTAATTGGCTTCCAGGCCCTGTTTGCCTTGTGGGCTGCTGGTTCTTCCAAGCCAGAGAATCCTTTATATTTCTGGGAAATCCAGAGGACACCTAGTAAGGGGAGAGGGGAGACTAATGTGCATTTGTAGTGGAACTGCTTGGCTCTTTGGGCTCTGAAGTAATCATTTTTGAGCCTGCCCAATTGAAGAGTGAGTAAGGCTTGTGCAAACATATTGCAGGGCACTGGGGTGCTGGTGCTTGGAGCTTGGAGCCAGGGTGCTTTGCTACTTATGAGTCATTTCTGAAGAGACAGAGCCTCTGAGTGTGCTATGTTCCTTTTCCAACATGGACAGGTATATCAAAAGTGCAAGGATTCCTTGTTTATTTGCCCACATGAACCAACAAGTCAATCAGCTTTCCTTGTTCTTGTTGATTGCATGTATATTTCACAGTCAAGGTGTAACCAACAACAAAAATCAGGGAAAGGTACAGAACAGAGGAAGGCTGTTCTCTGTTAACACAACATCAGTGAGGCATTTCTGTTAGTGGTGACTCAGGGTGCTTCTTGTGTCTGGACGTATCAGGGTGACCTTGAGAGGGGGAGGTTGATAACCGCCTGCCTGTGCCTGGAAGCAGCCTAATGTGGAGAGAAGAGCCCTGCCCACGGCATGTTTGTTAGAGGATAATCTGGCTGGGAGGGAAGGGAGACGGCTCCTTGGCCAAGGAGGGTAGATAAGGTCATCATTTTTTTCTGCTACACAAGTCTTCCTACAGCGAGGCGGGGGAGCCTTTCAGCACAAGTGGCTCCTCCTCATAGCAACAGAGAGCTGGATTGAGGAGTCTCCTTCTTTGCCATTTAGAAATAAAGAGGGAGGGTTCTTCATGGTTTGATGTATGCATTATGGATCATCGTGCAGTGTTATTTAATAAGCTAAATTCTACCCACAATTCACTTTGTTTGCTTGGGGTCTTTTTAACAGCTTGTTGGTCAAAAGAACACCTCGCAGCGTAGGATACCGACCTGACTGTAAGTAAATCTTATGCAAGGATTTAATGCACCTTAAACAATATCAAGGAATTATTTTAAGGATGCCATGTATCTAGAAAGCAAAAAGGGGGAATTTGCCTGTCAGAGTACTCCTGAGATTAAAGATCACTTAGGGAGTTTCTGACATGGGGAGGAAAAGAAGACTGAAGGAAGAGAGGGAAGATGGAGGAGGCCATGAAGTGGATAGAGATTAGAGTGTATCACCTCATTTATGTACCTCCTTATTGTATGCTGTAAAATCTAGTAGTTGCACGTTTAAGTGGTGATAACTAGGAGGACTTAAAAAACAGAGTGAGCAAATAGTGCAGTCCTGTTGACTTAGTTATTTGTTTCCCTGTGTTCAGTGGGACTTACTTCTTCACAAGCATGCTTAAAGATTACAGTGTTAACCTTTTTTTTTACGGTATTCTGCATGCTTTCAGTGATGTGTATTCCTGTGTCTTCCCTTCCAACGCCTCTAGGCATGATGTAACATTTTCCTACATTAAAATGCACTGTCTGTTGTAGGTACTGGATTTGTAATACCAGATAAAAGTTTGTTATATTTTGAAGCAATGCCAATAGGAATTTGATGTAGCATTAGCAGAGGATGTTTTAAAACAGCTCATTAAATGGCCAGAATAATTGGCCATAGTTGCTCAGACATTGCTCATTTAATTAACACTTGGATCAATTTTTGTTTTTGTTTTTCAGTTGTTGGATTTGAAGTGCCAGACAAGTTTGTGGTGGGATATGCTCTAGATTACAATGAATACTTCAGAGATTTAAATGTAAGTATTCGCTTCCTTACCTTCAGTATTTATAGCCTCCCTCTATCTACGGGTCTCAGGTCAGCATGCAATAAAATTAACTTGACCAACTTAAAACAATGTAAACTATAAAAATGATTTCAAAAGTCCATCTAAGCTGATGGCGTTTAATGGTATAACCATATCTTGTGGCAGTGAATTCCCAAATCCACTATTCATTGTGTGAAGGCATTCCTTTTCTGAATGCGCTGCCAATCCATTTCATTTGTTGACCCCAAAGCTTAATATTATGGGTAAGGAAGAACAACACACACATGCATCGTGTAGAGGTGGCATTGTATTCTGTTCTTTTCCTGCATTACCCACTACTAAGACTCCCCAGTCATCTGTTTTTTTAAACGAGAGATATTCAGAGTGCTGCTGTTTTTAAGGTACAGCCCTTCTTGCTCCTGATGCATGGGCTTGTCTGGAATTTAAAACTGGGCCCTCCCACGCCTCAGCAGATTCTGCTGGTAGGCGAGAAAGGCCCTGCTTCACTCTCAAGCTTTTACCCAAGGGGTACGGGCGGGGAACACTCAGTCCTTTCTCCCCCTTGAGAGTAGAATCATTTAATCTGGGAGTTGTTGTTGCCTGCAAAACAATGGATATATGATGAGAAAGCAAAATGAGATTTGCAAAGCCCATTGCATATTGGAAGTGGTATATAACTAGAAAAAATGTCCCCTTGTGGTTTATGGAGGAGAGACTAAGAGGCTCTATATTGGAGTTTGCACAGTGTTGGGTGAGAACTGGGGCCCCAGTGCTAAGGCACGGAATGATTTTTGCCCTTCTGTCATTCAACAGTTCCCCCATTTGCTTATATGGGAGAAGGGAAGGAAGCATATTCGGCAGGGGCTAGCCCGGGAAACCCAATGTGTGGCTTAGAGTCACATTTAAGCCTTCTTTAGCTATCCCTCCAATGCAACCCAGCTCATTTGCTCCCAGAGTCCCTAACAAGAGCCCAGGTAGCTCACACCACGTTGCGCTGGATAGTAGGATAGTAGGCAATAGTGATAACGAGATAAGCCTTTGCAGAATGTCAGCTTTCTGACTGCTAGCATTTTTAACATGCACACCTTTTTCATTTTCTCTCTTTCAGCACATCTGCGTGATAAGTGAGACTGGGAAGCAGAAATACAAGGCATGACAAGTGCTGGTTTCAGGATTGTGAGGCCATCATCCACAGCATCCATCTTCCATTGCCTTAGGCTCTGGTCACCAGCTTAGAATTGTGGCGTGCTCCCACTTTCTTGTCATTTGCTTGCTGTAACTTATTGCATGTACAGTATGGGAACTGTGTCTTGTTCATTTACCTTTGAGAAACTAACAGAGTGCAATTGTTCACCCTTCCTACCTTCCTCTCTTTATTCTCTCTCTCTCTCCCCTTATTTTTTTTTTAAATTTGCACTATGAAGCTACTGATCCTAGCTCCTCCCTGTTTGGAATTTGCTCTGTGTTGAACCCAAGTTTAGCTCTCCCACACATCATACTTCTTTCCCCCTTCTTTAAAACCTCATCAACTCAGAACTGAACTAGTTATAAGTACTGTAAATGTATAAGGCATTTTAAGATGGGAAATCTATATTAGTAATATTTTTTTAAGAAAAACAAGTAATTTAAGTTTTATATTGTAATGAATGCAGAAATGGGGGTGATTATTGGATAGCTGCTCTGGGGGAAGGGAGTGCCGTAGCCTTCAGAAGAGATGTCGGGGGGCAGCGGTTGATGGTTGCTGTGGTCTCGAGGGAATATGGACAATGTTTTGCTAAACTGCTTTTCCGGGAGTTGCCTTACTTGCCTCTTACAGGAGTTCCTAGTTTTACAAAAAAAAAAAAAAAGAGCAAGTGACAAAATCGAATGTTTGAAAGCAGCTACCAAGCTTTCTGTCTCCTGTAGAAATAATGTCATGGTCCACTGGGAGCTCCTCCTTTCACAGGAGTCCTCTAGAAGAAGAAAACGGGCATTCTTTTCCAAAAAGGCTCACACACGAGAAGTTCCAGGTGGATTGTGTCTAGTTTTTTCCTTTCCTATCTCCCAACAGCTTAGCAGAGTTGCCTTTCAGATCTTAACAACCTGCTCTGTGTAAAACCTTCAGTGAAAAATGATTGTAATACTGTCTATGAAGTGCACAGAACCAACGCACTTTAAAATAAAGGCTGTCTCTCCAAAGGTTGCATCGGACAGCTGCGCTGGCCTCTTCTGTACGCTTAAACACCTGCAACGCGTGCGTCTCACCAGTGATGTCCTCTCTCTCCTCCACCTCTCCTTCCCGCCACACACTCAAAGAAACAAGAGGCTCTGTGGGGGCCAGGCAGCCACGGGAGGGCAGGGCTTTTGGTGGGATGAGGTTTCAGCCTGCTGGGAAGACACTGTTTGTTCTGCTCTGGCCAAGTAAATAGCAAAGATGAACTGTTCATTAAACACCCATATGTGGACAAGCAAACAACAGCGTGCAAGTTGTCCGGTTGGTCTTCTTTCACTTGGCTTGTTTGTGTGGGCTTTTTTGAAATTAGTACCTTGGTGCATTTTTTGGGCAAGCGTTCCACTGAGCCACCTCAGAAAGGCAAGCAGTGCTGCGAGATCACAGCTGATTTGCCTGTTCCCGAGAGGAGCAAACATAATCCGTGCCTGCATGAAGGCGGCTGCGTAAAAGTTACATCAGAGCCCAGTTTTTCAGGTGCAGATGTGTGCCCTAAAAACGTAAGTGCCGCCTGCCTCTTCCAGCCCAGCGCTTCAAGAAAGTGGAGATGATCCTGGGGGAAACTGCAGTTCGGTAGGACTACCCGGCCTCAGATCTGCATTTTCACAGGGAACATTGCCCTCTGCTGACCAAGGAGCTTGTTACACAAAACAGACTTGGGTAATCGCACTGAAGCGTTCAAACTCTGCTCCTGCTTCAAGCAAAGTTTCAGACGGAACATTAGAAAGAGTAATAGCAAGCCTCAATATTCATTTTTCATTCTATTGAAGCCGTATTTGTACTGGGCATGCCAGAAAGAGTAGTGATTCGTACCCAAAAATTAGTTGCTTGGTTCAAAGCAAAAACCACACCTTTTCACAATTCATTTGTTTCCATCAGTTCCTTGGTTTCCAGCCTGTTGCCTATTTCTCTCAAGTACTTTTAACCACCTTGTCTTGAGCAGTTGCCCTGCGACTACTGTTCTCTTTGCTCTTCCATCCTGATCTTAAATACCATGAGCCCCTCCCAGCCTCACCCCTGACATACTTTTAGGTTTTGACTCAGTTCCCTGTCTTCTGAGATCATTGCTAAATATCCTTTGCATTCCTTTTCTTCCTCATACCACTGTCTGGTCTGTGCCTTCTCTTTGGGCTCCCTTTTTATTAGGGAAAATCAGAACTTGGCCACATAGCTGTTCCTCCTGCCTTTATCAATGTTAATTCCCAGCTAACTGGTAATATGCCCCTTATAATAACAGAAGCCAGATGGCAAGGCATGGCTGTGAGTTTTCCCTGAGCAGGCGGAGAGTTATTGAACATCCTGTGCTATCAGATGTTCAGCCGATTAATATCAAGATACTTCACTTAGAAAGCACAATGCCGTATACGGGTTCGGCTCAAGACATTTTGTTGACCAACATAAATGAATATACCACGGGACCCAATTCCAGTTTGGAATCTTCTCTAGCTGTGCCTGAAACAGATTTTTTAGCTTCGCCTGAAGGAATACAGGGCAGGGCATACCTAGGTTAGGCTTCTAACACCTAATTTCTGCTGCTCGCCTCTCTGAGAGGCCACTGGCTCATGCTGCCTAATGTTAGAGCTGGTTCTGGCCATATAGATTAGTGCCGCAGGAGCAAGTGAGATTTTAGATGATTGCTTCTGTCTTCGTGGAGTAAAGGAAGTGCCTAGAATGTCCTTGTCAAATGTAGCACCCTCGTTTCTCCAAGGAAACAGAAGGAGACATAAATGAAAGGCCTTTGCATGCAATCCGATAGAATTCACAGGGTAGTAGTTTACCTACTTGTATGAAAGGAATGAACCTAATCTATGTAGTCAGTATGGGCTCTGAGTTTTTAAAAGAGGATGAAGAAAAAATGACATAGCAGGCTATATAATATGCACACTTTATGTTATGGGAATTGATGTATGTCCTGGGAATGAAATTGCACCCTTGAATTACTGGCTTTGCACACATTTTGTGACATTCTAGATTGTGGCAGATGGATCGTGGAGGCCTTATCCTTCAGTGGGCCCACCCTCTCAAGTTAAATTTGCATGGAGGAAGGAGGGGACAAGATAATCTGCCCAGATCCAGAATGCTATTCTCTCCTTACCCTCTTTTGTCCCCTGTACGTACCGTACTGTGCGCCTTCAGGTCAACTCTGAATTATGGTGACGCTATCGGTCGGAAGCCAGAGCAGGTCTGTCCTTACCATCTGGGCACCATCCACAGAAAGCACAGGTGAGTTGGCCAAAGGCTGCTGCTCACCTGGATTGGTCACCTGTGTCCTCCCTTTAGGGACCAGAGTCATTTCTCTTCCCCCCCCCACCTCTGCCTTTTCTGGCATCTCTGGAGTGACATCCAGTATTATTAGTATGAATATTATAGTTATTTCCCTCTCTTTCCCAGCACTGAGGCTCAAGGTGGCTGACCAAGGTAAAACACCTACACGTCATTAAAACCACCTTTTAAGTCTGAGAGTGGACTTGCCCAAGATCACCTGGCGAGTTTCCGCAGATGAGCAGGGATTTGAGCCCTGGGGGTCTGGAATCCTGCAAGGACCACCATGATGGTAGTGGTTTGAGCGTGAGACGATGACCGTGGAGACCAGGGTTTGATTCGCCACTTGGTCATGGAAACCCAGCAGGTGACTCTGGCGCATCACACACTCTCAGCCCCAGAAAACTCTGCGATAGGGTCACCATAAGTCAGAAACAACTTGAAGACACACAATGATGATAATCCTGGAAGCTTAACCCAGCATTCAAATTACTACACCATGCCAGCTTTCACCATCTATACATTGTGATTCCAATAACCACCTTTTTGTCTAGGTTTCTTGCCATGCAGATATAGCACATAAAATGTGAGGGTACCCACATTTCATTGCAGTTAAAGAGGAGGAGGAGGAGGGCAGTACTATATCTGAAAATCACACTTTACTAATCTGGTGTGTGTTCAAGGAAATATAACCTGGATCCCTCCTCCATCCTTCCAGTGGCGGTTTCCTCTAGATTTACCTACAGCTGCCAGTCAAAAGTGCAAGGACTCCTTTCCCTTGGATATTCTGGGAAGGAAAAAAATGTAAAACTATATCCAGTGATGAGCTGCAGTCATGAAATTAGGTGCACCTGTATGCCTCCACAGAAGGCAGGAGCTGATTTCCAGCAGTGGTACCTTGAGATAGCAAAAGAAAAACTGGTCAGTTGCCCCACTCCAGCAGAAAGCACCAGGAGGCAAGGAAGACAGCTGAGGGTCAAAGATAAAGGAGTTCCCGCTGCTGCAGAAAAATCTACATGTGAACTGGCGCATGTGGATTATTGCCAGGATGCCAACATTGTAACCCAACTTCATCTCTGATTGCTTATGGTGCTGCCTGAGCCTTAGAAGGTAAGTCCACAAGCTGAGATAAGGGTGTAATGACTGGGAGGAGCTGCTACCCTTCCTCTCTTGAGCACCAGCAAGAATTGGGGGTGTCAGGCTAGCCAGACAAAACAAAGCGAGGCACTGCAGGGCAGCCCAGAAAGAATGCATGGCATGGATTAGGGATGGCTAGCAAGTCACCATGTGTGGTTTTTAAACTATCTTTGGGAATATTGAGCCCAGTTCTCCCTACTGCACTGTCTGAAGAGAAAGAGATGGAGCAGAAACCAGTGGTACTCAAGACACTCCTCTAATTCTGAGCATCCCCCATGGGACTCAGGCTTTTCAGAGAGAAAGAGGAGGAAAAGTGGGCAGAATCTTAAAAATGCAGGGCAAGGGGAACTGGGGGAGAGCAGTGGAGCTGCCACTTTACTGTGATACCTTGCCACAGCCTTCCCTGACACACTGCTTCGAGAAGGCAAAGAAAATGAGTTGTCACACAAGGCTGTGGCAGCTTCTGCAAGAAGCAGCTTGTTGTTGTTACCGTGTCTTCAAGCCACCTTTGATATATACTTTCTTCTCCTAGGGTCTTCTTGGCCAGCTTTCTTCAGAAGAAGTTTGTCATGGCCGTCCTCTGAGGCTGAGAGAGTGTGGCTTGCCCAAGGTCACAAACCGGGTTTCCATAGCAGCACAGGGATTTGTTCTCCTGGAGCCCTTGAGCCATGACACCATGCTGGCTCCGACATGGTGACCCTATCAGAGGGTTTTCTGGGCACGATCTCTTAACAAGAGGCTTCCCATGGCCTTATTTTGAGGCCGAGAGAGTGTGACTTGCCCTTGTGTCCTCCTTTCAGGGCCCTGAGCCCAGAGGCATCTCTCCCTCTTTCTCCTCCCTTTTACAGCATCTCTGGAGAGATATCCAGCATTATTAGTATATTATATTTATTTCCCTTCCTTTCCCAGTCCTGGGGTTCAAGGTGGCTGACCAAGGTCTTTTCCGCACTACATTCTTATGGCACGATGATTCCACTTTCCAGCCGGCCCCTCCCGAAACTGCAAATCCCAGGATTCCATAGGATGTTGAAAGTGGAATCATTGTGCCATCAGAGTGTAGTGCGGAAAAGGCCCAAGTTAAAACACCTGCACACTGTTAAAACATACAAAAGTTAAAGCAAGCATTTAAAAAAACACCAGACACTAGAGGACATTCTTGAAAGCTCTTTCTCCACGAGCCAGTTAAGTTCCCAAAAACCTGTCCAAAGCAAAAGGTCTTTGCCTGCCTTTGGAAGACCACGATAAAGGAACCTGTCACTGCTACGCTTCTTTCGTAGCCTTATTAGGGAGGGTTTGGACAAGTTACTTTTTTTAGATGACAGCTTCACCAGCCAGCATGGTCAGTGACTATGCTGGCTGGCGGATTTGGGGCGCCAAAGTACAGGAAAGGAACATGTCCCAGCTCATGGGGAGCGGTGGAGGGAAGAGGGGAATGTTTGACTTTCCTGTGGAGCAGAGGGGAGAGATCCTCTCCTCCTTTCACTCCCCCACCATGAAAGTCTGTGGGCAGGGGCCCGATCCTCTTCCAACTGGGACCGGGCCGTGGGGCAGAAACAGCCCATCCTCTGCAAACGCGGAAGACACCAAGCCCCTCCGTCCCAACGCAATCTTTCTCGCCTCTCCCAATCTGCAGGGATGGCCGGCATTTTGCAAAGGGGAAGGGCGCTTCTTTCTCCGGCCCCGGGTCAGAGCCCATCTCGGGGCGACCGTCCCCACGGCGCAGGGCAACGCAAAATTGAAAGTGGCCGGAGGATGCCAGAGAAGAACGCGCGACTTTTGCGCATCTTCTCTCCTCTCTCGGCGCTCTCAGCGTTTCCCATCCCTCGCCTGGCCAAAGACGCACAATCCCCGCTCGTCCGGATGCCACCCACCCACCCCTCTCTTCCGTGTGTGTGTGTGTCCGGGAAAGCAAGGCGGCTCCAGCCTTCCTTCCAGGGAAAAGAGATGGAAAGAAGACCAGGCGCCCTTGCGCTTAGCCCTTGCTCCGCTTCTGCCTGCCTTCCCCACCCAAGTGGCGTTGGATGGGACTCCAGAGCTGGCTGGGGCCTCGCAAACGCCCCTCTTTCCACGCATGCAGGCGGCTGGGTCCTCCGGGCTCTTCCTGGGGGGGGGCACCCAGCCGCTCGCCAAGAGTAGCCAAGCGCAGCGCATCGGAGGCGCGACCTCGCCGGGTGCGCTCGCTTTCCACGATTCCTCCTGGGGAAGGAAAGGCTGCCCGCGCTCTTTTGGACTTTTAGCCCAGCTCTGGAGGGCAGCCCGCACCAAGAAGGAAAAACCGGGGAGACTCGATCCACCGGGAGCGCAAAGGACGCGCCGCCCTTCGAAGCGCACCTGGGCGCGCAGGTGCCTCTCCAAAGGCAACCGGGCTCTCCCTCCGGACGCGATCCCGAAGCCATCCTTGGCTCCCGGGGAGGGGGGGAGGAAGGAGTCTCCTCTCTCCAAGGCAGGAACAGAAAGTGGATGCCCGGAAAATAAGAGCTTTCAAAGGCAGGGCGCGTCCGCCTCGGCAAAAGAGGGGCTTTCGCCAACACCGGTCCAGGCGCCGTTGCCTTTCCTCCTTTCTTCTGGGTCTGAAAGGAGAAAGCAAGCGGAGCGGGCAGAGCGCGTCCGCCCGCGCAGCCCGACGAAGAGTGCTGCGAAACTCAAAAGCTTGCGCGTTTTCTTAGCGTTTTGGACGGTTCCAAGAGAAGCTTCGCGCCCAGGTGTTGAGGTCGATTTGTGCCGGTGGAGCAACCTTAGTTGTCCTCGGAGGATTTTGCCTGCTCCCCAGGGAGGGGATTTCGTGTCGGTCCCTTTCCAAGCCGTCCTCCCACCCCGCGCACCCGTTCCTTTGGTACAGGGTCCGGGTCCAACCCGCCTTCAGGTCCAGCTGGAAGAGGATCCTTGCTGCACGGCCTAAAAATCCATCCACCATCACCAGTGGGTGAGTTTTTGAGCTTTTACAAGATTTACAAAGGGAACGTCTCTGGGAATTTCAGAGATCTTGTGCATGGACGCAAGGCGCTGCCCTACATCCCCAAACAGGAGATGGAGAAAAATTAGTAGACTAGGATGCCCAGAACGCAAGAGTCCAAGCTGGGTGGGGGATTCTGGGAATTGTGGTTAAAAAAAAAAAAGAGGCCAAAACAGCCCTATTTATATATTGAATTTATACCCTACCTTTTGCCCAGGAGGGCAGTTTCCCCTAATTCTGCACTAAACACGCCTAAGAAACTGGGTAGGCATTAGGCGGCGTTGTGTTTTAAATCAAATATCCCTGAGATTCAGCAAACTCTTCATGGTGGGTAGTTTCCATCTGGGTTTAATTGGTTTTTGAGATAAGGTACACAGACGTTGTCAAATATACAGCAAATAAAAACAGTTTTAAAAACATGACTTAAGGTTGCATCTTTCAGTGGCACCGAGAAAAATCCAGCCCTACAGCAAACCTCCCAGTTTCAGCACAATACTTAATTTTTGTGTGACCTCCTTCCATTGGCAAATATATGGGAACAAGAATGGAGTGGTAGCCGAGATGGAACTATGCAGTAAACAGCCCAAAAGAGTGAGAATGTAACCGAAAACTGCCAATTTCCATATTTTAGCCTACAATCCAAATGGATTAAAAAAAAAATCTCAAACTTATTTATGTTGTTATGGAAGGGAGCTGGCACCAACGCCCAACAAGGTCAACACCCATTGAGATGCTCTTGTCAATGTCCTGTTATGCAACTTCATAATTCGATAACAGTATTTCTTAGCTAAGCATACATAAAGTTACTTAATGCAGACCATGACAGGGGATTCCAGCCTATGATGCAAAAAAGAGGCCATCTGGCTTAGACCAAGTCCCATTTCATCCGTAAGTGGCCTTCTACAGGGCAGTTGGTGAAGAGATCACCTCTTTCTACCACTGCTTTCATGGGCAGCTGTTACACAGACACGGAGGCTCTCCGCAGGTATTAGCTGTGGATACAGGTCCATCCTTCCGCACGACAGTGTTATGGTGCTATTATTCCACTTTCAACCTCCTGTGGAATTCTGGGGTTTGTAGTTTCCTAAAGCCAAAGAGCTCTCTGGCTGAGAATCCTAAAGGCCCTTCCTTAAATTGCAAACCCCAGGAATCCATAGGAGGTTGAAAGTGGAATAATAGCACTATAACAGCACAGTGCGGAAATGGCCTCCATCTACCCACCTCCATGGCTATCCTTAACATCCTGTCATGACTGATCAGCGATGTATTGGGCGGAAGGAGAGCTCACGTGGGCATAGTGGTTAAAGCAGCAGAGAATTGGGAGAGCTGGGTTCTGGACTCTGAAACTCACTGGATGACGCTCTCTGGTTGGCATCTCTTGGTTGATCCTAGTCAGTCAATTCTTGAATACTGAGTCAACACAGAGGTAAACCCCACTAATTGAATGGGTCTATTCTAGTCAGAATTTAGGGCCATTTCTGTTATAGGGCTATTATCCCACTTTTAACCTCCTATGAAACCCTGGGTTTGCAGTTTATGGAGGGGACTTTAGAATTCTCAGCCAGGGAGCTCTTGGGCCTCAGTAAACAACAAACCCCAGAATTCCACAAGAGGTTGAAAGTGGAATAATAGCATTATAACAGCCTAGTGCAGAAATGGCCCAGGCCTTTCTCAGCTCAACATCCTGATGGGATGCCATGAGAATAACGTGGAATAGCAGAGAATACGGTAAGCTCACTCCAGGCAAGGCAGGATACAAATGTGTTGAATGACCTTTACTCTGCCCTGCGCCTAATTAGAATTATTTGAGTGACCCCATGTTGTGGCATACGGGAGAAATTCATGATTTTCAGAGGTGGCTTTGCTGCTTTGGAATGCCCTCGGAGGACATAAAGATCCCCCCCTCTGGTGGTGATTCTTCCATTCCATTCACTTCTCCTTCATTTCCCAAAACATTTGGACCTGAGATACACCTTACTTCCCTGGTGTAGCTGAAAATTGTATTTCAGAGCTGTTCTTAAAAACTTCAAAGATGTTTTTAAGTTTTTTAAAACCGTTTTGACACTCTTATAGTGCGATGATTCCACTTTCAACCTCCTATGGAATCCTGGGGTTTGCAGTTCCGGGAGGGAATCATCGCACTATAAGAGTGTTGTGCGGAAATGTCTTTTGTAAGGGTTGCAAAGTTGTAAATTGCGAAGTTGTAAAGTTAGGGCGATTGGCCATTAGACTAGTCCATACACAGAATCTGAACATTGTGATTTTAGTCTTTAATTATAAATACTCATCCCTTATTACTGTATCTCACACCTCTCTCCAATGAGTTCAAGAGACACATCCCTGGTTCCAACTGCATGATTCTCCTCTGCCTCCAATTTATCTTCACAACAGCCCTGCAAGGCAGGTTAGGCTGAGAAAGAGTAAGTGACTCAGGGTCACCCAATTGCCGTGATGGGTGAAAAAGGATTTGAATAATCCTTGGAACTCAGGTCTTCTCGCTGGCTGGCTCTCCTTCCATCAGCAGCAAAGCACTTTTCATTCTTTTTGTTTTGAGAACTGAAGTTTTTAAAGGAGGGCTTTTAAGAATATACTGCATCATTCAAGCTGCTTTTTACCATTTTAATCATATGCTTTTAGATTGTATGTAGTGTCATTAATAGTTTAATTCTATTTTAATGTTAGTAATAATAACAGATTAAGATGAAGTCATGGAGAAGATGGAGCAAGCTTGTTTTCTGCTGCTCCAGAGAGAAGGACATGAACCAATGGATTAGATTATAGGAAAAGAAATTTCATCTAAATGTTGGGAAAAACTTCCTGATGGTAATTACGAGTTGTTCAAATGTGGGATAGGCGACCTCAGAGAGTGGTGGAAGTCTTTAAGTAGAGCTTGGATAGCTGTGTTTTGGAAGTGTTTTAGTTATGTATTCCTAAATTCCTAACTCCTTGCAGTACCCTCCGACTTTATGATTCTAATACTAGTTAGACACGACCCACAACCACAGCACAGGCTTTACGTCTGAGTAAATACACACTACTGCACCATGTGAGGCTCTCTTTTCCTTGCACTCCCTCCATTTCCATGCCAATGTTACCGCACTCTTTCACGTGGGAGCAAACCAGCTCTCTGGACACGTCCTACATCTGGCCACAACGCGGGAGATTTACAGCACGAAGATTAGAACGCCGTGACCGTTCTAATTTTCAGTGTTTCCTGTCATAATCCCTAAAAGAGAAGATGCCGTTTCCCCTGCCTCAGAAGACATTTCCATGAAACTCCAAAGTGATTTCCACCTTGGCATTCAAAGCAGGACAAGAACAGGGAACCAATACTAAATCATCAATTATTCCCCGGATGTTTTAATGCCCTCAAGCCCATTCAAAGCTACTCACAGCGTTACTGTTTAGTCTTGGGCAAGCTACAGCCCCTTAAATCTCTGTTCCCTGCAAGGTTTTTCACTGACACATACTAGTGTTGGTCAACTTCAAAAGATCGTTATCATTATTGCATGGAAGCTGTGGATGCATTTTTAGCACATCATCTTTTGGCATAATAACAGTGCAAAAAAGATGTACAGATTTGTAGGGTACTGTCTTTTAGAGACTTGTCTGAATGTTGCTAGAGACTCTTAAAATTATTATGAGATAATGAAAAACAAGGAATATTTCTTTCTATTGTTTGTGTGAAGAATTTAAGGTTATTGATAATGTAAATATTGTAATTTGTTGAGATGTTTGTAATTTGTTGTTAATCTTAATAAAAATATATATTAAAAAAAATTATTATGTGATGTTTACTGGTGCCTTGTTCTATTCTTACCTGTTCTTTGTGTGGATTGAAATTTCTTTTTTTACTCTTGCCCTAGTAAATCTTTATTCCTTGATCTGTTAACTCCTGTATCCTTAATGCTGAAGTGTATTATAATGATTACTTCATTGTTACGTGCCTTAAAGCTGACTCTGACTTACAGAAACTCTCATAATTTTCTTGGTGTTGCCTTCCTCCATGGCTGAAAGGAGTGATTTTAGGCTTGCCTAAGGTCAGCCAGTGAGTTTCTGTGCCTGAGCAGGAATTTGAACCCTGGTCTCTAAGCCTTACTTAGTCCAAAATGCAAACCACTATAACATATGGGCTCCCTAAAAGAGGTTTTCTTGGCAAGAACTCTTCAGAGGTTTGCCATTTGCCTTCTGCTGAGGCTGAGAGAATGTGACTCGCCCAAGGCCACCCAGTGAGTTTCCAAGGCTGAGATCAAACCCTGAGACCTAACCCAGCTCTCAAACCACTATGCCACAGTCTTTCTAGATGTTTTGCCCACCAGAATGAAGAATTTATACTAATACTTATATATTTTTAAAGATAAAGCCAGATAATTACAAGAGAGGTGAAACATCCTTCTGAAAGAGGGTCACCTGTCCTTCAAACTCATCACAGTCTTTCCCGAAGACTCTTTAAAAAAAAAAGCCTCTCCCAGTCATATTAAGAATGGCTTTAATGTTTTTATACCTTTACACTCTTAAACTATTACAGTTTGTGATTGGGCTTTATAGGCTGGAAATGTTAAAGTCCCCACAGCCGGCTTTATCTTGGGGTTTTGTATATTGCTTCTTTAGCGTGTGGTTGGGTTGCATTCCCAAAGTTATCTTGTACTTTCAACAAAAGGTACATTGCCCGGAGAACTTGGGTTAGAGGGTGATTTAAAAGGGGGCAATCAACCCATCAATCAATCAACAAAGAGACCTGTTTAGGGCGGCCCCCTCTCCCCGCCCGTGGTTTTAGGAGAATGATGCGTATCTTCAAAGCTTTCATTGGGAATCCCAGGGGAGCTGTTTTCTTTATCAACAAACGGGGCGACCATAAACATCCTCTTTACCCCGTTTAAGAGACTCCGTAGACACTTCCCATGAAGTCCGTGCCAACGTCCAGCCTGGTTAAAGCAGCAACGCAATACCGGAGGGCAACCATATAATCCTATACTCCAGTATTTACGTGCTGCTAAAGCCTGGCGGACAGACGGGTACCTTCTAGAGCCGCTTCTGGGAGGCACCAAGACAGCAACAAGCTCTCTGCTAATCCCCGACCCATACGAACCAAGACTCCAACAAGCGATGCAAAAGGAAGACCCTCATGACGGGGAAATAAAACCCCACTTCTCCTCCCGCATGCCATTGTAAGGTTTTTATGATGAGCCGTTGTGGAAACTCAAGGCGGAAATCCAATGCAATTTTTGCTTGGGAGTCACGGAACGCAATAGGATGTACTTCCCCTACTCTCAACTCCCACCCCCCAAATCCACCACCCATTAATAGTATTGCACTGCAAGCCGGCAATCCACAAACTTATTTTAGCATTTGCACTCCTTGCCTGGGAGAATTAGGTAGATCTGAGGACTCTCACGCCAATCCCAAAGGGACCCCTTTAACCTGGACCCCGTAAGCCCCTCCTTAGACTACTGGTCTTTGTCCCCATGTTCTGGGATGAGGAAGAAGGGCTTGGTGTCTACATGAGCATCTTGTAAATGTTTAGGGAATAAATCACTTCCCCACAGTTTCTTCAACCACCAAGAAAGCTAAAAAAAGGTACCGAAGAAGGGGAGAAAAGCAGCAGTAATTCCTTCCCCTCTCCTTTTCTGCATCCATTCTTTCACACTGGGGAAAAAACATGCAACTTCAAAGCAACAAAATATTCAAGAACATACCTGATCGTGCAGCTTAAGAACTGAGCTAGGAAGTGTCTTAGCTCGAAACAGTTCTGATAGCCAGACTGTCACTTTTCTCGCCTTAATCCCTAAGGTAATGAGGCAGCCCAGAACGGTCTGTATCTTCTTGTCCCTACAAACCATGTCGTGCTGCTACATCACCTCAAGGCCTGAGTGACAATCCCAAGAGGAGAAGACTTTGCAAACGGAGGAGAGAAACAGGCTCAGAGATATGATTAGTTATCAGAGAATTCCCCTCAGTCTTGTAGGGAAAGGGCCAAAACTTGCATGAGAACTTGTTAGTTACAACATAATGACAAGAGAAGCTTAAAGAAATGTCCCATGAAGCACAGACAGGCCATTTCCACACTAGATTGTAATAGTGCCATTATTCCACTTTCAACATCCTATGGAACCCTGGGGTTAGCAACTTAGGGAGGGGCTTTTGAGGATGGCCATTGGGACCCCCCCTAAACTGCAAACCCCAGGATTCCACAGGATGTTGAAAGTGAAATAATAGCACTATAACAGTCTAAACTGCAAACCCCAGGATTCCATAGGATGTTGAAAGTGGAATAATACCACTATTACAATCTAGTGTGGAAATGGCCACAGAGCTGAGAACGTATGCATGAAGAATCTGAATAATTTGGTAACTGTGGCTCAGAAAATGGAGTCACTGCATGCATGTTATACTTTACCATTTGGTCCTAAACCAAGCAGCAATTCTGCATCCAGCTCTCGAAGAATGTGAACTGCAGCTGTGTCAGAAGCAGCCCATGGTGAAAACTCCACCGAGAGATGACGGCAGGCAACGGTTAAATTACTCCAGGGTAGATGCCAATCAGCAACAGTGATACATACACAAAACCTCAGCGTATCTGGATAATTAGGCGGTTCAAATGAATGGTATTCTAAAATCTATGTAAACCTTTAGCATATACTTTGTGTGCCCCGCAGAGACACTTGCAGCTGTGAGTCAGAAAGCCATTTATTTTCGAATGAGGTAGCCTCAAAACTCAGTCGACGTTTTGGGGACTATTCCAGGACCATCCTGGAATATGTGGGCAGCCCACAGTATCCTTGCAGGGCTTCCCTGAGTTAGCAATATTTTTAACAAGCTTGCTTTGGCCAGCACTAACCGCGAGGGCTCTGTTACGAGATGGTGCCCTGAAGAACTACAGAACGCCACCAGATGTTTCACTGCATGTCCCCCTTGCAGGCTGGGGGATGATGGGTGTTGTAGGCAGTGGTGAGGGACTTGGGGGGGTTACAGTTCAAGTTCCCAACCTCTGAGCTAGAATTTCAATGCGCATGATGGTAACATGTGCCACGTTCAGCTCTCTCTCCATGCAAACAATGAACCCAAAACAGATTTCTCATTCAACGGTGAACTCCATTCAGTATCAATGCACTTTAATTTCTGATGCACAAATCTAGTTCCATAAATCTACACATTTCTTCAACTAAAGGACTGTGAAATTGTTAACCCTCAACCTACCAGCTTTGACGCTTCTTATTTTATTTATTATTTTACTGTCAGGTACCTTTTGGGTGAAAAGGCAGGGTACAGCAATAGCTGAAATTCTGCAGCCATCTGACCAGCTGACTCTAAATTTAACCCTATCTAGTTAGATTATTGTTATGTATATAAACACTTTTCCTTCAGAGTTATATGTGGGGGAACTACAACAATTAGGGGAATATTAGTTTATGGTGCTCTTGGATGGCAGAGCTGGGAAAGGTCTCTCTGTGTGATCTAGAAACGAGTCTGACCCACACATCAGCATCTTAAATATAAAAGACTCCGGCCAAATCTTTCCACACTACACTGTTATACTGCTATTATTCCACTTTCAAGATCCTATAGGATCCTGGGGTTTGCAGTTTAGGGAGAGGCACTTGGAATTCTCAGCCAGACAGCTCTTTGGTCTCCCTAACCTACAAACTCCAGAGTCCCACAGGAAGTTGAAAGTGGAACAATAGCACTATAACTGTGTAGTGCGGAAATGGCCTCCATATTCCTGCAGCTGCTACTGTTTCTGAAGTCACTGCAAGCAAATGTGTGACTCTCTTCCAGCCTGCTTTTTGTTCAGATGGCCACCACTGCCTGCCCTCTCTCTTGAGCAGACCTCACTTTTTGGAGAACAATAAAAGAAGGGAAACCAACACCAATGAATGGTATTAGTTCCTTTTCCTTTCTGGCTGGACTGTACTTTCCAGCAGCTGGAGAATCAGGGGGAAAACCTAAGCCAATGCCAGTCAGCTCTGAAATTCCTGACTTAGACGGGCCACTGCCCCAGTTCAAAGTAATCTGGTTCCTTTATATCCCAGTTTACTTTACTCACCTTTCGCCAAACTCACCTGTGAGGAATAAAAATAAGGAGAAAGAACATTTACCTTCAGCTGCAACAGGAACTAAAAAGAAAAAAGAAAAAACAGACCACAGAAAAGTTCTTACTATATTTTAGATAAAAGTTGTGGGTGCAAAGACTAACAAAAGAGCACTCCTAAATCTTTAGGCCTATTTGCATTATTAACAACAAAGGCGGTTGGAGGAAGCTCTGCCCGCTAGCTTTTTGATATGGGGAAAACCCGGCCTCCCCCAGAAAAAGAGTGCAGTACAAAAAGCAAATTACACAGAGAGAACTATACTCCCATGTCTTTGCTCACCGCTTTTACATCTAACAAAACACAAAAAAACAAGGCTTTTTGAACCACTCGCCTTCAGGGACAAGATCCAGGCAAAGTTCAACTATAGCCATTTCCGCACTAGACTGTTATAGTGCTATGATTCCACTTTCAACATCCCATGGAATCCTGGAGTTCGCAGTTTAGGGAGGTTTGCAGGATCCTGGGGTTTACAGTTTAGACTGTTCTAGCGGTGTTATTCCACTTTCAACATCCTATGGAATCCTGGGGTTTGCAAACTGCAAACCTCAGGATTCCATAGGATGTTGAAAGTGGAATAATACCACTTGAATAGTCTAGTGCAGAAATAGCCTATGACAGTCTAGTGCAGAAAGGGCTCTATCAGTGCCAGAAGCAAGAGTTATGATGTGTCTGTGTGTGTGTGTGTGCGCGATTTCCAAAAATTTTGATATATTATGGCTTACCGTTGCTAGACCTGGGAAACCAAATCTGCAATAGCCATTTTTTTACCAACTGCAAGCAAACATTCATCATGCTCATGTCCTAGGCCATTTCCGCACTAGCCTGTTATAGCGGTATGATTCTACTTTCAACATCCTATGGAATCCGTGCGGCCCCTCCCGAAACTGCAAACCCCAGGATTCCATAGGATGTTGAAAGTGGAACCATAGCGCTATAACAGGCTAGTGCGGAAATGGCCCTAGAAATGGGTCGGTCGACCTCCGATGAATACTCACCAAGAGGCAAACTGAAGGGGTGTGTGTGCAGCTCCCAGTATCTTTAGAAACAGGGGGCATTATTTCATTTTGGTTACAGCCACTAAACCGGTTGCCAAATGTGCATGAACTGGAGAAGGAATTGAATGGATATGAATAGTTCTACCTTTCGTGGTAAACTTGCAGCCGGCCACCGATCGAAGCAAGCCGTCTCCTGATATTGTGGTCCTCGAATGACAGATGCACATGGACGAACCCAGCCTGCAGAGGAAAATAACAAGAAATAAAGGGGAGCCATAGCATTCACCTCACTCCATGGGGGGGGGAGAACCCCTTACACCCACCCACCCCCTTACCCAAACAAAGAAATGCTGATATTTTGTGCTAAAATTCTATGCGCTACTCTTGCCCTTGCCATGGAGGTGCAGCCGAGGCCAACCAACGCCTCCAATGATAAACGAGGTTTAAAAATAAAAAAGCAAGATTTGAGTGCTGGAAGGCAGACAAAACAGAGTTAAGTCTGGATTGCCTTTATAGGGCTGTTACCTAAACCCAGCCCTTGACCCAGGGAAAAGGGCAGAGGAGAGGCTGTGAGCCACACTCTCTGGCTGGCAACCAACCCCCGCCAAGCAAACAAAGACTAGCGTTTGTGGCATCTTTCCGACTCTCCCTCCTCCGCAACTTTGCAGCACAAACTACACCATAATCATATGGAAAGAGAAGGGAAATTTCCCTGTCTGTTCAGAGGCCTCCGTTCACTCACTTCGGGAAGCACAAAGGACTTTTTTTTAAAAAGTCCCATAAAACTCACGACCATTGTCCTCTTAGGGCTTTCATAGTAATATCAAGAGTGAAACTCGCGTTTTGCACAGTTTGTGCCTTGCCTGGGACTTTGTGTTTTTTGTTTGTTTAGGTCCACCCCTCCCCATGCCATAAAAAGAGAAATGTTAACACAATAATATATAATAAATTGGAGTCAACAAAGCCTGAGTTGCATCAAGGACCACAGAGCACTTTCGACATTTTGTTACAGACGATTTCTGGCTCGATTACAAGACACGTCACGGTGGATTATCATGTTGTCATCATTCTAACTCAGGGTGGGGAATGTAGGGCCATTTCCGCACTAGCCTGTTATAGCGCCATGATTCCACTTTCAACCTCCTATGGCATCCTGGGGTATGCCGGCCGGCCCCTCCCAAAGCTGCAAACCCCAGGATTCCAGAGGAGGTTGAAAGTGGAATCGTCGCGCTATAACAGACTAGTGCGGAAAGGTCCTGTGAACGATTCAGGCAGTGTTCGATATGGGTTCTGGGTGCAAGAGTAACCAAGATTTTGCTGACTGAGTCTACAGAAAATGGTTTATGGACTGACACTGGGTTGTCCGCACAGACTAGGGCCATCTCCGCACTAGACTTTATAGTGCTATTATTCCACTTTCAACATCCTATGGAATCCTGGGGTTTGCAGTTTAGGGGGGGTCTTTGCAAACCCCAGGATTCCACAGAATGTTGAAAGTGGAATAATAGCACTATAACAGTCTAGTGCGGAAATGGCCTAGACCTCCAGAACAACAAAAGGGGCAGCAAAGATTTGATTGCGGTTGGTAAAAAAAAAAAAATGGTTTGGTTTCCCAGGTCTAGCAACGATAAGCCATAATACATCCACATTTTCAGAAATCGGTCCATCTCTTATGCATGTTACCTGCACAAATACATACTTTGCCATGCTAATACATGCATGTAACAGGAAGAAGAGTCATGCACACAAACACCCACAAACGACACCCTTAAAGACTTAAAGTGTATCAACAGGACTGTAAGTGAGAGAGCAAAAATATCCATCGAGGAAAATTTCCTATGGAAGCCCCACTGAAAATTCTGAACAGCATAAGTGAAAGAGTCACAAAGATGCTCCGGAACCAATCCCATGGAAGTCAATAGGGACCATATTGGAAAGAAAGGCAGGACACAAATTTAAATAAATAAACTTGCATCATAAAACTTCCCCCTGGATAACTCACCCTTGCATTTTATAATCCCCATTTGTGTGGGTTCGCAGAGCACACACTCTGAGAGGCCTTCAAAAAGTTACTTTTTTGGACTACAACTCCCAGAAACTACCAGCACGAGAAACGGCCACAGTACTTAGGATGCTCTGGGAGCTGTAGTTTTTTTTTAAAAGTAGCTTTCCTAAGCTCTGAGAAATATAATGAGTAGCACAATGAGTGATTAATATAATTAGTAACTCATGAGATGACACCCAATGGAAGGTTATGGGAGTCATTTGTGCAGATAGTGGGTGTAGCGGTAGATTAAAACATTATTCATTTTGAGAAAAATTACAAAAACCACTATTTAAAAAAACTGTGGAAACCATCTTGCACCTCTACAGTTGGAAAATATGTGACCTAGTAGCTGAAACTTACTTGACGTGGGCAGCATCACCCCAAATTTAATCTTAAAATAACTTTTCTCCCCCAATCTATACAATGCCAAGGTAGAATTTTAAAAAAATAAATATACAATTATTATCACTACAGCATCATCTCAGCACTGGAAGCAGAACAGCACAAGATTATTATAAATATTTTTTTTTTAAAAAAAACAAACCATTTAGTTTATCACCACGAACACACCTACTTGATAGATGACTAGCAAATGTTTTGCAGCTTAAATCACATGCACAACTTGACAAAAAGATGCACCATTTCACTTAAAAGCCAAAACTGGATTCGCATCTAAACACGCTGATATCAAAGCTATAACGCAATGCCTCTGCACGGTCCTAAACGGAGGAAAAAGACTCGTGTTGGGCAAGTTCACATAAAGAAGATTTTAAAAAAAGGAAGATAAAGAGAGAACACAAGACCTATGTTTCACGTACGGCAGAACACCAGTAAAACTTTTTTCCCCCCCTCAAAAGTGCTGACAAAGAACAGTATCCGACTTGGGGTGGGGTGAGGAGGGGGCTTTCCAAATTGGTGGTGTCGCCTCCTCCAGATGCAAAAGCTACACTGCAGACTCAAAAAGTGGACTTCTTTAAAAAGGGGGGGGAAACCCCACCATGTACTTGCAAAGAACAAGAGGTGGTGGGGAGGGAGGGGGGATCAGCGTTTATTCCATGCCGGCCGCACATAGAAAGGGAGAAATCCTGCAATGCACTTTCTGAAGGCTCTCGGAAATTCGGGTGCCTCCAAAAAGATCTCTTTCCAGAAAGTTAGGAGGATTTTTTTTTCTCCCTTGGTTCTTGACGCACATAAACCCCATGCAGCCGAACGAGACAAACGCTGACATACCGGAATTTACCTCCCTTCTTCCACCTCCTCCCCATGCACACGCACACGCAGCACACAAATGCTCCCTACACACCCCTTTGCACATTTAATGGCATTTTTCTAAGCCCTGGCAGGAGACAGAGAGAGGGGGGAGAAAGCATATATTCCTAGGCAGCCCTTGAAAATGGTTGCAACTACTGCTCACACAAGATTAAAAATAGTTCAATGCACATAGGCTATTCCCAGCAATAAATATATATATATATATTTAACGTATTCAAAATATTGCACATGTCAATGAGGATACTCCTCTTTCCTATGCAAAAAAGGTCACTAAAAATGTAGAAAAAAATCTACATAATCTATTGTGATCCTCAAGTCTAGAAAGTTGGAAAGTTTGGGTAGATTTTTACCTCTGGCTGATTTTTTTCCAGCCTTCCCAAAATATTTTTAAAAAAATATTGTCAGCATTATTATAGAAATTTAAAAAAAAAG
Source organism: Ctenosaura bakeri (assembly GCA_948474755.1). Taxonomy (NCBI): domain Eukaryota; kingdom Metazoa; phylum Chordata; class Lepidosauria; order Squamata; family Iguanidae; genus Ctenosaura; species Ctenosaura bakeri. Next base: position 326,169 of record CAOLHI010002886.1, read on the forward strand.
TATGATTACAAGAGCTTTCGACAGAACACAAAAATCAAAGCCATGGCAAGTCTATGCAGTGTTTTAATTTTTTTTAAAAAAAATATGAATACGGTGACAAAAAAACCTACAAAATATAATAATTAATCATTGATTATGGGTAGGAAAAATATTAAAATTAAATTCAGAGCTTTAAAAAAAATACACCATGCAGAAATTGGTTGTAGCAACAACTGTAGCTATGTTTTTCCACAACATAAATAAATAATTTTAGTATCCCACTGAAAAAGGGTAAACTTTGTTCTTATACTCAAAACAGAGTGCAAATAGACAATGTTTAAAATTACCATTTTTTAAAAAAATTTTTAAAAGCTGTCAACACCTGTACAGATAATAATTATAATTTTTCTGCAAAAAAAAATTCTTAAAAAAATCAAAAATGGGCATGTTGGAATTTTTAATGTAAAAATATTGCAAAAAATATCGGAATTTTTAATGTAGGAAAAATCAGGATGACAGTAACATATTTTTTTTGCTCCTGCTGTATGCTTTCACAACTTTCCCTGCACTTCCTGAGCTTAAAAAAAAATAAAATCTGAACCAACCCTGTGTATAAAAGTGGCTTTTTTTTTTGCATTCAAAAATGGTTGCTTAAAATCATTTTAAAAAGAGCAACAAAAATTATTCCCAGTGTCCCAGTGCCAAAGAGACAGAAAAATATAAATAGGGATTAAAATATTTTAAAAATACTGATTAAAAAAATTATGTTTCCTCTTTCTCTCCTCTGTCCACGATGACTAGGTAGTTTTCCTACTAAATTCCAATACTAAATTTCCTACTAAATTCCTATTCCAATAGGACACAGCTTTCCATCTGACAAGTGTCCCCCCCCTATTTCGATTCAAATCTTTTTCCCCTCCTAATTTGCATTGCAGTTTACTTTTGAGTTTTTGCAGAGGGTTTTTTTGGAAGGGAGGAAATGCACTAAGATATATTCGTATGCATATATATATATATGAATTTTCTGCAATTCCTTTTCTCTTGGGAACCCATTTAATCCAACCTCTTTTAACCCTTGCAGGGCTGGCCAGTGTTGTAACGGTCTGCAACTTTGGCAGCCCCCTCCCTTTCATGGTGGGGGGAAAGAGGGGAAAAAACCTAGAGATTTGGGATTGCAGAAAGTATGGAGGGGGCTCTGTTCCTCTCTAGGTCCCCAAGGATCTCCCCCTAAGATATCCCTTATTTGCACCCCCATAAATGTCTTTCCTGGGGGGGTCCCAGAATTTTCCAGGGGCAAAAGGAAGGGAAGGCCTGAACCTAAATTGCATGACTTTCCTCCCTGGTTTGCAACTCAAGAGCCTGGATTGCCTTTAAGGAGGGGGAAAAATACCCCCAAAAGGTGGGGGGATAATTTTTTTAAAGTTTATTTTAAAAAAAATGCTTATCATTCTTCACCAGAGAGGAAGCCAAGGGCAGGGCTGCAACTCAAAAAAAAATGAGCCTGCCACCCCCTCATTTAAAAAATATATAGATATATATATATTTATTGGCAGCCCCCCCCCGTTGCCAAAACTAACCCCCCTGCGCCAACCCCCCCTCGGTCTCCCTCCCTTTTCCTCCCCAGGACCCTCTCTATATACATTTTTGCAGCTTCATTTACTGTATCCCTATTGAGCTAAAAAGTAACAAGGAGGGAAACGAAAGGAAAGGAAAGGAAAGGAAAAAAAAAAGGAAGGCTAAGGGGGGAAAATAAGCCATATTAATTTAAAAAAATTTTAAAAAAATTCTGTGCCCCCCCCTTTCCCCCTTTTGGAACCAAGTTCCCCTCCAGGACTTTTTAAAGGTGTTTTTTTGGGGTGTCGCTCCTTTGCAAAGTCTTGACCCTCTGGGTAGCTGGGGGGCAGAAAGGGAGAGGGAAGCCCCCCCTGCTTCACCCCCGCCCCCTCCCCTGGGGGTCCTCTGGCCCCCTCCCCTGGGACCCCCCTCCTTCCCAAACTTTTCCCCCCTCCTTCCCCCACCCCCCCAAATTTTTGCAAAGGAGCCCCTGCCTCTCCCCTCCCTCTTTTTTTTTGCACCCCCCCTCCTGGTGCATCGAGGCCGCCCCCCCACCCACCCCATGGGGGGGAGCAAAAAAAAAAGAAATGGCTCCAGAGTATTTTTTTTTTGCAAAAAAAAAAGGAGCCCCCCTGAGTGTTGCAAAAAAAGAAAAAAAGGGGGAAAAGTTGCCATGGGGGAAAAGCCCACTCGGGGGCGGGGGGGCCGTGCGGGCGGGGGGCCGGGGGCCTCGGCGCCTCTCCCCCCGCCCGGGGCCCCTCCGGGCCGCCCCCCGCCCGCCCCCCCGCCCTCCCGCCCGCCCTCCGGGCTCCCCCGCCCTCCCCCGGCCCTCCCGCGCCCTCCCGGGGACCCCCCCGGGGCCGGGGGATTTTTAGGGATTTTTTAGGGATTTTTGGGGGCGGCCCCCGCGGCCCCCCCGGCCCCGGGCGCCCCCCTTTCCCCCGCCCTCCCTCCTCACCTCCGAGTCCACTCGAAAATGGCGCCGAAACCGAAAAAACTTTGCAAATTTCATTGTAGCGCCTGCAAGGGCTGCTGGGAGGGCGGGGCGGGGCGGGGCGGGGGCGGGGGCAGGCGCCGCCCAGAGCCCCCGGGCCCGCGGGGGGCGGGGGAGGGGGAGAGGGGACGGCCCGGGACCCCCGCCGCGCGCCCCCGCCCCCCGCCTGGGGATCCTCCAAGCCCCCCTCCCCACCCTCCCGCCCCCCTATTTTTTCTTTTTTTTGCATGCGTGCCCCCCTCCCTCCCCCTCCCCCCTCCCCCCTCCTCCCATTTTTTTTTTTAATTTTTTCTTTTCCCCAACGCCGAGGCTCCGGGAGGCGGGCCGCGCTTTCTCCGTCGCCCCTTTGCGCGCCCGAGTTTGGGGAGGAAGTTTCCGCGCGTGGCGGCGGCGGCCGCGTCCCGCGTGGGGCGGAGGGGGCGCCCGGACCCCGCAGGAGGAGGAGGAGGAGGAGGAGAGGTACCCGGGGACCCCTCCCCGCGCCCCCCCTTTCCAGAGGGGCTTCGGCCGCCGGCCCGGCCGGGAGGGGGCGCCCCCAGGCCCCCCAGCCCTCGCCCGCCGTTCATCCCCACCGCCGGGCCCCTCCGGCCCCTTGCGCGCGAGCGTTTCCCCGGACGGTTTACTTTGTTTCTCCGTTGCCCTCCGAGGCCGGCACCCGCCCTCCCCGTAGGGGTTTCCTCTAGTAGGATTATTACTACTGCTATTATTATTATTATTATTATTATTATTATTATTATTATTATTTTAATTGGCTTGCATCCTCTGCTTCTTGCATCGGTGGGGGGGCACCCGGGTTGCCCATAGAGTTTTGCTCTATTAGTATTAGTATTATTATTATTATTATTATTTTAATTGGCTTGCATCCTCTGCTTCTTGCATCGGTGGGGGGGCACCCGGGTTGCCCATAGAGTTTTGCTCTATTATTATTATTATTATTATTATTATTATTATTATTATTATTATTTTAATTGGCTTGCATCCTCTGCTTCTTGCATTGTTGGGGGGGCATCCGGGTTGCCCATAGAGTTCTGCTTGATGATGATGATGATGATGATGATTTTAATTGGCTTGCATCGCCTGCTTCTTGCATTGGCGGGGGGCATCCGAGTTGCCCATAAGAGTTTTGCTTAATTTTTTATTTGATTCTCATTGCCTGGCGTCTTCGGCTTCTTGCAAGGGCGGGGGCACCCGCCTTACACGTAAAGTTTTGCTATTATTATTATTATTATTATTATTATTATTATTATTATTATTATTATTATTATTATTATTATTATTAAAATTGGCTTGCATCTTCTCCTTCTTGCAAGGGCGGGGGCATCCGCGCTACACGTAGAGTTTTGCTTATTATTATTATTATTACTAAAATTGGCTTGCATCTTCTCCTTCTTGCAAGGACGGGGGGGGCACCCGCGTTGCACCTAGGAGCTTTGCTAAATTTTTTAATTTATTATTATTATTATTTTTGGAACGTTGCTTCTTGCCTGGGTGGGGGCTGCGGCGGGGGCGGGTGGCCTGTTTGCTGGGGAGGGGGCGGTGACGCAAGCGGTGCTGTCGCGGTTTCGAAGCGCTTGGGTAGGGATGGGGTCTGGGGGGCCCCTGCAAAGTTGCAACGGGGGAAAAGGGAAGAGGAGGAAGGGAAGAGCGCCCCCCTTCGAAAAAACCCTTTACAACTTTGTTCTTTTTTAAAATTGGGGGCCATAGGCATGCAACAGATGCAAAACTCAAAATCCCCAAGCAGGGATATCCCTTTTTTTGGGGGGGGGCTACCTCCACACCCTTAAACACTCTGAAATCCCCCCATACAACATCACAGAGACAGTGTGACTCTGACATCATTTTTTTCCTCCTATATGATTTTATTAAACCTCTTTGCCTGACGAGGAAGCCAGTGAAGCTCCGAAAGCTTGCACTGATGCTTTTTTTTTTTCCCCCTTCTTCTTTTGCTCTGGAGTTGGCCCAACCCAGGCACCCCTGCTTTGTGGATTTTGGACCTTGTAGTATTTTGCTATATGACCAAGGTGGAGACCCCCTGAATATTTTCCCGCAGGGATGTATTAGAGTGATGGCTTTAAAATTTGTAGCAAGGTGGAATAAATCAGCAAACCAATTTACTTCAATGTTGCCGCTCTCAGCATTTTAGCAAAAATGTATACCTGCCTTGGTGAGAATAGTCAATAAACAGGACTTTTTAAACGTTGTAGCAAGAGGTAGGGATGTGTGTGTTTGTGTTGGTGTGTGTTTAGAGAGGTACCAAGCAGTGCATGTGTGCAAATTATTAATAAAGAGAACTTTGGAAATGTTGTAGCAAGGGAAGGGTGGGTGTAGGTTGGAAAGATTAACCGACAGAGCTTTTAAAAAGTTGCACTGCAGCAAAATAGGGATGGGTGTGCATACATACACACGTGCAAGAGTGCGTAGGCGTATTATTAATCCACTGAAATTTTGAGTGTATTGTTTAATTTAATTTTAATTTAGGGTTTAATTAACCAACACTACCATTGAAAGCAAGCTAGGGGGGTGTAATGATTTGAGTATTGGCCTGTGAGTCTGGAGACCAAGGCCATTTCCACACAACTCTTATAGCACGATTATTCCACTTTCAACATCCTCTGGAATCCTGGGGTTTGCAGTTTCGGGAGGGGCCGGCAAACCCCAGGATTCCAGAGGAGGTTGAAAGCGGAATCATCGCACTATAACAGGCTAGTGCGGAAATGGTCCAAGATTCAAATCTCTTCTTGGCTATGGAGACCCAGTGGGTGACCATGGGAAAGTCACGCTCTCTCAGCCTCAGAAGGGAGGCAAAGGCAGACCCGCTCTGAACAAATCTTGCCCCAGTGGGGTCGCCAAAGGGTTGCCATAAGGCACACCACAACTACCAAAATAAAAAAACGAAAATCCCACAATATTTAAACCTTACAGCGAGGTTTTCCTCTCCGTGTGTATTGCAATGATTAATCCACAAAATTCTCAAAAGGTAGTTATATTTTAGTGATTGGCCAACAGGGCTATTTATATTGTGTGTAATATTGTGTGTGTTAATATTGTGTGTGTGTATGTATGTGTGTGTAGATAATTTGACTTGTTGGAATGACTCAAATTTTTTAACGTATTGGGGTAATGAACCAACAGAGCTATTTAAACTTTTGTCGCCTACAGGTTGGAGTCATTAGTTATAACTGTTGGAATGTGGTCGCTGTGCCGAGAGAGAGGAGGAAAAGGAGAATTAACCAATAAAACAATTCCAAAGAAAGTGGTAGCAAGACGTGTCTCGGCTTCCGCCTCGCTTGGCTTCCTTAAGTCCTGCTGGGGCTTCGCCCTGATAAATGCAGATTTTAGGAGGTTAACCCGCAGCCTTCTGGGATCCAGAAAAGAGCGGTCGGAAACGCTGCTTGTTTGTTTTTAAATAAGCTCTTCCTCGCCCACCGTAGATCTGGTTGACTGCAACCGGTGGGTAGGTTTTTTCTTTCGAGCTGTAAACAGGAGATGGAGTGTGGGTGTCGTGCCGGGGGCGGAAGATGTTCACGAGGTTTCCCTTGCAGCGCCTTGCAGTATTCGGTGGTGGCATGGCACGGAAAGGGACCCTTCTCTCCCTCGCTCCCACCCACCCCGGGCCTTTTCAGTGGCAGCCCCCAGACTCGCAAAGCCCCTTCCCGGGGAGGCCGGAACGGCCCCCTGTTTGCAGCAGGCAGAGATCGTTTCATTTGGACAGGCTTTTAATACATCATGTTTAAAAACAGGCTGCCTTGTTTCAGGCCATTTCTGCACTAGCCTGTTATAGCGGGATGGTTCCACTTTCAACCTCCTCTGGAATCCTGGGGTTTGCAGCTTCAGGAGGGGCCGGCCGCCCCCCCCCCAAAACTGCAAACCCCAGGATTCCAGAAGATGTTGAAAGTGGAACCATCCCGCTATAACAGGCTAGTGCAAAAATAGACTCAACTTCAGTTAATAGGTTTTTCACATCTCTTTCAATTGTATTTTATCCAATGCAGCTTCCATGACTGTGATTAATTTATTTGCATTTTAATGTCCACTTCTCACTTGTTTTTTTAGCTGTTCTTTTGTAAAATTTTAAGCCACCTTGAGTCCCAATTTTGGAAGAAAGGCAGGAGAGAAAGAAACATCACATCAATATTATTACCAATAATAGTAATAATAAATACTCTGTAGGAGAGTTGCTAGTGGGCATTCCGCATTTGAAAAAAATTAATTATTATTTTGTGCCCCACAGAGATAATTGCTGCCTTGAGAGGAGAATGCTGAGCGGGCGTGGGAAGAGGGAAAAGGGCCTGAATAAATGGATTTTTGGATTGCAGTTGGGTGTGTTCTGGAACAGCCACTCTTAACCTTTCCTTTACCGCGGATCCCCTTTTAGTATCTTTTGTTGCCACGGACCACCAAGACTTAACGAGATTTAAAACCCTCAGGTGCAACAAAGATTTATTTGAAGTTGCTCATCAAGAGTCCTCAAATTGGGAGAAAACAGAGAAATAAGTATGTACATACAGTCCAATTAGAATATTTTTAATGAAATAATTCCACACAAATTGATCATGGTAATAACAGTAATAATAATTTTTTTAATCTTTGAGGTCAGTATGTGTCCTTCCACTAACTGTGCAGAATTTATGAAAGTCTAAGTTTTAATTATGTATTTTAACTTTGTTTTAATTTGATTGTTTCATATTTGTTTTAACTTTTGTATTCCGTGATTTTTGACTATTTTTTTAAAATTATTGTAAGCTACTTTGAGTCCTTATCAGGAAAAAAGTTGGGTATAAATAAAGATGGCAGAGTGAGGTTGGACTGGATGGCCCTTGGGGCCTCTTCCAGCTCTGTGATTCTGTGACCATCTCTTGTTTTCCCCTGGGTCACACCAAATGAAAAGTAACCCTTGGAAAAGTAACTCTCCCAAGCTGAGTCCTCCAGAGTGCTTGGTAAAATAACTACCCAAAGTTGTGGCCGACAGACCCAATCTTCTCTTCTCCTACTTTCCATACATTCCATGGCAGTGAAAATAGAAATAAAATGAGGTTAAACATAAATTCATAATATACCCACTACTTTATCTGATCTCCTCCCATTTTCCAGAACAGGGGTTCTTAACTAGGGGTCTGTGGACCCCTGGCAGGGCTGTGATGTCCTCACAGGGGGTCTGTGAATGCTTGGAGAAATGTTATGAGCTGTCACAGTTAAGAAAGGAAGAAATCATCATCATCATCATCCAGAGCACTCCAGATGACCATCCAACCTCTGTTTAAAAACCTCCAAAGAAGAAGACTCCACCACATTCCAAAGCTGCGTCTTCCACTGTCGAAGTCTTCCACTGTCAAACGGCTCTTACTGTCAGGGAGTTCTTCCTAATGCTTAGACGGAATCTGTTTTCCTGAAATTAGAAGCCATTGCTCCGTGTCCTTGTCCCTGCAGCAGTAGAAAATAGGCTTGTTCCATCCTCCATATGACATCCCTTCAAATAGTTAAACATGGCTATCCTGTCGCCTCTTAACCTGATGTGAGGAGCACGAGGGCCTCTCTGCTTGGGCGATGCTTGGTCTTTCGTTGGTGACAACTGCAATGTGTGTGAGAGAGTCAGGAATTGCAACTGTCCTCACAATCTCTGTCTTGCCCGAGGTCCTCTCAAACCCAGGACTTTACAAGAGGGACGGTTCACACGTTCACTTAAGAATCCTCCCCGTGTAAATGTGCAAACCCATGCCATGTGCATCCTTATGCACCCCCTGGTGAAGTAAAGAGGGGTGCAGCCTTTGAAGCCCCTCCCTAAACTGCAAACCCCAGGATTCCATAGGATGTTGAAAGTGGAATGATAGCACTATAACAGTGCAGTGCAGAAATGGCTTCTGTTTGTGGTTCTCTCCCTGGGGTCTAAAGCTCTCTTAAATTGTCTTTAAAATTACAGGAACTGAAAACAATGCATTTATCGTCTTCCTTTGTTCTGGTTTTAGCAGGGTGGGTGTGGTGATGACACCGAACACACCTCATTTTTTTTCTCCTGTGAAAGTGATCCGTTGCTTTTCTTAAGTGCAGCCTTCTTTAAGGATTTGTGGAAACTTAGTAATGGTAAAGATTATTAACTGTGATTAACTGTGTAAATTGATTGCAGCCTATTTTTTATTGTTTTAAGTATGCATTTTTAACCAAACAGTTGCTTAGTTTTAAAAAGAAAAACCTTTTGCCTTTATTTTTTTATTTTTTGCTGCACCCCTTTTTGGTTGCTTATAAGCTGCCTTGGATTCTGTAGAAAGAGAGAAGCGGGCAAATAAAATAAATAAATAAAGTGTGCCTATAATCATGACCTCAGTCATTTAATTCTTGGTTGTATCTGGATTTTATGTTCTTGTATTTCACGGCTCCGAAATAGGCATTAGACCTGGAACAACGACAATACAGATATAAATACAAATAAATGAGATTTCTTGTCCTCCTGCTTGTCTTTTCCCCCAGTCCCTCTTTTCCCTGTCTCGTTCTTGTCCTTGAAATTGTATTTTAAAAATCCAATGAGAAGTTTTTACTTTTTATTTTTCCAAAATAGATGCCTGGGCGCAGGGGTTGAGGGGCCCCATGGCAGCATCCCATACAAATGCCAGCAGTGCAGTCGTCATAATATCCTGCGAGGTGGCTGAGCCTTGGTGCCTTCAGCTGGTTGCACCATCTATATCATGACTACAAAGCAGCGCGAGGAATCCGTGAAAAAAAGGAGACTGGCTGGATCCCAGCTGAAGTGTTTGCCAAGGTTGGATTATGTCACCGTTTTATGACCAAGGCTCTGCAAAGCGAGAGAGACGGATGGTGAGGGTGCCCGTCTCCCCCTGGAGCGACGGAGAAAGGCTAGTAGTGTAAGTGAAGGAGCAAGAAGGTCACATCGGTCCTCAAAATCCTGGATGCTTTGGGAGCGGCATCTAAAAGCGAGAAAATTAGTCCTTTGGGTATTAGAGATGGGTTGAGAAAATTCTGTTTTTAAGTACAAAAGGCAGACAACCACATAAAGACAGGAAGGGTGTTAATTCATCTCGGTGCTGCTCCTTCCGCAGAATTTAAGAAGTTCCTTTTGAAAGGTAACCTGTTCTTGCTATCCATTATAGCACATGTGTCAAACACAAGACCTGCAGGTGGAATCTGGCCCACGAGGCCATTTTATGTGGCCCCCGCACCTCTCCTGAAGCTGCGGTACTCCCTTGCCTGGCGAGCCCACTCCCCACATTGTGGGCCCTGGCGGTTGGTATTCTGAAGAGGGGCCCAGCAGCCAGCACTAGCAATCCACTTCTACTTCTGACTGTTCCTCTGTCCAGGTCTTGCCGTCAGAGCATTGCCACAGGTTATGACAGCAATGCTCTGGAGCAGTCAGAAGTAGATTGTGAGTGCTGGCTGCTGGGCCCCTCTTGGAATACCAGCAGCGGGGGTCCCGCAATGTGGGAATTGGGCCCACCAGGTACAGAGAGGAGTGGGGGGCAGAGGCACAGAGAGGGTCTGGGGGGGCAGAGAGAGCTACAAAGAGGGGCTGGGGGCAGAGGGAGGCATGAAGAGGGTCTCAACTGCAACCAAAAAGCTAAAGAGTTATTGTCATAAACAGTGCTTGGTCATACTTGATTTAAAAAAATAACTTTTTCAAAACTCATTTTTCAATAAATTGTACAATAGTTATACACTTGAGTATCTGCTTGTCATTATTTGTCCGAGACTTCTAGTTTCAGAGCTGGTTATTACTAAAACCAGCAATAACTGAATGCAGAGGCAATTATTTAATACGATAAAAGAGTAGATAAGTTTATATAGTCTTATAGATACAGCCGGCCCTTTGAGGGCAACCATAACGCTGATGTGGCCCAAGATGAAATTGAGTTTGACACCCGTGCGTTGTAGTGCGCAAGAAACAATTCAAAATCATGACTCCGTGCGGTGTTCTTAACAGTAACTTGCTACATTATTTGTCTTTGTTTCTTCTTGGAGGCAGGAATTTGGGGAGTTGCATTAAACTTTTATTTAAAAAATTGTTAAATTTGGTGTTGGCTGTTGGACGGAAAATGTCCCTTAGCTGAGAAAAGGGCAAGAAACCACAGCAGTGAAGTTCTTTGCCTGTCCCTCCCACCTTTGTCTGCGCTGTTTTTCTTGGATTGACTTCTGGGTAACAAAGAGAAGAGCAAGAGAACCAGAAGGAGGGTGAAGGTCATTTTGGAAGAGAGGGTGGGTGAAAGATCAGATGGAGGGATAATAGCTGGGTGATCTCCTAGGACAGGAGGGCGACAGGTGAGGGCAGACACATTTCGGGCTCGGAGAGGGATCTGGCTACGTCTACACAGCCAGATGCAAAATGATGACTTCAACATCATGAGTACTGTTGGGGTCCTCGGAGGGTGGTGTCTCAATGCTGACGTCGTCATTACATATCTGGCAGCGGGGGCGTAGCCAGATGCTTCGGGGAGCCAGCCTGTTCGCCACAAAGCAGGGAAAGACATGAGGGATGGCTTACCACTATGTCAGGCAGGGGAATGTTTGGGGCACCGTGGGCGAAGGAAGGGAACACCAATCCCTGTAGCACCCGAAAAAAAGGACTTTGAGAGCCTAAATACCCTAAAGACGTCAAACCTCATCTGATTTTGTAAGCTAAGCAGGGTTGGTTCTGGGGAGTACTTGGATGGGAGACTGCTGACAAATTCCAGGTGCTGCAGGCTCTATTTCAGAGGAAGGAACTGGAAAAACCACCTCTGAGGATTCCTTGCTCAAGAAAACCCTATGGAATTCATGGGGCCGCCATAAGATGACAGGCAACTAGAAGGCACATCCACACGAGGGAAGCGTATGTGTGGCTTAGCAGAATGGTGACCGTTGTATGAAGAAAGAGAGGGAGAGGCAGCGAGGGGGTCACTTACTATTGTTCTGTGTCAACCTTTAGTAAAAAATAAATGTATTTTTTAAAAATGTGCAGAGCCAGGAGAGTTCTCAAGAGTCCACTCTAGCCTGTTGAGGCCTCGTCCTCTTTCTCCAATTCCGTCATTCCCGCTAACCCCGTTTTGGCTCTGTCCCCCTCGTCTCTCACCTGCATCTGTTCAGAAACCATGATGGCTTCTCCTGTAGGACCACTTGGGTATCTAAGGCTCTTCTCAGGAACTCTGCAACACTGCTGGGCAATATTTTGCAACACAACCAGTTTCTTATGGCGCTTATCCGTTCTTGGGCACTTTCACTATGATATCTCCCTCCGTAGGGATTTGTAGTTTTCATAAGGCATATTTACACCTCCTGGCAGAGCGCAAACGCCCCACCGAAACGACAACTCCCAGAACTGCAGTGGTCGCAGTCAACATGAGATCAAGGTGAGAAAAACTGTAGTGAAGGCAACCAGTGTGTGAATCTGGCTGACACTATGCAATGCACCCTTACCTCCCCTGGACAAGGTGATTTGGTGCCGCAATGCCCAATTTTAACTTTATTACTGTAGCACTTTAACAACCCCTTGTTAAAGCAGAGGTGGGGAACCTCAGTCCCTGGGGCCAAAGGAGGCCTACTGGTTGGCTTCCCCAAATGGCTGTGCCCCCTTCCCCCTGACACCGTAGATAGCAGTCCCCCAGTTTTTGTATGTTTTCTTCCCCCATTCGAAAGTTGAAGTGCATCTTCGAAGGTTTACTGATCTTGGTATTTGTAGTCCCGCACTTTTTGCCTGCAGTCCTGTCTGCTACTGGAATACAACCCTTGGGAACTTCTCTGCAAAGGCATTTGGTCCTCAAGCTTAAAAGATATTCCCCCGCCTTGTTTTAAAAGAAAATGTGGCCTGTCATCCAGAGAGACAGACAGACAGGTTAGCTTGGAGAAGCTTTGCCTTTATGCACCAAGAGGATGTCTTCTGACATTAAAAACTAGAGGTAAAAAAGGAGAAGTCTTAGCCACGGCACAGCAAAGCCTACAACTGCACACAGCGGCTGCTTCCTCTTAGCTTCTCGCTCTACCGTCTCTCTCTGTTTTGGAAGAATTCAAATTTTGCCTCGCGGGGATTAACATGAATTAAGATGAAAGGAAGTTTATGCACAATTTCACCTGATCTCTTTCCACCACCCCTGATAATGAGAACATGCTCTCTTCCCCCCCCTCTCTTTGAAATTGTACAATTACCTGAGCGGGGTTTTATTTGCGAGTGCATGCAAGGGAACACTACACCACTAGCCTGCGTGAGGCATGCCTCTCTCTAACTTTGCAACGTTCTCCAAAAGATTCTCATTTAACCTCCCTTCCCAGTACAATTCCTGCTCATTTACAAACAGAATGGTGATTTTAAAAAAGTCTTCATTAAGTTTTAGGCTTCTCCCCTTTGATGATTTTGTCTGCCTTCATGCAGGGAAGTGTAATTTGCAAAGGCAATTGTGGGGGGGGGGAACTCCCTCCCATTGCTCGCTTTTAATTGCTGTTCCTTCTGGGGTACATTATATCCTGATGATTCAGAGTTCTTTGGAAAGTTGCTTTGAGACATAATCTGATGATAAATGGATGTTGGCGGCTCCAATACTTTATTTATTTAAATATTTTATTTGCTCGTTCAATTTGTACGCCATGCTTCTCCCCACCCCAAACAGGAAACTTTACTTAAAAATGCAACAGAAATTCTGGAAAATACAAAAGTCAGCACACAGATGCTCTGATTCCAGTGAGATGCTACGGCGGCCCCTGAAACCTGTTGGAAAATTCTGCCTCCTGACCCTGCAGCCAAAAGGCCACAAAAGATCAAACTGGGGGAGCTTTTTCTAGAAAGAAGTTGGCCTGTTTTGTAATAAAGGGGTCACAATGGAGAGGGCAATGCTGCACCTGCCCAAACACCACACCTGACATGGAATGAGGAGGAGGAGACTTTGAATTAAAATCTAAGGTGGCTTATTGGCCATCCCTTGGGGAGATACACACACACAAATATATAAACACACACACACACACACACACACACACACACACTAGCATATTTATCCAGCATTGCTTGGCATTATATCTTCTCATAGGTAATACTTGTTAGAAAGATTTGAGATCCTGTGTCTCTAATTCCTCAAACCATCTTGACCAGCCCCTGTAACTTTTCCCCATATTCCCCAATCCAATCTGTATTCAGACTTATTAACATACAGACATTGGGTTCCTGAAGGAGTATACTGCCCTCCTCCTTGCTGCTAGGCCTCCTTTCCATAGCAACCGCCCAGGCCCACAAGCTCTCTGGCTGAGAATTCTAAAGGCCCTTCACTAAACTGCAAACCCCAGGTTTCCATATAATCTTCTCAGGCAGCCAATCCTATGAAGTCTTCGCCTGGCACGGCCAGTCCTATGAAATCTTTGCCTGCCTGACACAGTCAAACAAACTTTGACTTTTATATATTAGATATAAACACACATGCATATGTATCAGAATCTCTGATGTTAATGATGAAGGTATAAGAAATGCACATGAAGGAGGAAACGGTTCTGATCAAAAGGCAGGAATGGGCAACTGTAATAATGACGACGACGACAACATTTTATTTGTTACCTGCCTCTCCTCAAGGCTTGAGGCCAGGTTCGACATAAATTAAAATACAATTAAAAATGCATCACAAGTTAAAGAGCACCAAAAAAAATTCAAAATACAAATGTATCATAATTAAACCATAATTAAAATACATCATAATTAAAAAGAGACTGGGTAGGCCTGCAAAAGAGATAGGTCTTTAGTATTTTTTTGAATTCAGAGAGCATATTTTGCTGTCAAATCTCTTCCGGCAGGTCATTCCACAGTCCATGGAGCCTAGCAGGGAAGGGGCTGACTTTTGTCCCCAATAGTCCACATCAGCTTGTTCTCAGCAAACCAGAAGTCATGTCCAGCTATTGCTACCATCCAGATTTCTCGATCTAAACCCAATGATTACTCCCAGCGAGAGGACACCAGTTGAATGAACTGGATTTGCAGAAAAGTTGACTTACCATCCGGCAATTGAGTGTGCCTCCTCTACTTGGGAAGACCAAATGGATTTCGGTGAGAATCGTGTGCCCTGATTGTGCTCCTGGACTGCAACTCCCAAAATCCTCAGACAGCAAAGCCAAGGGTGAGGAATTCTGGGAGCTGCAGTCCAGCTACATCCAGAGGGCTGCCTGGTTCCCACACCTGCTCTAGCCCCCAAAGTATCACGTATTGTGATGGGGAGGGTCTTTATTGCAACTATTCCGCTCTATCTAAAAAATCTCTTTCAAAGCACCATGGCTCTGTCTGCATTTCCAAGTGGGTTCATAAGCCAGAAAAAAAAATAGAAGTCCTGTATGAATTCTGAGCTCTTGATGTGATAATTAATTTTCAGAGTTCATTGTTGGATCTTATTTTCCCCTGGGGAGCTTGTACATTCATTGTTAGGGGCTCCGATGCCTCTCTATTGTAGACCCGACCAATCTTGGCCTCTGCACCGGCTGCGAGCCCATAGAAATCTATATTTATTATGAATGCAATCCTCTGGAGACAGCGGAGTCTGTAGCAAAGCCAAAAATACTGTGTTGTGTATGCTTTTGTGTGCTTTTTCTGAAGTGGCTAAACTTTTGACTTGCACCCAAGAGGGTGGAGAAAAAGCAAGACTTGCAGAAAAGTTTCCACGTCTCTCAGTCCATATCAAACAGAAAAAGTTGTCCTGCACCTTCACAGCACAACATGGGATAATCCAATTCCCCAGAGACCCCTGCCGACTCTTTAAGATCTGCTATAAAATGCCCTTTTTTGAGTGTAATAGGTGGCAGTCAGGGGAAGGGGGTCATTTTGGTATCACTCCCTCTTTTGCTGCTGCAAGGCCCAAGTCAAGAAAAAGAGATGCATACAGGTTACGCGCTCCTGCCATCTTACCCATCTGCATGAGTATCTAGATCGAGGGAGGTACTGGTACCGCTCTACTCTGCTTTGGTTAGACCCATCTTGAATACTGTGTCCAGTTCTGGGCACCCCAATTCAAGAAGGATATTGACAAGCTGGAGCAGGTCCAGAGGAGGGCGACCAAAATGGTGAGAGGCCTGGAAGCCATGAAGCCCTCTGAGGATAGACTTAGAGAGCTGGGTATGTTTAGTCTGCAGAAGAGAAGGTTAAGGGGGGGCATGATAGCCATGTTTAAATATTTGAAGGGATGCCATATAGAGGAAGGAGAGGGCTTGTTTTCTGCTGCTCCAGAGACCAGGACAAGGAGCCATGGATTCAAGCTGCAGAAAAGGAGATTCCACCTGAACCTCAGGAAGAACTTCCTGACAGTCAGGGCTGTCCGGCAGTGGAATGTGCTGCCTCGGAGTGTGGTGGAGTCTCCTTCCTTGGAGGTTTTTAAGCAGAGGCTGGATGGCCATCTGTCAGGAGTGCTTTGAGGGTGTTCCTGCATGGCAGGGGGTTGGACTGGATGGCCCCTGGGGTCTCTTCCAACTCTACATTTCTATGATTCTATGAAGCTAAGGCCATTTCCACACTAGGGTGTTATAGTGCTATTATTCCACTTTCAGCGTCCTATGGAATCCTGGGGTTTGCAGTTTAGTGAGGGGCCTTTGAGGAGTTTGGAGTTTGCAATTTAAAAAAGGCCCCTCCCTAAACTACAAACTCCAGGATTCCACAGGATGTTGAAAGCAGAATAATAGCACTATAACAGTCTAGTGCGGAAATGGCCCAAGTCTGGCAATTGGCTAGGAGAGGGGTCTCAAAATGCCAAATATGAACTGAAATTTTAACTTAGTGCAACACTAAAAATTGAGGACCAAATGAAAATTTAATTGAGCGATATTCTTATTTAGAGGGGAGGCAATTTCCTCATACACAGAAGAACTATATAAAAGAGATGCAAGGCAGACAGATTCAGTCGAGGACAGCTGATATTTGTTGACTTTGTATCTTGGGACACAAGGCAGCTTCCATTGAAACAAAAACCTGCTCATCAACAATGTTTTTGAAGAAAATTAAATAAGCTATCTTCCCCAAACATCACTTATTTAAAACAGTATCAGCAGCATTGGGGTGGGGGGAGAAGTAGCGATGAGAATAGAAAGCATAACAACGAAAGCAAAGGTTTGCTACAGAACATAGGAACATTTTCTGGAGAGTCAGCTTTCTACATTTGCTAGTGTTAGGGGGGAAGAATGGGGAGAATGGGGAGAGCAGGCCCCTAGGGTCCAAACTAGGGTCATTTCCACACTAGCCTGTTATAGCGCTATGATTCCACTTTCAACATCCTATGGAATCCTGGGATCGCAGTTTCGGGAGGGGCCAGCTGGCCCCTCCCGAAACTGTGATCCCCAGGATTCCATAGGATGTTGAAAGTGGAATCATAGCGCTGTAACAGGCTAATGCGGAAATGGCCTAGGTTGAGGGAAAGGGGGTGGATTGGTATGGTGACCCCCTACTTCTCTCTCCTGCCCATCTCCTTCCTTGGGTGGGCGGGAGGCATTGGGAAAAGGTTTGTGGTGCTGAGAAATCAGCTGCAACCCATCCTTAGCTGTCCAAGCAGCGGCTGGCAGAGGATGAGAAGAAAGAGGACTGGGTTTTTAAAAGGCTGGGTGTCCTGATCCTATGGGTTTTTAAAAGGCTGGGTGTCCCCCCCGCCCGAGGGGGAAGGTGCCCCAGAAAAGAAGTGCCTAATGTGGGGGGAAAGAGTTGGAGAGACAAATAATCAAATCCATGAAAGGTAAACCTGCAAATGCAGAAGGCCGACTGTATTTGAAAGCTTTTTGTCGTGACCTTTGACTAGCACAATAAATATATTGATTGACTGAATAAGTTTGCTATGGAACACAAGGAGGGGGAAGAATGAAAGCAAAGTGTGTGGAAACACAGATGGCAAGGATGCTAGTTAGAAATTAATGCGCACACACGGATGCGCCCATGAAGGGACCATTCTGTGCAACCAGCTTATCGCCCAATGCTGCTTGGAATCCAAAGGGCTTTGCCTGTTGGCACCAGCCTAATTCCTTGGGGGAGACAGGAGAAATGAAGGGGATGAACTCTAGCCTCTCCACTCTGTGGTGTTTCAGACATCAACTCCCAGGCAGCAATGCCAATGCTCAGGGATTCTGGGAGCCAAAGCCACAAACACCTAGAGGACCAATGGCTGAGAACCGCTGCCCTAAAATTTAGCCAAAATCTGCATGCCGGCTATATCTACCCTGCTCTTTGGAGTAGCACACTCAGATCAGCCATCTTTCACATAATTGAAGGTACTTTCATGTCCCTCCATCATCTCCTTTTCTCCAGTGTAACTGTACGCAATTGTTCCAACTCTTGTTTTGTTTGACTTTATTTCCAAAGCTCTCTTGAGCGATTGACTACCCAGACAATGTCCTTCCTAAATTAGGAAGTCCAGCATGCAGTGCTCCAAGGCCCATTTCAAACTAGGCAACTACAGCACAATGATTCCACTTTAACTGCCATGGCAACATCTATGAAATCCTGGAGTTTGTAGTTTGAAGAGGTACTAAAACTGTCTAGTGGTATAGCCTATGGTACCTGACATTTGCTACCGAACATTATAGTCTTTTCTGAGTCATGTCTTCTCATGATATATCCAAAGTCCAACAGTTTAGTTGCCTCGGTTTCTAGGGAGAGCTCAGACTTGTTCTAGGACCCATTTGTTTCTCTTTTTGGGGAGTCAATGGCATCCACAGTACTCTCTTCCTGCACCACATTTCAAATGAGTTAATTTTCTTCCTATCCACTTTCTTCACTGTCCAGCTTTGACAAGCATACAGAGAAATGGGAAATACAATGGTGTGTATATTCCTGATTTTGGTATTTAATGATGTGCACTAGTTCAAAAATTTCCTATAAACACTTTCCTTGGTTTGAACTCTACAGTGCAATGTGACTCTGAAGGCTGCAGCTTTATGCACTCTTTACTGGTGAGTAAGCCCCTTTAAACAGTGGGACTTACTTCTGCCTATGCATATACAAGATCATCCTGCACTGTTCAGGTTGCACGGTAATGAGAACAATAAAGTCTGGATGAAGCTAGTGACGGGAATATAGCTCAACCAGGTTGCTCTTTATACATATTTGGCTGCATTCTAATACCAGTCTCATCTGAAGTAGATTTATTTAATTAACTGAATTTAACTACATGTTGACCCAACATCCAGTCATTTATGTAGTGGATCTACTCTAGTCAAGACCAACCGACAGGTGTCAGTCTTACTGGTGTTTGGCCAAAACTCCAAAGTCATAGCCTTGAATCTAGCATGTGCCTTACATTTTCAACACTGCAGCATCCAGCTCATCTAATTTTTATTCTCGGCTTATTCCAGAGTGTAACACAGACTTTGACTCTGGGTCTCAGGATGAGACTCGAGAGGGTGTGGTCTGAATTTCCCATCGTTTTAACCAAGCTGACTAGAAGCGCTATTTTTTTTTTAAACTAAACGGAATTGAGGGAAGCCTCAAACCAGCCTTTTGCATCCATGACACTCAGTTCCCTCCTGGCTATCTTTAGTTTGTGGTTAGCTTCGGGCTGCTCAGCCTGGGCTAGCAAAGAAGCAAAAGAAACATGGAACCCTGTTTTATTATTTTTTTTTCCTCCCCTCCTCAGGCCTCTTTGGCCTGGGAGAAAGAAAAATATTTTTAAAAAGGTGGGGGAGAAGAGGATGGACACCAGGAAGTGACAGATCAGATGGAGGACACTCACTTCAGTCCTAAAACTGGCTTTTTGCCTTAGCAGTGTAAAGATAGAAAATTTTCAGGCAAAAAAGAAAAGGCAGGGGTGGGAAGAGTCCCTCTTGATGGCTGCTTCCAAGCTCTGGGACTCCCTTCCTAGAGAAGTTAGATCCTCGGGACCTTTCTAGAGGCAGGTGAAGACCTTTTGTGCCATTTCCACACTAGGCTGTTATAGTGCTATTATTCCACTTTCACCATCCTACGGAATCCTGTGGTTTGCAATTTAGGGAGGAGCCTTTAGAATTTTCAGCTGGAGAGTTCCTTGGCCTCAGTAATTTAATTCAAAGACATAACCCTGCCAGCCTGTTTCAGCATGCAAAGATGTAAAGGAATCCTGTAGCACTTTTTGCGGATGAGAAAAATAAATTTCTAGCACAAGCTTTCCTGGGTACATCTGATGAAGCAAACTGGAATCCACAAAAGCTTGTACACTACTAATTTCTTTTTCTCAGTTACTCTCAAAAGTACTGCTCTTCCAAACTATCCAAGTTCGCCAACAGAAAGCGATGAATGACAATGTCGTCGCTTCTTGCATTTAACTACCCGTTGGAGTTTTGACCCTCAAATTTGCTTTGAGGCCCATTCATTTTTTGCCCCGGACTTTGTGTCTGAATCCTGCACAAAGAAAAAGTATGGGGAGAAGCCGCTAGAGGGAGAAAGGGGCTGAAGTCGGCTCTTCGAGACTGAAGCCGACTGTGGCGCAGCCCGTAACTCAAGTCTTACTGTCACACATACACGATTATGAACTTCCCCGAGGGGAGAATCCTGAACAAACAGACCTGTGTTTGTAGCGAGGGAGGGAGAGAAAGAGAGGAAAGACACGGTTGGAAAAATGCATGAATCATGATCACGTTTGACTTCCAAGATAAAATTGCTGACACAGGCAGGCTGTACAGCTGGTTCCTGTGCTGTGGTAGAACTCCCTTTTTAGAAAATGTCTCACTGTGGGTAACGCGTGTGGGGACCGTTTCAGGAGGAAGGCCAACTTTGGCGAAGCAAGAGCGGTTCCTGTGTTAACACAGCTGTCCAGACTGCACCTGGAAAGCAAGCAAGGAAAAAGGTGTTCTTGATACAAAAGCTGGGTGTGTCCATCACGACACCCACCACACCATCATGAGAACATTGTTAAGTGCCCTCAAGTCGACTTTGACCTATGGCGACCCTCTCAAGGAGAGTCTCTCTATCACCAACCTCCCTGTTCAGATCTTGCAGATTCAGACCATGGCTTTCTTGACCAAGTCCATCCATCTGTAATATGATCTTCCTCTTTTCTTACTGCCTTCTGCCTTGTTTGTTGTTGTACGCCTTTTCAACTTATGGAGACCCTAAGGCAAATCTATGTGGCTAAGATGTGTGACGCACCCGAGTGGGTTTCCATGGCTGAGCAGAGGATCAAACCTTGGTCTCCAGCGTCATAGTCCAATGCTCAAACCACTGCACTAATCTTGCTCTCCCAGTTTGGTGTAGGACCCATTAACTTGTCTTTTTAGCTGTTTGCGGCATCTGTAGAATTCTTCTCCAGCACATTTCAGATTTCATGTTTTCCGGGGGGGGACCTTTTTATTTCACGGCTTCAAAACTTCCAGAAATGTTACATTTGGAGCCAGAGGCACCGAGTACAGTCTTAGAGATCCAGGTGCATAGCCAACTCCATACATGGTTGGAAGTCACTGAACTTTTGCCACCTAAACATGGTTGGTAGCCATCCTTCTTCCACATGATTATATGACATGGTTTTTCTCAAGTAAAACCCTTCACCCTCCCTTTCTCCCAACTGTCTTCCCTATCTCCTTGTGTGCCCCTGGGAAAGAACCCAAAAGCAAATTTTAAAAACTGTTCTGACATAAGTTTTTGCCCACCAGAACAGAACCCCCCCCCAGCTTTATAATTTGTGTCATCTGGAAGCTAACTTCCATCAAGCTGCGCTATGTCAGGTGCTTGTGAATCGATTTACCAGGAGCAAAGAGGACACCTAGTGGTATCTCTCACTTGTGCCACAGTTATGAAAGGAAAGGAGCTGCCTAAATACTTCTGGGTCTTGACTGTATCTCAAGGTCAGCCGAAACTGAGATAAGATTCTACACCTATGCCCTCCAAAGAAGAGAAATGGTATTCTCTTTGGTCTACATTACAGCTTGGAGAAAAGGGGAGAGAAAAGTATTTCTGTTCCTATTGGAAACTCCTCTTTCCAACATGTTGCAGCGCAAAGGAAACCTTTGCTTATCTTCCACGTGATCTGAGGTTTGGTGGGCAAACAAAAGCCATCACTTATTCTCACTGGTGTCGAAAGAAAGGAGAGAGTTAAAGCATTTTAAAAGCAACGTTCATTAAAAAAAGAAATCAGAATTTTTGCTAATTGGAGGTCTTTGGTTCTTTGTGCCTTGCGTTTCCCAATTGCTCCGTGTTTTGTTGTCAAGGCTGGGCTACAGAGCATGTCAGAAGCCAAGAACACCGAGGCCAAACCGAAAGGCAACCATGACTAGAGAGGACGAAAACAAGAGCCAGGATCTAAGAGCAAGGCCAGAAAGCCAAGGCTGTGGTACACTGTGTTATTTCAGCAAAGTCCAGGGGCCTGGGGATGTTAACTATAATTCAGAGAACCATCAGTCAGCCTGGGGGGATTCTGGGACCTACAGGCCAAAAAGCATTGTTTCCAAGCTCTGATCACTTTCCCTGAGAAAGGAAACCCTCTTGTATTCCCTTGGCCCTTCAGAGGATACAACCACCAGCCAGAGGAAGTGTGGACGGTTCTTTGCCGAAAAGCTGTGGCACCAGAGCTCACTGCATGGGGCAGCAGTCAGTCATTCTTGACACTTCTACACAGAAGCTGCCCAGACTTACGCTTCAATGTCAGTTTCACTTTTATTTCATTTCTTTCTTAAAGACACTTTTCACTTCTTAAAAAGAAAAGCTAAACTCTGCATACTAATGCGTGCACATTAAAGGTGGGTACATCCTGCACTACCGATTGCACTGGTCACAAAGAGGTAAAGGCGATTACTTCGAAATGCTGCTCGGCTTTAGACTTTCCATCTGGTAGCCACCACAGAAGTCTCTCGTATTGCCATTTTACAGAGCAAGGAACTGAGGCCGAGCCCGGGTGATCTGTTCAATGCCACCAAGCACAAAGCCGTGGCTGAACCGGGACTTGAAATCCTGTGAATATAAGTTTTTAATTCCCAACATTGAGTCAAAAACAAGACAAAGAGACAGCTGGAAATGAGTTATATATGCCAGTATCATCCTTTTAGCAAAGACGCACCTCTTTCTCTTCCTCCAAAGATATTATAGCAGTATCCACAAGGGTTAGTGTTTGCCTCTTGACAACACTTATGGGTTAAGTGATGACTGGGCTCAAGTTTACCAGCTCCAAGCCACACTGGCCAACACACAGGTCACAAGCGCAGTTTTTCCTGGGAAATACAAGCATACTTCAGTTAACAAAGCCTCTGACATTTTTTTAGTCTATTTTGGCACTCCCCCACCCCCTTTTCCTCCTCATTCTCTGTCTAGCCAGAAGCTTTTCAGCAGTAACAGCATTGGGAGGATGGGGAAAAAACTGGAGAAACACAGATTTTCAGTGTGTGGTTGCAACTGTGTCTTCGGTAAACAATAAGGCTTAAGTTAGAAAAAAAAGCAGGATTCTACTCTATACAATCCTTATGTAGCTGTGTGTGCCAGCCTTTAACTGGCAAGGTAAACTGCAGCTAACGCCACAATTCCTGCATGAATAGCAAAAGAGAGAAAGAGGGGAAAGCAGCTAAGCCTGCCTCACTTGCTACCCCCAGGCATGCTTTAAAAAAGCAGACACATTTGGCCACCAAACTGCATTTGGAAGATTTTCAAGTGTTCTCCGTTGACGTCATTTCAATAAAAAGTTGACTGAGACATGTTGTTGTGCTCTTCTTTTTAGTGGTGGAGGAGCCTATCCTTAAGCTTTCCATGTTATTTCTGCCTCTGGTTCCAAAGTCCCTGTTAAAGAAAGAACGCCAAGGAACACATCTGCTTTGTTGAGCGAGGTGCACCTATAGCCCCTTCCAACCGTACCTTTTGCCCTGGCTTACACTGCATATTCTCAGTCCTCTGAGACAAACTGAGAAGGCACCAGCAATGATGAGCAGCAACACAACACAACAGCTGTGCCGAGGGGCAAGCCAGAGACAGAGGCGCCTACCCAGCTGCTTTCCGCACCCGGAGGGAACAGTCACCGCAATTAGCAGCAAACACAAAGATCGTTATGTTTCTTTGGATGTTTGTACATTTAGGAGGATTAGAGGCCATCAGATGTACAAAGCCTTCTGACAGTCAGCTCTCCGTATCCACTAGGGTTAGAGGTCCTGCGAAAGTGGAAAAACAACAAAAGTCAAAATGTGCGTGCCTGCAGAAAAGGGACATGGAGGCACGGTGGGGACAGTGGGCAGTCTGAGTCTAAACCAGGTCAGGGGAAAGGGGAGTGACAGCATGTTGGCCCTATGCTTCCTCTCTCTTGCCCATCTCCTTCCCTGGATGTGTGTGGGGGGGCATCAGGAGAGAGTCTGTGGTGCTGAGAAATTGGGCTGTGAGCTGGCCGGACAGAGGCTGGTGATGGGGGAGCAGGACCAGAAGAGAGTTTTTCAACAGCTGCAAAGCCTGATTGGAACCATGGAGAGGGAAGGTTCCCCCGGAAAAGAAGCAAAAGAGGGGAGGCGGGAGCAGCGGCTGGAAAAACCTGAGGGCCGACTGTATTACGTGGCACCTTGTGGCCACAGAAAAACAGGCAGGAAATAAGTGATTCCCCACTAGTTAATTTGCCACCAACTTTGCCAAAAGTTGGCTTGTTGCCCAACGCACCTGTATGATGCATGTGCTTATAAACATGACTTTGTCACAGTCATCATTTTGTTGCAGTTCAGCAGAATCAAGGAACAAGAAACATTAACTCACCAGAACATAAAGCAAGTAAGAGCTCCTGGCTATAAGTCAAGTAAACATCTTCACAGAGGAACATAACAAGGCAGCAAGAAAGTTTTAGACACACGATACCAAAACAAAAACCACTTAACTCTAGGTTGCAGTATATTTTGCTTTCTCTTTTATAATTTAATGTGTACAGAAGCCAACACTTTACACAAGACTTCACAGTTCTAAAAACAGACACAGGTTTAAAGTAACTTACTTGGGACAAGTCAGCCTGAAAGATTTTAAAAACCAAACCCCCCCAAGAAATAACCAAAAAAAAAATCCCCAACACTATTAAGGACACATGCAAAAAGTTTTATTTTTAATACTGCCTGCTGCCAGTTTGCAATGGTTCAGTAAGTCTGTGGGGACGGGTTAACAACTTTTACTTCACCAGACTTATTTTGCAAGTGTCCCCCACTGCCCCACAAAAAAAGAGCAGTTGAAAAAAAGCAAGGCAATGCCACCAACCCCCCAATACCCAATTTAAATGTTGCAATCTGAGCAACTGCTGAACTGCAAGCAATAGCACTGTATATACACCAGTACAATCAACACAAGTACAGTCATCTCGTAAAAAAGAAATGGTACGACTGGATAATATTTTACAATATGCACATTTATTGGAGGTGGGGAAACTAACTCTCCACAGGCAAAATAGTAATACACGTAACAGAGGCACATTTGGCCCAAGTATGGTACTTATTACAATTCCAAAACAACACTTTCAAAAGCAAAATGCTAAATATGGAAAACCAAATGTTCTCTTTTAGAATGTTCTTTTACCCTCCCCTTCTCAGCCAGGTAAGTATTGCCAGAGACTGCGCGCTTCACCAGTTTAGCAGAATCTCACATCAAGTTCAGTGCTATTATCTCACCAAAAGAAAAGGAACAAAATCAAAGTTGTACTTTGACAACAAGAGCATGTGAAATACTTACAAACATTCAGAACTGGAAGCGTACATTTCTGGCAGACAACGTTGCCTATTAAATACAGACCAGCCAGCACTCACAGAACATAAAAAAGGGTTTCAATCATAAAAAAATACTATAATTCATCACCAGACTATTTTTTACAGTTATAAATAATAAATAGCATAACACAGTAGATTACAAATGGATTCTCTCTCTCTTTTATTTTTAAAGCCCGGTTAGATCTTATAAGTAGTAATAAATCATGTGCTGCACCCCAAAATTAACCAGGGTAACACATCCGGCCTACTCCTCATGGCTTACCTATTAAGCTCCTTACATTGAACTATAAGCAGAGCTAGCATCCAAGCAAACTGTAAAGCCTTTATAAAAATTAACATTAGCTTATTGGTCTGCTCGTTCCAAGGCAAGCCCAACAGGCTGTTCAGAGGAGAAACTGCAATGAGTCATGATCACAGAACAGCCGGGACTACGTGCAGAATTCCCCTCCACAAGGGATCAAGTACCTCAAGGAGCAACCAAGGGAAAAGCAGTAGTGGCAACAGCACCTGATACAAGCAATCTTCACAACAAACAGCCTTTTCCCTGCTCAAACCCTCTGGTTTACATTCCTCAATTTTGTGACTATGCCCCCCAAAAGGCACAAACGTATCTCAGTGCCACAGGGAAACCTGACTGCTTGATAAATTCTACAGTGGCCTAAACAACTGTGGCCATAAGTCCCCACTGCCCATCCTGCATCCTCTTGGCTAGAGACATTTCTGGGATCATTGCTGGTCATCCATGTAACGTTGACAGGAGTCTGGACAGACACAGACCACAGCAAGTGAGTGAACTGCGTGTCACAGAAAGCTGGTTTATTCCCCTCCCACTGCCAACAAAGAGCCACAGTAGCATTCCATAACCAATCACACAGACATTTTTGGCTCCCAGCACCATCGCAGCAATTGCCCAGAAGCATTAGGAACAGCTGGAAATCTTTGGGAAAGGCAAAGGAGAGGCTATGGCAAGGAAATAAAGGGGAACAATTCCATATTCTGAAATATCTCAATTTAAGTGTGTGCTGGGTGGGGATGGGAGGGTCAGAAAATTTTTATTTTTCCTGAACAAGTTATCTAGAGGAATCTAATTGATTTTTTTTTTAAAAAAAAGACCTCAAACAAAAGGGTTTTTTAAAAAAGCTGCGTAACCACTATTCTTACTTTCAGAACAAGTGATCATGATAGCAACAGGTTTTCCATCTAGTTTTAACACTAATATAAACAAGGCGCTCGCTTGGGAACTTTAAAAAAGGGTATGTAGTTTCTCTGAAAGCAAGGTTAGTATGATCTGAGCAGACACTGGTAAAATAATTTGCTGTTTAAAAAAATAAACCACCAAACCAGACATCAATGTGGCTTGATGAGTCCATTACGAAGGATAATCAAAACACACTCAGAGAAGTTGCCAAAAAAATAAAGTTATGTAACTATTTCCACTCAGTATTTAAATCCTCGTATCCTCAAGGATTTAACTCCATGGGCTTCTCTGTACAAATGTACAGCAAGAGAACAGCAGAGGCAGACACTGACTGATGATCAGGTAAAGTCACTTGGGCGAAAGATCATCCATCAAGATGAATGAGGAACAAGAGTTTGAGCAGGGGACGGGAGATTCTGTGGTAGTGCTGCCTTTGGCCAATGAATCGGAGGAAGAGCCGACGCTGCTTGTGCTCCCATCAAGAATATCCGAAGACAAACTGAAAAGGAAGAAGGGAAAGCAGTCTGTAAAACATTAATGCAATAGCAAAAGCAGGTGCTGACTCTCACTACCTAGGGACATTACTAACCCCATTTTAAAGCACAGCTTAGTTTTTTAAAAGCAACAGGGCCCTCAGATCACCACCTAGACAGTAAGTACCAGTCACTCTTCTTGAAAGTCAATGATGTTCCCATGTTTACTCCCATGTCTTGATATTTCCTCCTAACTTTTTTCAGAAGAGAAGTCAGAAGAGTGAGGGGACCCTGCCCTATATGCTGTTGCCCCTTTTCCACAGACTGTCAAAGTAGCCGTTTGTCTTTCACAGGCAAGTGTATTAGCGGATGCTGCCTGAGTGGAGGTACTCCTGCAAGCAGGAGCAGTGGGATTTATCCAGAACTTGCCACAATCTACAGAGACAGACGCCAATGCTAAAGTTTTCTATCCTGCTAAGTTCCCAGTTGGGGTTAGCTGCTCCCACATATGCAGAAGCAGAAGACTGGAATCAAACAAGCATCCATGTGCCACAATATGCCTGCCTGTGAAGCCTACATGGGATAACAGAGACTGAATCTGGAATTCTGTGCCCTGGTCTTGCCTATGCCTATGTACTTATTTTACAGGGCAAATTCTGAGTTGCCTGAATATGTGCTATGAAATGGTGATGACCTCCCACTGCAACTTCTGTTCAGGAGCTAAGCAACCCCTTCTAGTGTATCCCAGGTTAAGAAGAATATACAGTAGTTTGAACTGACACTGAAGGTACACTTTATGACCAAACACCCTAACTTTATGCAGAAACCACTGTGCCATATAACAAAGTGAAATAACTAACAGGCAAAGTTGTAAAACAATTAGTGTTTGTAAGCTGTGACTGTCAAGGTTACTTTTACCATGAACTGAGGTCTGTCAATTGTGTCACATCAGGAGAAAGCATGTTAGTGGTTCCTTGGAAGAGTCTCTTTGGCTGACTTTCCGTTTCCATTTCACCTATGGAAAAATAAAACCAATGTTATCAGAGGTGAGGAAGGAAATGTTCCACCAACAGAACCACTCAGCCTACCAATCAGATTTACCAGGTTTCACAGGAAGGGAAAGGAAAGCATCCTTTGTAGATGCCACTCTCAGAAGCAGACAACAGCTTCTACCCGTATTCCAGATTTTTCTTGAAACCTAATTTAGCTACTCCAGTGCAATTTCCCCAATAAGCATTCTTGCTAGCAAAGATTAAAGATTTTTTCTCGCCTCAGCCTCAGAGGGCAAGCTTGTTGAACAGTGATTTTATACCAGTGGGATCTGCCAGAAATATGCAATACAGCCATACAAGTTCACATCTGTTCATTTTTATGTAGAAGAAATATACTACCACTTGGCCTCTACTGCAAGGCTAGTGGCCCTGAAAACTCCTTACTTTATAGCACTGAAGGAATATTCATTCTCCTTGCAAGAAAGAAAATGATAAACTCCTCGCACGCAGTGGTGAAGGAACAATATCACCTGTGCCAGATATTCAGTCCTATGCCCAAGAATGGTAAAGGATCTAGAAAACAAGACCTGTGAAGAGTGATTGAAAAAGTTGGGTATGTTTTGTTCGGAGGGGTGATACGACAGCCACTGCAGAAGCTAGCCGCTGAATTGTCACTTAGGTACATATGCAAGAATTTCTATACTTATGAGCTCTCTTTCGTCTTTGTTGTTTTAGCTAGTCTTGTTCTGTTTTTTTGTGTTTTGCTTCTTTAAGTGGCCTCTGACTAATAAAGTCGACAATCTTGTCTTGCATGGACAAGCAGCACACTGCTTTAATCCCTCCCTTTTATGCTGGGGACAGCTGAATAAGCCATGGCACTTTGTTCCTTGGTTTAATATCCTGCCATACACACCTGTCTTTAGTTTGTTGGGAGAGAAACAAACCAGAGTAGCAGCCATGCCCAGGTTTCATGTGGTTTGTCTAACTGCTCTCAGTGCAAGCAGGAGCTATCAAGCTGTATGAACCATTACATTGCTTGCTCACAGTAAGTTAGGGTTCCCAAGGACCCCAACTTGCTGTTTTGTGTAAACACAACCAGTGACAACAACAGAAACTATCTTCAAAGATGTAGAGTCGAAGGCTTTCACGGCCAGAATCCATTGGTTCTTGTGGGTTTTTCGGTCTCAAAGTCCCAAAAATCCACAAGAACCAATATCTTCAAAGAATTAACAAGAGCTGATTTCACTGCTTCTAGCCTATCATATAATAGCACCACTATATTCCCCAGAGCAAAGAGAGAAAGCCAAACCAGCCATCTCCTCTATTTACAAACATTCTGGAGACACCACATACCTTTCCTTTTAATGGGACCAAGAACACTAGGCCTGATGCAGTTGATTGGACTCTGGCTCCTCCTGCTGAAAATTAAAGTTGATTTAGTGTCTTTGCATCTATTAAATTAAAGGCTTCCAAAGTTTAAAACTGAATGCAACGAACAGTTTGACTTCTTTAAAGCTAATGTTTTAACAACTGTATTCCCACGTAGTCAATTCACAAAAGTCCTGACAAAAGTATAAGCCTTAACCTTCCATAGGGCTGAAAGCTCCAGAAGGAAATACAACACTATTGTTAATTGAGGCGTTATCTACTTCCTTGGGTCCAATGAGTTCAGTCAAAGATGTATTCTGTTCTTAGGCTGATAAATTTCACAACCAAAGTTACATTTGATCCAGGTGGCCCTAAAAATGTACCACATACACATTAGTTGCAAAATCTACCCTGCAAAGTCTCATATCCTACTTCCATTGCTTGAACTTTGTAGTATCCCACATTCACTTTTTGAAATCTCTCTCAGTAACAAAGGGGGGGGAGTTGCATTCCCTATGAGAGCTAGAAGCCTAACATCCAACAGCATTTTGTCTTAATGAGTTTATCTCAAAGTTTTTTCTGACCCTTTCCTCCCAAACTTTCTTTCCTCTCCATCAAACCTTTGGGGAGGGGCTGGCAATTTTCACTTGTGCATCAAAAAACAAACAAACCACCTTTTGTCCCACTGCCAGTTTCTTATACTGCATTCTTGTTCTACTAGTTCTACTTGCCTACTTTGCTTAGAGACTGTCAGAGACCAATGTGGCAAAGCTACCAGTGTAATTTGGTTATCACAAGCTTTGTGAGCTTTTCTAGTAGAAAAACTGTTTATAGATACCGAAAATTAAATATCTACTTTCCCCACTGAGGTTTGAAAATAGGGAGAACTGCTAACACCCAACAGAGGCCTCACTATCTTGCTACGAACAAAGAGAGGGATTCTATACTTGGCCCTAACTTCATGGTAAGGGGGAAAATAACCTCCTTCCCCGAATTTAAAGCAAGCCAGAAAGACCTGGTCAACCTTGGAAACTCCATACCCCTCAAGCTGTCCTTTCTAGTGACTATAAGATTAAGTAGAAACTCTACCCTTCTTCAGCTCCATAGCAACTCCAAACACACTTCCTTGTGAACAAATATCAATTCACAGTTCTTAAAGGAGACAGACATCTCAGCTAAAACACTGCAGCTATCTATGAAGCAAAATGACTTGAGTGCTGTGTATTTAAAACCAGACTGTAGACACAACTATCAGGAACATCAACACAAGCTTCGCTGAAGTGAACATCCAACTGGAATAAATCTGAGTGGGACTTCTTTTGCAAAAGACATTCTTACTGCTCAAGTTTCCTGGCAGCAGCTCCAGGCACAGGTCGTAAATACTGTTGCAAAATTCTTATTATTACAAAGTATTTAATTGTAAGATGTATCCACTTACTTTGAAAACCTCCTTGTAGGGCTGGGAATGGGACTTGGAGGCAATCCATTACTACTCACAAACATTTGCAGGGATGGTGAGAAACATTGCTAAGGGAGATAAACACAGTATTTAAAGTTATTTGAGGTAAGACATACATAGTTGCAGGTATAACTCTGTAACAATGACAATACAAAGTTCTCTCTTTTGTGGATTTTAAAAAAAAGGTTTTTAAAATAACAGAACTGTTAAAGTACAAGATGAAGCCATGTGTGCACTACGTGTTTAACACAGACACTTCTCTACTCTCTGAAATGTTCCCACAGTCACAATCTGTTAACTTTTCTTTTAAAGAATGCTTAACTAAAAAGCACATTTGAAAGATCACTTCTGGATAGCTGGGAAGAGCCTCTGTTGAGAACCTCAAGGAGTTTCAATTGTTCAACTGCTGCTCAGTACAGATAATCCTTGATTGGATGATCTGAACAATGATTTTACTTGCACACAGTGCAGTCATATACTCAGAAAGCACTATGCAAAGGTCCACAAAATGGACAGATCATGGAAAAACAATGACCTACTTGAGGAAGGGCCTCTGGTTGCTGCCACAACAGCCCCCAGACTCTATCAAGCCATCTTTTATTTTGGGGGAAAATTAACTGTTTTTCTTGAAAGCTTCCCAAAGGAAGGTGACTCATCTTATAACAGGAAAATCAAACGTAATAAGAAGGATGAGACAGCAGCAGGGTTAGGATACAATGGCTAACCAGAACTGCAGCTTATTGTAAAAGAGCGTGCAACTCCTTTGTTCTCTGTCAGCTCTTCCCATTTGTGGGACTGACTAAACTAAGCAGGAAAGCTTCATGTGTGCTAAAAATCCAGGTTTTTGGCTTGAAGTCCCCAAACAAGGCTTTAAACAAGAAAATATCCTGGCTTCCAATTCCGACTTGTAAAGGGTGCAACAAGTCAGGAATCTCAGTTCAGATGACCTAGTTAGCTTTTCAATTTCTGATTCATTTAGCCATTTTCAGTGATGGAAGAAGCCAAGTAGGAGTGAACAGATAACCCAAGACCTTCTGGAATTCTAGCTTACCCCCATCTCCCAAGTCAGCCACAGGTAAGAGCAATTAAGGCACATCAAAATATTTCTTCAGAAGATGAATACTCAGCATTCCTTAATAAAGCTGCCAATCATTAATCTCCAAGACATACCTTTCCTATACCCCTTGTAGGTGAAGGTGCTGGAGAAACAGGAATGAAGTCTATCCTCTTTGGAGACGAAGATTTTTCAGATTTGTCCAAATCGTTGTCACTCTGAGAACACAAAGTGCCATGTTTATAGTCTCGCAGTACACAGCAGCTCTATACTGAGCCACACAAATTCTGGTGAAAAACAGCATGGCTCTCTCCAGTGGAGCCAATAGGATTCCCAACTTCAGTTATCTCCACTCTTTCTCTTTAAGCTCACTGATTAAGTTACGGGTTGGCATTAAAATACTAAACATCTGTAAAGAGATTACCAGGCTCAAGCTTTCCTCCCATGACTGGCTTATCTGCATTGCTGTTTGCACTTCCCTAAAATACAAAAAGGCTCATCAGTGACTACAACATGACGAGTGTGACCACATTTTTACAGCGCTCTAGTTATACCCACCTCTCATGTGCTGTTTCTCTATTCATCAAATCCACTCCTTCCTCCTAAGGAAGTATAAGAATGCACGTCTTAGCTCTTCATTACTTCTTGTGTAGCAGCATATCACTTGTTATATCAACCAGAATCAGAACTAAGTGGCAAGATCAACAGAACCACAAAGTGCAGATGGACCGTACCATCTCAGACGAGGGAAAATTACATGTTTAAATTTCCCCTGCATAAAGAACCGCTTGCCTACAAACCAATTCTAGACGCATCAGAAAGCCAGCCTTGAGCTACCTTTCTCAGCATAACTTCTGTCTGTAGGTTTTATTTTTAAGGAGGAAATGTTCAAGTCTGCAATCTGCCCATCCAAACTCTGAAGTGGTTCAACACAGCCCCATTCAATCCTACTGCATACATAGCTCAGCTTTTAGAATGTAAATAGGAGGAGCATTCCTCAAGATTTGAAGGAATGCCTCTCCCTATGTACACCTGCTCAGTCATTAAGATCTCCAGAGGGAGTACTCCTTTCTGTCCCACTGCTGGCAACAGAACACCATGTAGGGATGAGGGAAAATGGCCGTCCCAGCTCTGCTGCCTTACTACAGAAAAGCCTCCTTTGCAAGACCTGATCAATGCTGATCTCAGTTTTACTTCTGCATAAAACCTGGCTGTTCAACCCTGCTTACTGAGTCTGGTGATCATGGCTTTGCTTCTGGTCTATTGGAACATGGTGTTCTTGAGTTTATTCAACAGTTTAAAGTTGTTTTATTGATCATACTCCAGTCTGAGATCTTCAGATCTGGGGCAGAACAGCAGTATTTTAATTATAAAATTAACAAGCAAACAGTCTAGATGGTAATGGCTAGTTACATTGTGCCACCTTCATTCCATGTTTGCAAACAGAAACTTTACATTCTGCACTGATTACATTTTCATAAGTAAACTGTCATAAATATAGTATTTGTGCCTCTGTAAGCTAGAGCTCTTGGGCATATAGGGATTTACGCCACTGAGACTGTAATTATACCAAGCTTACACTAAGAAACCATGCCATGTTCTTCGGAAAAACAGAAACCGCACTTAAAATATGACACTCCCCAAATGGTATGTAACTTACCCTTCTGATCTGATGGAGTCGGCTGCTAGGGATACGTATGGGAGATGATGATATCAGCTGGAAAAATATACACACATTTTACAAGTCAAAATTATCTTCTTTTAATTTTATTGAAATCTGAATCTTACCCAAAAACCTAGCACTATATTAGTTAAAAAAGCACTCTTTGAACAACTGCCCACAATGTCTGAAATACATTCTGCTAATTACTAAAGAAATATTCAGTTCTATGCTAACTAAATTGACAACTTCCACAGCAACAGTCTCCTGGAAATTGTGGGTTATTCTATGTATATAAGCAATTTGCTATAATGTAGGAGAAATATACTACCATTCAACCTCTACTCCAAGGCAGGTGGCCCTGAAAACTCCTTATTTTTATAGCACTGAAGGAATATTCATTCTTCTAGAGAAAAGAAGAACGACAGTTTCCATCATGCAAAAGCAAAAAAATTCCACCATCTAAATATGCTACAAAGGAAGATGTGAATTGCTCTGTACAGTATAACCACTATACTGAAAAGAATCTTCATGGGCATGAGTCATAACCTGCTTTGGCTAAACAGAGTTGAAAAGTTAATGAAAGGGAATTAAAATTAGAGAAGCAACTTTTTGTATCTAATGATGTTAATGAAACTAATTTGAACCCTGCAGGAAAAACATATTAGTGTACTTTTACTATTATCAATGAAACTATGTATACATTTATTATTATTTAATATATATGAAAGACTGGAAACTACAAACTTCTGTGAACTACAACATAATTATAGGGCTTATCTAAAATATTTAAGAGAGCAAAGCACCAGCAGCTTCTTTTTAAACATAACTTTAATTCCACAGAAGTCTTTCATGGCACTTATTGAAGCCTTGCCTTCACACAACGAGGCTCACACCATGGAAGGAGTAGGTAAAAAAGCTGGTGTGTTTTGCTCTAACTTGCTTTTAAAGAAGCTCCAATTGTCCTAGTAATGTACCCAAGTTAACGAAAAAGAACAGCAGAACGCAGTAGACTGAAAGTACATTGTAGGAAGCTTTGAACAAGCCATAGAATAGTAAAGTTCCTGTCTTTTGTTCTTTACTCTGTACCTCCCTACTATTTTGTTTTTGCCAGTCTTAACTTAGACAGCATGATCTTTCCCCTGCAATTGAGTGTTTCTCAAATTTCTGAATTATGATGTATTTTTTTCTCAATTAAAATAGGAAGCCACACTTCACAGTTGAAAAAGTTCACTTTTAAAGTAATAATAATACATTGAAGCAACAACACTCATGCTTCCAAGGGGTCACTCCATGTGTCTCTGGATAGGTCAATGCTCTTCCTGATGGCAGTGGAAATAACAAGTTCGTGGGAATGAACTGACAACCAGCGTGGAGAGAGAGAGAGATGGCAGAATTACGCTTCAATGGAGGCTCACAGAAAGCAAACAATGCCAGAAGAGTAAATCATAAACACAGCTACAGCAATCAGCCTCTTCTATGGGCAAATACAGCCAGTTCTCCACATTTGCTAGGGTTAGGGGTGCAGGACCTGAGCAAAAGTGGAAAAATCACAAATATCAAAATATGTGTGCATGTCTGTGGGAAGAGGCCAAGGCAAAGTAAGGAGAGCAGGCAACCAAGGTCCAAATCAGGTCAGGGAAAGGGGTGGGTCAACATGGTAGCCCTATACCTCAATGGGAGTGGGGGTAGGGGACTGGGAGAGCGTTTGTGGTGCTGAGAAATTGGGCTGCAAGTTGTCCCTAGCTGGCTAGGCAGCAGTTGGTGGGGTGGGGGGAGGACCAGAGATAGGTTTTTAAAAGGGCTGTGTGGGCTCATCAAAGTCGCTGAGGGACGATTACCCTGCAAAAGTAGTGCTGGGAGGGAGGAGAGTTGGACAAACTCGCAAATAATCAAATCTGTGAAAGTCAAACCCACAAATGTGGAGGGCTGGCTGTAATTCTTTAGTTAAGTTTATTGGTTTTTTGGCACACTAGTGATTCTCACATAGCAACTACTATATTCCAGTGCACCACCTGCTCACAAAACATTACAAGCTACAAGCAAACTTTGTGGGAGATCAAGCAATAATTTGGCACGATACAACTTGCCCAAGGTCTGTTTGGTTTCCACTTTGAGCTTCACCTTCTTTGATGGAACAGGTGAAACCTCAACAGGAAGCCTGCCTGGCTATCTCACAGTATCTACCTCATGTGCTCTTTCCCAAACTTTTAAGTTCAAAAGCCTTTTCTTTCCAAATATTTACCATGCTGTGCCGGTTCATAACTGTTGTGCTGTTCCTGCGGGTTCGCAAGACATAAGGCTGAAAAACCTGTGAATTATCACTGAAAGGGAAAACAAAAGTTACTGTTATATTGTTGGATTGATTTTACTCTTGTGATTTTTAATACATATTTTTATTCCCCATTCTTTCTATAATCTCAATTATCTTTTCACAGTGTAGATATACATACTGAAAACTCCTTGGTGTAGGCACCTGTTGTCATCAGGTGCCAGTTCCGTAAGTCCCAACCTCACAGAAAAGCTGAAAACTTCTTGTGCACTAACAGAATACCATCTATAATACTTCAAATCATGTCCACGCCAGCCATTGCAATAATTAATAGCAGTTCAACAGCTAAAAGCATGAACCATGAGTCAATCACTACAGATGTTAATACCAAACTATTCATGTTTACTTAACAGTTGGAGACACTGATACCACTGAGCTTATACCCAAGTAAGTATAAACAGCTGCATCAGGCAACCTGTTCTTTCCACAGCCTCAGCCTTCTGATTTGCAAAGTAAGGAAGACAGAAATCCTGCCAACCTACCTCACAGGTTTGTTGCAAAGAGGATGAGAAAGCACAAATCAGCAATTCTTAAGCTATTTGATTTAGTGGACTAACATGTTTTCCCCCACACCTCGCAATGTGCCAGGGAGCAGCACTGTATTTGTGTCCATTGGCTACAATTGTTTCCCCCTTTCCTGGCAACCTGTCAGACAGATCAACAGCACTGACACATGGACTGGCAACGGCCTATAGAACACCGCTTTGAAAAGCATGGGCATACACTATAAAACATCGTACTACATTATAACACAGTGCAGCGTAGTGGTCTGAGCACTGGACTACCACCCTGGAAATGAGAGTCCAATTTCCAGCTTGGCCATGGAAACCCACTGAATGACTTTGGGCACATTACAAACTCTCAGCCCCAGAAAACCCCATTATAGGTTTGCCTTAAGGTCACCATAAGTTGGAAACAACTTGAAGGCACACAACAACCAAATTACAACATAGCCCTTTTTAAAAATCTTATCTGCACTGTAAGCATATGATAAATTGCTTTTCACTTTTGTAATTTATGGTAGCAGCTCAGTGAATAGGAAGACTGAAGGCCAGGACAAATGGGCCCAAACGAGGTGTATTTATAAATGGGAGAGAAACACACAGAGTGAGCATATGGTAGGCATGAAGAATGTTAGTTCCTCAACTGTTAGTCCTCTCATTAGACTCACCTGAGCTCATGAAAGGGCTGACTTACTAAATTCCCACTAATTCAAAAGGAACTAGCTGGAACTAAACAATAGCTGCAGGCCTATATATTTACTTGCACCATTTATTTACAAATATACACGCTCCTCCAAAGAACTCTGGATGGACTATGTGAGGGATGCAGAACACTTGTCCTTGCAAAGGTTTTGAACCACAACTCCAACAAGCTCATACCACTGGCTGGAGCTTCTGGAACACCAAAGGGTCTTGAACCCCTTTATCTTGACAGACCTGGAAGTGAGGTTCAGCTGAGAGATGACTCACAGAAAAATTTATGGCAGAGCGGAGATTTTGGAGCATGGTCTCCCAACTACTATAACAGAAGCATATATTGCCGTGTGTGTGACCTACTTTTACGGCACGTGCATGTTAATTAGCAATGTAAATCCTATATCGTGCACGTAATAACAGTCTGGATAATCTTGTCCCCCATGTGAGAGAAAACAAAAGCACCACAGAAGTATTCTTTCTATATTCAGACTTTTAGAAGTGATGAAAAGGAATTACTCTGTGGTGAGAAATGTATTGTTTTTTGAAGAAAAAGTGTTTTCTGCAGACAAGCAGTGAAGAAGAAGTGCATGGGGCAACCAGGAAACTGTTTCCAGTATAGGAAGCTCTTTTTGTGCAAAAATCCCATGTATTCTTCTCCACAAAATGATCCCTCGGCAACACTTTGGAACAGCAAATAGCAGGAGAAAACTGCTTGAAATTCTCATTCATCTATCATTCTTTCCCGTGGGGTCTCCCGACTGTTAGGAAAGCTGGTTTTTTGACCTGGGAATGGATAATTAGGGACAGTCTATCTCTAGTGTAAACAGCACCAGAAGCCGCAACCTTTCTGATGCAGACGGCAACAGACAGCATGGCCCAATACACCTGTAAGGAGGAAGGTTTGGGGAGACCAACGGCATGCGTGGGTGTTCACACACACACACACACACACGGGGACAAAATGCCTCACATATTGCAAGGCCTCTCCCAACCTGGCACTTCTAGATGTGTCAGAGTAGAGCCCCCATCTCAAAAAGTGCCGCTCAACACACATGGAGAGCAGCAGAGAATAGGCAGGATGGTACACCCACTACTCCATCCCATAATACAAGGGTGGGCAAGTGCAGCAGGTACAGGGGTCCCTTTTTCTTGCCCCAGCCTCCTTGGGGAGGGGGCTAATGGACTAATGGAAAACAAACAGAGGAGCAAACACACGCACAGGAACCAGGATTGCCAGGAATCCCCTCGGGGCTCTTTAATCCCATTTTTAAGGCAAACCTCGTTGCACCTGGAGGGTTCCGGGCGCAGCAGTTCACCCTCTTCTTCGGGAAGGAAGGAGAGCCCACCTGGCCACGAAAAGCACCCTCGGGGGCCACGTGCAGCACCACAGAGAGGCACTCTGACCGCCCAGGATGTTTCCCAGACGCACACTAAAAAGCACAGCATCTTCCCACCGCCACCCGGCCTTTCTGACGATGCTTCTGGGCCACAACTCCTACCAAGTTCGGGGTGATGGGAGTTGCAGTCCGAGGAATGAAAAGGGTGGCCGAGGCGCCCCCCCCCGTCGCTCCGGGGCCAGGCCTCGCGGACCCCGCACCGGCACCACCGGCCGGCCCCGAGGCGGCTCGGGAGCGACGGCGAGACCCGGCCCGCGCCCCGACCCCGGCTCCCTCAGGCGTCCTCTCCCGGGGAGGCGGCTCCCCCGCTCCCTCCCGCCTCACCTGAGCCCGTGGATGAGCGGGGCGCTGTTGGAGCGCCTCAGGCCGCCCCCGTCGACGCTCCCGGCCGGGGGCAGCTCCAGGTCCAGCTCCATTTTCTCGGCTTGGGCCATGGCGAGGGGGGGAGGAGCACCGGCGGCGGCGGCGGCCGAGGTGCTCACCGAGGGCCGCGGGTTCTCCTCATGCCCGGCTCGGCGGCGGCGGCGGCGGCGGCGTCTGAGGGGAACGAAAGGCGGCGGCGGCGGCAGGGGCTGCTGGCCTCCTCCTCCTCCTCCTCCGGCGGCGGCTCCTGCTCCTGCTACAGGCCCCGGCGCTGAGGAGGCGGCGGCGATGTGGGCTCTGGCTGAGCCCCGGGGGGCGCCGGGCCGCGGCGCGAGGAGGCGGTGGGGCGGCGCCCCATGCCGGGGAAGTCGGGGGGCGGCGGCGGCCCCTTCGCTCGCCGTGAGCGCGCCCCGGCCCCGACCGCCTGAGGTAAAAAAGCAGCGGCGCGGCCCGCCAGGCGCCTCCACAGGTTGAGGCAGCCCCGTCGGTCAGGCACTGCGCATGCGCCCCGTGGGGGGCGGTCGGAGAAAGGCAGCCCAGTCTCCTTTTGGTGGAAAAGGAAGGATGGATGGACGGACGACGAAGAGGGCTTCCTACCGCCAAGCACGCATGCGCGGCGGCCGGGCGGCGGGCTCCCTCTCCTGCCTGTTGCTCTCTCCTCCCTGCGCATGCGAAGAAGGCCAACCTTGTGTGTCGTCACGCCAGTCTTCTTCTTCCCTCCCTGTCTAAACGCCCCGCCCCCTGAGAACGGTGCGGGGCGTAATTCGCGCCGCGATTGGTTAGAGTGGCCTTACGCCCTACTTCGAAAACAGCCAATCAGCAACTGCGAGGAAAAAAAGGGAAAGAGAGCAGGAAAAATGGCGGAGCTTTGTCAGCTGCTGCTTGCTCGAAGGTCGCGAGTTCGAATCCCGACTCCCCTGTTTACCCAGAGTAATTTAAGATAAGGGCTGTAACTTGTCGAGCATGGTGCCATACCCTCCAACTGTCCCAGTTTAGCCGAGACAGTCCCAATTAATCCTCTCTCTTTAATATTATTATTATTATTAAATAATCCCAGTTTCTCCTCCTCTCTTTGCTCTCCCCTTGTCCTCTCCGCTTACTCTAGTTGCTGCAAACTGAATTCAAAATGCAAAAGTGTATAGAAATGTATCAAAATACATGCTATTTGTAAGTTGTTCACTGCCTCGATCCATATGGAGAGGCGGGATAAAATAAATAATAATAATAATAATAATAATAATAATAATAATAATAATAAAAAGTGGTTTAAGCTCTGTGAACTCAGCAAGGGGGAAGAGGAGGGGTGGGATCTTGCCTTTCCCAGGAGACTCAGGCAGAAGCAAACTGCTGCAGGCTCTTCCAGCTTGGCCACTTCCGCACTAGACTGTCATAGCGCTATTATTCCACTTTCAACATCCTATGGAATCCTGGGGTTTGCAGTTTAGGGAGGGGCCAGCCGGCAAACCCCAGGATTCCGTAGGATGTCGAAAGTGGAATAATAGCGCTATAACAGTCTAGTGCGGAAATGGTCCTTCTCTCTTCTTCGCCATTAATAACTTTTCTCATCTTGACCATACTCTGAAATGTCGGAGGGTGTGTGTTTCTCCTCCATGCAATCCAAACAAGTGTACATTAATAAACTGAGAGCATACGCCTCAAACCAAGGCCATTTCCGCACTACACTGTTATAGTGCTATTATTCCACTTTCAACCTCCTGTGGAATTCTGGGGTTTGTAGTTTGCTGAAGCCAAAGAGCTCTCTCTGGCTGAGAAGTCTAAGGCCCTTTTCACACGGGGGGGGGGAGCCGAAACAGGGCGGCGCACACAGGGGCGGAGATTACCTGCGTGTGGTTTGCTCCGTCCCTGCGAGGAGCGCGGCTCCGCCGCTCCACACGCCGCCGAATTTTGGCGGCGTTCACGCGGCGTTTGGCGGCGCCCAAAATGGCGGCTGGCGGCTTCCGGCGGCGCTCCGCCAATCAGGGCAGCGCACCAGCCGGAAGCCCCCCCCCGGGCAGATCTGCAGAGACGCACTAATGCGTCTCTGCAGATTCACACCGGGAGCAGCTGCGGATTAGTGCGGGCGAGTTTCGTAAAAACCACCTGGGAAGGTGGTTTTTAAAAACTCGCAGCGCCACCCTTGCGGCTGCACTAGAGCGGTTGGAGGTGCGGAGCCTCACCTTTTCCAACCGCACTAGATCGCCCCGCGGTGTGAATGGCCTCCGTCTCCGATCGTCTGGACGCGGAGTTTTACCCCCGTGTGGAAATGGCCTGAATGCCTCTCTCCAAACTGCAAACCCCAGGATTCCAGAGGATGTTGCAAGTGCAATCATAGCGCTATAACAGTCTAGTGCAGAAATGGCACAAGTGTTGGAGCACCTCCACAATAGGCACCGATATCTGCAGCAGCGCCTCCTGAGAGATGGACCAAAATGTGTATCAGGTTATAACAGCCATCGCTGAAATCATCTCCGTGATTACCTGGGAGCACTGCATCATCATCCACACCATCATCCCCTGATTTCCCCTCCATCTGTAGCTTGCAGTGGTACAAGCTGGGAAAAGTTTTCCCACCTGGGAAAGTTTTCCCACCTGGTTTGGTTGGGTGCATAAATTGGCTCCCAGGCAAAAGAGTAAGTTTTGTCTTGTCCTCATCTTGGAGAATCGAAAGAAAGGAGCAAGTTGAAGGTGTTTTTATCCGTAGAGGTATGCTAAAAGAGTTGGGCTTTGTCGTACCGGATGAGACCATAAGCAAGGGTGTAGCTGAGGGGTTGGGAATGAAGGTAATGCCCCCTTGCTAACAATTTTGTCCTTCCACGATGCTTTCTTCCAATCCCCAAAGCCATTTCCGCACTAGACTTTTATAGCATTATTATTCCACTTTCAACCTCCTATGGAATCCTGGGGTT
Organism: Ctenosaura bakeri; assembly: GCA_948474755.1. Classification (NCBI taxonomy): domain Eukaryota; kingdom Metazoa; phylum Chordata; class Lepidosauria; order Squamata; family Iguanidae; genus Ctenosaura; species Ctenosaura bakeri. The sequence goes on from CAOLHI010002886.1 coordinate 367,681, forward strand.
TGCAGTTTCGGGAGGGGCCGACTGGCTCAGAAATGGCTCGAGTTTGTAATCTTGCAATAATTAAAAATTTCAGCTGGTGAACCATGCACAATGCTTCAGTGGATACCATTTTAGATGAAGTGTTATTGTGACAGACAGAGGGAATAGTCTCCTAAAATTTACCATTAATTATTGCACCATCCTTTTTCCAGAACCCAAACTCAAAGTGCCTACATATTAAAATAAACATAATACAGTTAAAATGTACCAAAAATATAGCGTCTGTAAGTAGTTGCAAGTATGTACTCCTTCAACAGTCTTAAATAAAAGATGTTTTCATTCCATAGGGCAGAGCTTTCCAAACTTTTCATGTTGGTGACACACCTTTTAGAGGTGCATCATCTCACGATACAGTAATTCAGTTTTACATTCACATACATAAATTGCAATAACAAAATGTGGGGGGACACAACATATCTCATGAAAACCTCTCATATATTCTTAAAAATATATGATTTATAAACAATAACATACATTTCCAAGATTGTAGCAACACACCTACGCACTTCAGATTAATGTGTTGCAGCACACTGTTTGGAAAGCCCTGAAATAGGGAGTACCATTATTTAGAGAGCCAACATGGTATAGTGGTTTGAGCATTAGACTGAAATTCTGGAGACCAGAGTTTGATTCCCTGCTTGGCTTTGGAAACCCATGGGTCACCATGGGCACGTCGCACACTCTCAGCCCTCAGAAACCCCTGTCATAGGTTTGCCTTTGGCTATTTCCGCACCAGGCTGTTATAGCGCGATGATTCCACTTTCAACATCCTCTGGAATCCTGGGGTTTGCAGTTTCGGGAGGGGCCACCCGACCCCTCCCAAAACTGCAAACCCCAGGATTCCAGAGGATGTTGAAAGTGGAATCATCGCGCTATAACAGCCTATTGCAGAAATGGCCTTTGTGTCGCTGTAAGTCAGAAATGCCTTGAAGCCACATGGCAACATTGATTTGGAATGGTCTTAGTTCACCAAAGCAATAAATGGACTACATTTTACAGTCCTGTTTTGTTTGCTTATATCTAAAGTTGTAAGCTTTCCAGAATTTTTAAGCCACAGGGAAATCTTGGTTCCTTTGGGGAAAGTAGCACAATATTTTCAGAAACATTGCGGAGAGGGGAAGTAATATTAGTCTCCTGTATAGATTGAAAATCGATGTTAACTTTGTTAACTTTAGGAACATAATGTGCATAATGTACAATAGGATGCAATATGGTATGTACATAACATGTATTATATACATAACTTAATAATAATATATGATATGTAAGATGACATGTATTATATACACAATATAGAATCATAGAATCATAGAAATCTAGAGTTGGAAGAGACCACACAGGCCATCCAGTCCAACCCCCTGCCATGCAGGAACACCCTCAAAGCACTCCTGACAGATGGCCATATATGATATAGTTATTACAGTTTGGCATAAAATTATCCTATTTGGTATGCTAAGTCCATTTCCGCACTAGCCTGTTAGAGTGTTATTATTCCACTTTCAACATCCTATGGAACCTTGGGGTTTGCCGTTTAGGGGAGCCCCTCCCTAAATTGCAAACCCCAGGATTCCATAGGATGTTGAAAGTGGATAATAGCACTCTAACAGGCTAGTGTGGAAATGGCCCAAATGTTTTGATACCTAGGTGATCCAGGGAGGCTCCAGACATTGTAAAAATACCCTCCGCACCCCCTGGAGATCATGTTGCAGTATTTTGGAGCAAAAACATTTTTAAAATCTTCCGGGGTTTTGTGGAAGGCCACAAAAACAGCCCTGGGGGGCTCACATGTTCCCCAGAGGTTGCACTTCACTCACCCCTTTTAAACCCTAAAATAAAATATTCAGATAATCCCCCCCCCCCAAAAAAAAATTATTCTGGGAAATGAAGAATTGATGAGAAATGGAGATTGAGCCAGGGGCTTCCTGATTTTTAGCTGCTTCCTCTCTTAATCGCTATGGGATGTGATTTCCGCTGAATGAGACCAATGGTTCATCTCATCCAATATTGTGAATTCATCTTGGCAGCTGTGACTGTCAGGTTTTTGTTACCATCCTTTTCTGGCCCCGCTTGGAGATCCCAAGTGGCTTTCTCTTTAAGTGTCAACTAGGTCTGATTCTGCTTGCTTTCCCAAATCAGGTGTGATTGGGCATGGAGAATCACAGTATGGTGGCACCTATCTAGCAGGTTGGCAGCTGCATACCAGAAATGTTTAGAAACGGAAAAAAGAAGGAAGAAAGAATGGAAATGCACAGATAGAGGATGGGTGACACCTGACTTGGAAACAATACGTGCAAAAGGGATCTAGGAGTCAGCCGAAAAAGCCAATGCGATTCTGGGCTGCATCAATAGGAGTATAATGTCTAGGACAAAGGACATAATAATAGCACTCTGTTCTGCTTTGGTCAGACCTCACCTGGAATAATTCCTTGTCCAGTTCTGGACACCACAATTCAGGAAGGGTATTGACATGCTGGACTGTGTCCAGAGGAAGGTGACCAAAATAGTGAAGGGTCTGGAAACCATGCCCTATGAGTGCAGATTAGGGTGCTGGATGTGTTTAGCCTGGAGAAAAGAAGGTGACATGATAGCCATGTTTTAATATTTGAATGCATGTCATATGGAAGATGGGGCGAGCTTGTTTTCTGCTGCTCCAAACACTAGGACAAGGGGCAATGGCTTCAAACTACAGGAGAAGAGATTTCACCTAAACCTTAGGAAGAAATTCCCGAGGTAAGAGCCACCTGACCGTGGAATATGCTGCCTTGAAATGTGATGGAGGCTCCATCTTTGGCTGGATGGCCATTTGCTGGGGGTGCTTTGAGTGTGTTTTCCTACGTGACAAGAGGTTGGACTCAATGGTCATTGTGGTCTCTTCCAACTCTGTGATTCTATGACCTGATCTATTTCTTTCAAGGGAGCCATCACCTAAAAAAATCCAGCATCAACTGTTCTTGAGTCCCTGCACACAGAGATGGCTGAGAAGAAGCCGAATAAGATGGAGCGACTGGAGGCAACTATTGAAACCTTGCAGAAGGAGAAAGAGGAATTGCTGCAGAGGGTTCAGGGTGCTGAGCAATGTTTACAATCTATCTCCAATGAAAAAAATTATCTGGAAATCTTGGTTGCTGACCTTAAGTCTGAGAGAGAGATCAGCAACCAGAACATGATTCGTCTTTCGAAGAGTATAGAGAAGACAGTGGCAGCTGTGAGTATCTTTTCTAAAAAAAATAGCCCGGTCTTAATAGGGCTGGAGTCATCAGCGCTTGAGGAATCTTACCATTTTGAGCTACAACTCCCAGAACCCCCAGATGGTGAATACAATTTCCAAGGGATTCTGGAAACTGTAGTCAAAAGTCACTTTCCCCAAACTCTTTATAATATAATGGCTTCCTTAATGGAGTCTATCCACTTGGAATGCAGTTTTCCTCTTTTCCTACTGTTTTCAACTATATATAACATTATTGCTTTTTGCAAGGAGTTGTGTCTCGTGATATGTCCAAAATTCAGTAGTCTCAGTTTGAGTATTTGGGCTTCTAGGGAGAGTTCAGGGTTGATTTGTTCTAGAACCCCCTCCTTTTTTTGTCATTTTCACAGGCCATTTCCGCACTAGCCTGTTATAGTGCGATGATTCCACTTTCGACATCCTCTGGAATCCTGGGGTTTGCAGTTTCGGGAGGGGCCAGCCAGTCCCTCCCGAAACTGCAAACCCCAGGATTCGAGAGGATGTTGAAAGTGGAATCATCACACTATAACAGGCTAGTGCAGAAATGGCCACAGTCTAGGGTATCTATAGAAATCTCCTCCAGCACTGCATTTTGATTTAGTTGGTTTTCTTCTTATCAGCTTTCTTCACTGTCCGGCTTTCATAGCCATGCAGAGAAGTCAGAAATGCAATGGCACGGACAATCCTCTTTTGGTATTGAAGTGCTGGTACTCATTCATTTTCCTCTTTTTTTTTAAGAACTTGGAACTGCAAGAGCAACTCAGAGCCACTACTGGCTTTACGAAAGGATGCCACGAAATTCTAAAGGAAGCGAAGGCTGCGGCATTTTCTGACAAGTCTACTCAGATTTCTGATGGTCAGGAAAAATCAGACTCAGCAACCGATGAGGTGAATAAAAAAGTAAGTGGACACACGGCACTGGAATAAGGCTTAATGGAGAACGGCGTGCTCCTTACAAAGGGAAAGGCATTTCGAATTCTCAGCCAGAGAGCTCTAGTGCTTCCCTAGACTACAGACCCCAAGATCCCATAAATGGTTAAAGTGGACTGATAGTGCTATAAGTGTGTTGTGTGAATGGGCCCCTGTTGTCAGGGCTGAGGAAAGACAGAACTTTCAATCATTCCAGCTGGCTTTTTTTATACATGTATAATTTTTATTAAAGGTCAAAAGAAACAAGAATATTGTATTGTTCTGCCCACTGTATATAATTCCAAGGAAACAGTTGTTAAGGAGGTTATTTTCTATGATTCTATACAAGCTGGAGCAGGTCCAGAGGAGGGCGACCAAAATGGTGAGAGGCCTGGAAGCCATGAAGCCCTATCAGGATAGACTTAGAGAGCTGGGGATGTTTAGTCTGCAGAAGAGCAGGTTAAGAGGAGACATGATAGCCATGTTTAAATATTTGAAGGGATGCCACGTAGAGGAAGGAGAGGGCTTGTTTTCTGCTGCTCCAGAGACCAGGACAAGGAGCAATGGATTCAAGTTGCAGGAAAGGAGATTCCACCTGAACCTCAGGAAGAACTTCCTGACGGTCAGGGCTGTCCGGCAGTGGAATCTGCTGCCTGGGAGTGTGGTGGAGTCTCCTTCCTTGGAGGTTTTTAAGCAGAGGCTGGATGGCCATCTGTCGGGAGTGCTTTGAGGGTGTTCCTGCATGGCAGGGGGTTGGACTGGATGGCCCCTGGGGTCTCTTCCAACTCTACAATTCTATGATTCTAATGGAAAGGAATATCTGTTTGGATAGGTTATCAATGGAATACTTATTGGAAGATCAGAATCCGCATATTACTAGGCTAACGGCCAACTTTCTGGTGGAGGCAACAAACTTATGGTTTAAATTTTCTAAAAATGATGGTTGAAGTTTTATTGTAAATGTATATGTTGTAGTATGCCTAATAAAGGTTGATCAGATCAACAAGAAGAGCAACTAGAACATGAAAAAGAAAATAAGTAAGACAAAACATGCTTTCCAATCCAAGTAATGATATCTAAGTATTTGCAATCATGTACTAAGTGTTTACAGTCATGTCTAAGTATTTACAATTGTGTATTCCAGCTGGCTTTTGATCGTGGGATGGGATGGGGGTGCCATCTTGTCCCTTGGCTTTGCAGCAAAATGTCTTGACCCTTCTAATGACTTTGGAGCTCGTGGGATTACGTATGAACTACACCTACCTCGTTTTCTGCGGATCAGACAAGACTGGCTGCATTTCCGCACTAACCTGTTATAGTGCTATTATTCCACTTTCAATATCCTATGGAATCCTGGCCTTTGAGGCCCCTCCCTAAACTGCAAACCCCAGGATTCCATCGGATGTTGAAAGTGGAATAATTGCACTATAACTGGCTAGTGCGGAAATGGCCTGGATGTGTGCAGAATGGTTATATTCTTCTCTGTGCTCTCTCCCCAGTACTTATACTGATGTAGCAAATATGGGGTTCTTTGGATCCAGCTTTGTGCAGAGCCATTGATTTTATAGGGTGATACCTGTGTTCAACCGGAAACCAGATAAAACCAACGTTCTTCCATGTCACCCTCTTTTGTTGCTAGCTGGAACAGTTGACCGAAGAGCTAAACTTGCGGACCGGTGAGAGACAGCAGCTGTTAATTGAAAACAAATGGAGGAAAGAGAATCTGAAACAAGTCGTGATGGACAACGCCTACCTGAAAAAAGTCATGGCTGTCTTGTGGGATACCGTCTCCAGCCTGAAAATGGAAAACGGCCATCTTCGGAGGACGCTGATCACATTTGTTGAGAAGGTATGGGGTCTCACTGGCAGGCACCCAATGGGTGGCATGTATTCCTCCTCCTCACATGAGACCCCATAGTACTCCCCCTTTTTAATCTGAAAGAACAATCCCGGTACTGCTCACCCAAGCTGGGCCACAAAATTAACCTGTATCCTTCCAGCTGGGGACTCTAGTTCCCAGCAGCCTGACTGGTGGTGTGGAATCATAGAATTGTAGAGTTGGAAGAGACCCCAGGGGCCATCAAGTCCAACCCCCTGCCATGCAGGAACATCCATCAAAGCATTTCCAGCAGATGGCCATCCAGCCTCTGCTTAAAAACCTCCAAAGAAGGAGGAGACTCCACCACACTCCAAGGCAGCATTTTCCACTGCTGGACAGCTCTGACCATCAGGAAGTTCTTCCTGAGGTTCAAGTGGAATCTCCTTTCCTGCAGCTTGAATCCATTGCTCCTTGTCCTGGTCTCTGGAGCAGCAGAAAACAAGCCTGCTCCCTCTTCAACGTGACATCCCTTCAAATATTTAAACAGGGCTATCCTGTCCCCTCTTAACCTTCTCTTCTGCAGACTAAACATCCCCAGCTCCCTAAGCCATTCTTCATAGGGCATGGAACAATGAACCATGACAGCAATAACCTAGCAGCCTTCAGAAGGGCCAACATTCCCATCCTTCATCTTGTTCTGAGAGTGTGTCCGCACTATAGTTAGAGCAGTCTGATCCCACTTTAGCTGTCATAGCCCATTGTCTTACACAATTCATAGTACGGTGAATTAAAAGCCAAGCTATGAGCTTATCCCTAGTTATCAGAGCCTAGTGGTAACTTAATGGTGGTGTGGCTACTTACTTAGGCCATTTCCACACTAGCCTGTTATAGCGCGATGATTCCACTTGCAACATCCTCTGGAATCCTGGGGTTTGCAGTTTCGGAGGGGCCGGCCGGCCCCTCCCGAAACTGCAAACCCCAGGATTCCAGAGGATGTTGCAAGTGGAATCATCGCGCTATAACAGCCTGGTGCGGAAATGGCCCTAATCTGTTCTGTCATTTCAGGAGGTTGCGAGTAAACTGCCCCTAATGGAGAAGAAGAAGGAATATATTGAGAGTGTTGCCCTTAATCTAAGGAGTGAGCTGCATGAGATGAAAACCTTAACATCCAAGACACTTCCCCGGCTGTTGCCCGCTAGCACTGCCTTTGCCGGGAGGCTTCAGGCAACCTTTGAGCAAACCAGCAACAGTCTCTGCAGCTTGTTGGATGAAGTTAAGGTATTTGGTTCGTTGCTTCTGTTTCAGGCTTTCATTTTGCACGGAAGACCATGTGCAACACACAATAAACCTGTGCGTCTTGCCACCCCCGCCCCAAGAACTGGGATGCATTCTTCCCCCTTCTGAGACCATCCTGATGGCCTCACCTTTCTAACCTGTAACCACATCATGAGTTGGTTGCCAGATTTTAATAAAGCATCGTGCTTCTTTTTCAGTAATTACCCCAATGATTCCCCAATTTAGAGCTAGCCGCTTCCACAGTTGCTCTATCTTAGGTCCACATTTTAACTTCATTTTCCAGCATGACCCCCAAGACTTTTCTTCTGATCAGTGGGTCACCACTAGCTTGGGCCCCATGTGAAGCTAAGGGCCCTGTTCCCACAGCACAGCCAGTTATAGCACTACGATCCCACTATAACGGTCATGGCTGCATCCTGTGGAATCCTAGGGTTTGTATTTTGATGAGGTAGTATAGTACCTTTGGACACAAATCCTTATTATTCCTATGTAAGCTGCAAATGAGGGCCTAAATACCATAAAGACACCAGATCCCATCTCACCTTAGAAGCTAAGCAGGGTCAGTCCTGGTTAGGACTTGGATGGGAGACAGCCAATGAACACCGGTGCTGAAGGCTATATTCCAGAGAAAGGCAATGCCAAAACCACCTCTAAGTATTCTTTGCCTAAGAAGACTCTATGAAAAGATTCAGGGGTTGCTATAAGTTGACAGGTGGCCTGACCACACACACAGACACACACACACACATGTGCACACACAATGCAAACCCCAGGATTCCATGGGCATACCCTCCATCAGTTAACAAATGAAAACGAGCAGCATCAGAGTGTGGTCAAGATGGCAAAAGTTATGAATGAAAAGAGGAGACAAGCTAGGAGAAACTGCAGCACTTTTCCCTGAACCCACTGAGAAAGACCAAGATTCATTTTTTTTCGTTTTCTTTTACTCTCTCTGTTCTCTTAATTCACTGCCAACTACTTTTGCACATTGAACTCAGTTGTTTACAACAACTGATGCAAGCTGAGGATGAAGGGGGGAAATCATAGAATCATAGAATTGTAGAGTTGGAAGAGACCCCAAGGGCCATCCAGTCCAACCCCCCTGCCGTGCAGGAACACCCTCAAAGCACTCCTGACAGATGGCCATCCAGCCTCCGCTTAAAAACCTCCAAGGAAGGAGCCTCCACTACACTCCGAGGCAGCATATTCCACTGCCGGACGTCCCTGACTGTCAGGAAGTTCTTCCTGAGGTTCAGGTGGAATCTCCTTTCCTGCAGCTTGAATCCATTGCTCCTTGTCCTGGTCTCTGGAGCAGCAGAAAACAAGCCCTCTCCTTCCTCTACATGGCATCCCTTCAAATATTTAAACATGGCTATCATGCAAGGAAGAGAGAAAAATGTTGCTTGACCGTACATGTCCCGGTTTCCATCTGTTAAATACAGGAGGGCATGATAAAAGGTTTCTAAGTTTCATCAATTTTTCCTTTAGTCTCTAATTTCTGGCATTGCAGGGAGACAGATGTCAACAATCGTCTCTACACCTAAGATTCCTCTATTTGCTGTGTTCACATTCCCTGGATCACTTTGCCCAACCGTTTTCTTTGGACGCCTAAATGGTCATTTCTAAATGCTCACCTGAAGTTTTAAGTTGTTGCGGTTCTTGAAATTTGGGCACTGAATGAAAGCTTCATTTGCAGGGCAGAATGCTTATCTGGGTGGGGCATACCTTCTCCCCTCACCCAATATTAGTAGTTTCTTTGCCTTGAGATGGAGGCAGTGCTTGGAAATGACACTTTGCACAAATTCACTGCTCGCTCTTTTGCCTTTTCAACAGCATTATTTCTCCGTCTGGTTCAAAGACAGCAGAGATTACTATGTGGAAGTCTCCAGTTGCTCCACAGACTTGCTTCAGGAGAATGTCGAATACCTGAAGCTGTTGATGGAGAGCCAGGGTCTGAAACAGGTGGACCAGTGGTACGAGAAATTCAAAATGAGCAGGATCCCTGCCCTGAGGAAGAAATTGGATGAGTTCTTGGAGGTAGCGTTCCGCCAAAGATTTCCTCTCCAGAGCTGGGTGGGCTTGGAGGTGGTTGCAATGGAGTTGACATCTCCCTGCTAATTTTGCAATGTCCTCCAAGGCTTTTCCAATACTTGGTGTAATTATCTGATCCACTCGGGTCCTACTCAGCTTAGTGTCCAAAGGTACACTGAAGTAAATAAAGCCACGCAGGTCATTTCCGCACTGGACTGTTATAGTGTGGTTATTCCACTTTCAACATCCTATGGAATCCTGGGACCCCTCCCTAAACTGCAAACCCCAGGATTCCATAGGAAGTTGAAAGTGGAATAACCGCACTATAACAGGCTAGTGTGGAAATGGCCTTGGTCTTTGGGTATTTGATGGTGCAAATGTATCTTCTGTCCCAGGTCATTTTGCAGGATATCGCCACTTTGGAGCAAGAACTTTTCGCCATAGAAGCCAAGGTGCAAGGGCTGGAAAGCAGTGAGAAAGGAAGGAAGCAATATATAGCAAACTGCAGCATCACTTTCTCCCTGAAAGACTTTGAGAAGGGGATCAGGAAGGACACAAAGATCCTCCAGGCTTTATTAGATGCCCTGAAATCAAAATCGCAAGTGAGTGCTCTTTGAGCTATTCCTTTGTGTACATCATGAGAGATGTGACAAATACAGAGGTATTGAAAGGTGCTGTTTTACTTTCCTTATCTGTCGATAAGAACAATTCTGGACTAAGCACTATATCCCTTTTTATTTTTTTGCACCTTCTTCTAAATCAATATCCAATATTTTCTCACTTTACTGAATTTCCACCAAATATGATAAAACATTCTCTTATGTATGTTACATTTCCTACACCTATCATTATATATGGTAGATAATATATGGTAGGTAGGTAGGGCTGTGTGTCTATAAATACATAAATATATTCTAGGCAGTGTCCTAGGGTTATATGTCACTTATATATCATTTTGTAGAAATTTTCTTTCAGGTTGTTACAACATGAAAATTTCAACCCCCTCGTCCATGTTTCCTTTTGTTTGGGCCAAGTTTTCATCTGAAATGTCGAAGGACATCCCCAAACTACTACTTTAATCTAAGGAAACTGTGTTACTACCGCCTATTTTTTTTTTAATTGCAAGAATAGCTCTGTGAACCATACAACAAAATCCAAAATACACATTGTGTATTTTATTCAGCCAACCCCAGACCATAAGATATATCATGCTAGCTTCTGAAGCTCACTGGCTTCTTCGTCATGCAGAGAGGGCAAAAAGAAATCATGCAAGGGGAGGAAAGTGATGGCATTGGAGCCACAACTTTGCATGTTACCTAAGATTTTTTCTCAGTGCTCCTGGGATGATACCCACTGAAGTCACCCTCTCTTCCTGGCCAGAAGAGACTGGGAACAAAGGCAGTGAATGAAATGCCAATAAATGTTCTTTTTCTGTCAATGGCATCTGCAAGGCATCTGCTGTGCTTTGAGATCTGGGCCCATTTCTGTCCTGTGCAAATCTTCAATCCACTTTGCAGGCAGGATCGCGGAGTCTTTTCTTGTGGAGCTTTCTGCTGTCAGGTCTGAAAATACATTTAGGAGTTGCATCATCTTTAAAAACCCACTTTTTTGCCAAAAAGGGAACTCAAGGTGGCTTAAAAAGTAAAGTGAGTTCAATAATAGGGCTGCCAGAGTGAAAACTGGAGGGCGCACCTCTAGTGGCTGTGTTTGAGCTTTATGAGAGACCAGGGTTCAAATCTCTGCTTGGCCGTGAAAACTGTCTGGGCAGCCTTGGACAAGTTGTTATCACGGTTATGATACATTGGGTGAGAGCCCTAGATACCCTTTTGGTATCAAATAATTTGGCCTTTGCTTGATCTTTCTCTGCCACCCTGTTCCACGTGTTTGCAGAGGTCCCCTGGACGAGCACGTACGGGTGCGGCCGTTAAGGGTTGTGCATTCCAAAACCCCATTCAGGCAGGCAATTTAAGCCTCTCCGTTGCTTTAGGGAAAAACCACCCTGCAAACCGGCTCTGCTCGGATCGGATCTACACAAAGCCATGCAGCCAAGAGCCAAGCCATTTCTTTATGCCAGGCTATTAATGAACTGGCCACGCTATTGTCTTAAAAGCTAAACCCATCATGCAAAACTTGACCTTTTCCAACTCCTTTTTCCAACTCCAAATTTCCTTTGTTCTCACCAAGCCTAACATAGCCTGTAGGTAAACTCCACCCTATAAAAGGTCCCCACTTTGGGGACTTCCTTGGATCACTCTGGACTTCCATCTCGCCTTGCTGCCGCTCTGTCCAGTGAAGTTTTCCCCTCGGTTCTCCACAACTGAGTCTGCCTCCCTTCTTGGAACCCCGTCCTTCTCTCCAGGACTACGAGACCAGGTGTCGTATTATTCATCCCTAAGCTCTCCATTTCTGCTTCCAAGTTAGCTAGTGTGTGTGTGTGTGTCGTTTTATTTGCTGTTTATCTTTCAATAAAACTGTTATTTTTGGTACCTTTAAACTTGCTTGCCTGTTCTCTGACCTGAAGCCGTAGACATTGGGTTAAAGATCCTTGCTAACGTTACCCTGCCTCTTGTTTAGCCAAGAGAGTGCTCGAGTTAAATTCCCTCAACTTGTGTTTTTATTTGGCTATTTGGGTGCCCCTCCCGGGACCCCCCAACATACAGGGTTAACAAAGTCACACACTCTCAGCCTCAGAGGAAAGCAAAGGCAACCCCCCCCCGAACTAACCCACACTGTGGTCTCAAGCTGCTTCAACTGTGTAGCACAAACACAAATTAGAGGAGGGGAAATCATTTCTGATACCTTGCTTTCCTGGTCTTTGCAAGTCTCTTGACAGCGAGACCTCCTTTGGATGTTGCAGGCTCTTACCAAGGCGAGATCGGAGGTGGTGGCCAAGCACGCCTGCATCTGCTGGGAGGCGGAAGCCGTAATTTCCACCTGCAGAAAGAAGTCGGAACAAGAGGACCAAGAACAGGAGATGCTGAAGGATGTGGGAGCGCTGACGGAGGCAACGGCTGCTCGTGAACTTGAAGAAGCAAAAAAACTTGAGCTTAACTTGACCACAGTAGAACAAGACATGACGGTATGTTTCTTCCTTGCCTCACCTCTGTTGTAGGCTGATTTAAGGGAAGGGCTGCAGAGGACACACCTTGCATGCCAAAAATTCCTATCTGTGGGATGTCCAGATAGGGTTAAGAGAAAGACTCTCCCATCTGAGACCCTAGAAAGCTATTGCCAGTCGGTGGTGAGAGCACTAATATACCCTCCAACTGTCCCGGTTAGGCAGGAACGATCCTGATTAATTCTCCATCATCCCACTTCTTCAGCTGCCTCTAAAAATGTCCTGGTTCTTCTCTCCTTTTCCTGCTTTCCCCCTTTGTCCTCAGCTGACTTCATTTGCTGCAGACAGACTCCAAATTGCAAAAGTAGTTTGTCGTTGGCAGGGTGGAAAAGTGAGGAGGGGGGACAGTCTTGTCCTTCCCAGTAGGATCAGGCAAAAGCAAACCACTGCAGCCTCTCCTAGCTTTTGTATTCTTCCTCATTCATAACTTTTGCTCTCTTGAAAACGGTCTGATGTTGCTTGACCCCAGCTGTCCCAGTTTTGGAGGGTACGTACTAAGCTGCTAGAACCAGCAGGGTGTCCAGTTTGAGCACTGGAGCACAGCCCTGGGACGAGGGTTAGATTTCCCACTCAGTCATGGAAGCCCATTGGGTTACCTTGGATGCATCACACACTCTTAACCCAAGAAAACCCTGTGATAGGTTCACCTTTGGGTCGCCATAGGTCAGACTTGAAGGCACACAACAACAATGTAGTAAATGAGAGATACTAATGGTCTGGTCTGGTACTAAGCACCTTCTTGCATTCTTAAGAGTAGATTTGTAAGATGATAATGGTAGTGGTCTCCAAAAAAGTGAGGCCATTTCTGCACTATGCTGTTATAGTGCTATTATTCCACTTTCAACATCCTATAGAATCCTGGGGCTTGCTGTTTGGGGAGGGGCCTTGAAAGTGGAATAATAGCACTATAACAGTCTGGTGCGGAAATGATGAGCAAAAAAGTTATATATATATGATATATATATATATATATATATATATATATTTTATATGATATATAAATATAAATATAGATAAGATATCTTGTCTGTCTGTCTGTCTGTCTGTCTATCTATCTATCTATCTATCTATCTATCTATCTATCTATCTATCTATCTATCTATCTATCTATCTATCTATCTATGTCTTATGACCCTGGGGGTCATAAGAACAGCCTGAAGCTGCATTTTGTTCACAAGCTACAGTTGACCCATCCCTTCTTAAGGGAATGCGCCCATTGCTGCTCCACATGCTTGAAATAATAAACTCACACTCTGTGTGTACATGTGTGTTAGTTCCTTCTTTGAAAACCATTAGCTATGCTGGCCAAGGCTGCTGAAACCTGCCTTCCAGTTAATCATGGCGTCCCCCTGCTTTTAAGAGAGAAAACATCTGCTTAACATAGCACAAGCTTGCATTCTTTTGCAAGCTGCAAAACAGCTTGCATTTCTTTTGTGCTTAATCACTGGAAGGTAAACATGGATTTCTCTTGCAAGCATTGCTGTTTGGGCAGAAGGTTTGGAAGAATAGTATGCCTGGAGAGGAAACATTAAAATAGGAAATTCACATTATCCTTAATATGCGATTTGACTCCTGGTCCTACTAAGCAGCAATCGGAGACACTTAGAACTGAACCAAGACACTTTGTGTGCAGCATATTCTTCTCCAGATGTAGCTATTGTTCTCCTTGGGTATGTCTTAAGGAATAAAGAATACTAGAAATGACACTCTTATTAGTGACATAATTGTGTGTCAGTGATGCTACGTGCATGGGGTGAAGTATTCTCCATAGTGCAACAAATGTTTTCTGCTGACAGTGGTGGAAGTGGAATTGCTCATGCAGCAATGTGGCACATCAGTACCCACACACTGACATGAGTTACACAACATTTGCTGTTCTGTGTGGTGGCATGTTTATTCTGCAAAAGAGAAGGTTAGGTGGTGTCCTGGTGGAGCTGTGTGTGTTTAGCCTGCAGAAGAGAAGGTTAAGAGGGGACATGATAGCCCTGTTTAAATATTTGAAGGGATGTTACGTCGAGGAGGGAGCGGGCTTGTTTTCCGGTGCTCGAGACTAGGACAAGGAGCAATGGATTCAAGCTGCAGGAAAGGAGATTCCACCTGAACCTCAGGAAGAACTTCCTGATGGTCAGAGCTGTCCGGCAGTGGAATATGCTGCTGCCTCCATGGAGCATGGTGGAGTCTCCATGGAGCATGGTGGCTGGATGGCCATCTGTCGGGAGTGCCTTGATGTGGATTCCTGCATGGCAGAAGGGGGTTGGACTGGATGGCCCCTGGGGGTCTCTTCCAATTCTATGTCTCTATGAACTGTGGTTGATAGTGCTGGAATCATGTATCTCTGCATGCGGGTGTTTACGCTACGTGGAGGGGATATTGGACTGTGGTCATGGTGTCTTTCCTTTTCCAAACTAGGCCCAGTTGGATGCAGCAACGGCAGAGGAGAAAAAAGAAACTGGAAACTCACGGCACAAGATGCTAACAGTGATGCCGTCTAAGAGGCAGTTTTTTAAAAATAGTAAGAACCTGGGGGGAAAAGGTCATCTGCTCCAAATTTCACTTGTTTAATGTTTTTAAACACATTGAAGTTTTCTATTTAGCACATAAGCACACAGCAATAAACATTGTAATACATCCACTGAAAGTGAAGTTAGACCTATATTCTCTTTTTTTAATTATTTTTATTAAGAGTAAAATAGATACATAAAAATCTACAGTAACATATACCCTTTTCATTCACTTTTTTTACTGATATTCTCATTTTAAAAATACATAAAAGTCCATCTCCCTCCCTCTCTTTTTTACCCCACCCTTAACCCCCCATTTCCATAATTTAGCTTTTTATACGGAATTATTATTATAATAAATGATAGTTCTTCCTCTGATTTGATCTTTTGTGACGCCACCAAATTTAAATTGACGGTATAAAACACATTATGCTCTATACAATTTGATACTTAAAATATCTTCGCAATTATTTTTGTTGATCACTTCTTTTCCCCCTTGTATTCAAGGCTGTTCCTTAGGAAAATGTTCTTTGATGATGTGGCTGGTCCTTAACCTAAGAAAGAAAGGAGTAAAGTATTGGTTTAGTACTGGGTGGCCCCCCCCAAATTAAGCAGTCTGATACCACTTTAACTGAACCAGAGTGGTGTAGGGTTTTGAGTGCCGGCATGAATCTGGAGACCCCAGGGCTAGTTCCCCTCTTGGCCACGGAAACCCACTGTGTGACCTTGAGCATGTCACGCACTATTGTTATCGGTTTGGGCCCGAAAACAATAAAGATTAAAAACCACACAAAAACCCCCAAGAATTTAAAAAAATATATAAACATCATTGTTATTTTAAAACAATTTGTCACCATAAGTCAAAATTGACTTGATGACAGTTAATAACAACAAGATTAAAACCGTTAAAATAATTTAAAAATACTTGGCTTTCGCATTTGTGGGTTTGGCTTTCACAGATTTGAAATTTAAATTTCTCCCCCCCGGCCTCCCCGCCTTAGGGGCTTCTTTTCCGGGGAATTACCCTTCAGGCTCTGATCAGGCCATGAAACCCTTTAAAAACCCACCTCTGGTCCCCCTTCTCGTCCTTGTAGTTTAAATTTTTTGGCATTGCAAGCCCTTCCTATCCCCCCGCCCCACCCAAGGAAGGAGAGGGGAGGGGGGGGGGGAGTATAAGGCCTCTATCCCTATAGTTTACCGTGGGTGCCCTTTCCCCCCCAAACATACCTATTGCTCTTCCCACAGACACACACACACTTGGATATTTCTATTTTTCCGCTTTTGCGGGGGTTTTTGACCTCAACCCTAGCAAATGTGGAGGGAAGAACAGGTTGCTTACCTTAACTGTGGTTCTTCGAGTGGTCATCTGTGCCATCATACACTAGGAGCTTTAGCCCCGGGGGAGCGTTCGGAAACTTCAAGTTTTTCGCTTGGCGGGAACCCCTCCCCCACGCCGGATGCGCATGCCCTCCCGCCGAGCAACGGTCTTTATTCGTCGTCCGCCGAAAACCTACAGGGACCGAGAAAGAGGGGGGGAAGGGGGGGGGGATATGGCACAGATGACCACTCAAGAACCACATTACAGGTAAGCAACCTGTTCTTCTTCTTCGTGGTCTCTGTGCCTTCAACACAGGAGACTGTGAGTTTACCGGTCGGAGGCGGGTCAGGCCCTACAGCACGGAAGCCAACACCCACGCCCAAAACCGGGCATCTCTGCGCCCCGGCACGACCCTGTAGTGGCGCACGAAGGTCGAGGGTTTGGGGACCAGGTCGCCACACGGCAGAGTTCATGCAGGTCAACTCCTCGCAGGAGGGCCGCAAAAGTAGCCACAGCTCTGGTGGAGTGGGCTCAAAGAGGTGGCGGAGGTTCCCTCGCGAGTATACGCCAGTTGAATAGCCCTTTACCACCCACTTGGAGAACGTGGGGGGACTTTTTGGGCCCCTTCCCAGCCGCCCATAGCAAACAAAGAGATGCGGCGTCTGTCGGAAGGAAGCAGTCCTGTCCTTGTAGAAAGCCAATGCCCGACGCACGTCCAGGGAGTGGGGGGACCGCTCCAACGGTGCTCGGGTTCGGGAAAAGGCAGGCAGGATATGTCCGGGTTTAGATGGAAACTGGACACCACCTTTGGCAGGAACGAGATGTCAGGTCTCAGGACCACCTTGTCCCAAGACCATGAAGGGCTCATCGGAACGAAGAGCTGGTTTACCCGCTCGCCTCGCTGAGGTCACCGCTACCAGGAAGGCGGTTTTCATTGTCAGGAGCCTGTCATCCGAGGTCGCCATCGGCTCGAAGGGCGGCTTCGTCAACTGCGAGAGCACCAGCGAGAGGGACCACGGCGGAGCGGCGGCGATACCGGCGGGTAGAGATGGTAAAGTCCCTTCGGGGAAACCGCTTAACGGATCGTTCCTGAAGAAGGCCGAAGCAGATCGTGGCGGTTGGTATGCCACGATCGCAGAGATACACCTTCAGGGATGGAAACGCCAGGCCCTGTTGTCGGAGGTGCAGGAGGAAAGGGCAGGACGGTCGAGAGCCCCGCGGGCGACCGGCTCACTCCTCTCGTTAGCGAAGGTCAGGAAGCGTCGCCATTGAATAGTTGCGACGGGTGGATTCCTTCCTGGCCGCGACGAGGACGGTACCGAGCACGGGATCGTCTAGTGCGATATCCTCCAGGATGGAGGGCCAGGCGTGGCAGGTCCGGAGGAGGACTCGGCCGCCGGAGTGGGAGAGCAGGTCCGGTGTCGGTGGCAACCGGAGCAGGTCGTCTCGCACGGCCGAGCAGGGGTGCGAACCAATGTTGTCTCGGCCATACGGGGCGCGTCGGCTCGGTCGGCGAGGATCTTCGTTTCGTCCGGCCGAGCAGCGGGAACGGGGGGAACGCGTAGAGGAGTTCCCCGGTCCACGGAAATGGAAAGGCCCCCGAGGGAGGCACGATCGTGGCCCGCTCTGGAACAGAATCGGCGACACTTCGTTTTTCCCTGGTCGCAAAGAGGTCGATCGATGGTTCGCCCCAGCGGTCCCAAATCATTTAAACCCCTCTCCGGAGAGAGACCATTCGTGATGGGATGAGGTGTCTCTGCTGAGGGCATCTGCCGTGGGTTTCCTGCCCGGCCAGGTGAACCGCCACGGGATGCGTGTGCAGGCGAATGCACCATTCCCACAGGCCGAGCGCGATGTGAGCAGGGTCGTGGAATAGTCCCACCTTGTCTGTTATGAGCAGACGGCGGTGGTGTTGCCGAGAACAGGACCGTGCGCCCCGCCACGGCATGGCGGAACGCCCGAGGGCTTTCCAGACGGCGGCAGCTCCAGCGCGTTGATATGGGGGCGGTCCGTCGTGGGGATCTGTCGGGACTCTGAGATCGCCGCAGTGGGCACCCCATCCATACAGGGAGGCGTCGGTCGTTACCGTCACCTTCGGTGTCGGCTTTTGGGAAAAGGCATGCCTGACATGAGATTGCGTCGCCTGCCACCATCGGAGGGATAGGGGACTTTCCCCGGAGCTGCAGTCGGAGTGCTGTTCGTCTCGCGGGGGGTCGAATATGCGGACGAACCAGTGTTGAAGAGGTCTTGCCTAGCCTGGCGAGGTATGTCACAGCGGTCGTCCCGCCAGTAGCCCAAGAGCTGCTGGACGCTTCTCGCAGATAACGTCGGGGCCGTATGAGCGTGAGCGGGGCCCGGGTAAGGTTTGTGCTCGAGACTCTGGTAGGTACGCCCTGGGGGGTCGAGTCGAGCGTCGCCCCGATGAAGTCCAAAATCCTCGCCGGTCGAGGTGGGACTTCTTCGGATTTACCGGGAGACCAAGGCGGGAGGAGTGACAACCATGTGGACGTCGTGGAAAAAGTTTTTAGGACGCCACCAACAGCCAATTTGAGGTAGGGGAAACGGAGCGCCCTTCGTCCGCAGGGGATACCACCGGGGCCATGCACTTGGTGAAGACCCTTGGGAGGAGGTCCGAACGGCAGCACCTTGTACTGGTAACAGGTGTCGTCGACTGCGAAGCGGAGGACCGTTGTGCTGCGGGCGAATGGCGATATGGAAGTATGCGTCTCGGAGATCGATGGAGGCGAACCCAGTTCCCTCGATGTAGGAAGGGAGGATCGACGGTATCGTGACCATCTTGAACCTTTTGGGGCGGATGTAGTAGTTACCCCTCTAGGTCTAGGATCGGCCGGAGGGGACCGTCGGCTTTCGGTCCGGAAGTACCTGGAGAAGAAGCCCGGGGGTCTTGGCCTCTTGCGGGGGCCCCGATCGCCCCTTTCTGGAGGAGGGATTGGATCTCTTCCAGGAGGGCCGGACTCGACGGCGTGGAGTAGTACACGCCGAGGAGGAATATCGAGAAAATCGATGGCGTAGCCAAGACGGACGATGGAAAGCACCCAAAATCCCAGGCAACTGCCACTCCGCTAGGTGTCGAGCGAGAGTCGGTCGGTCTCCGAGCGCGATGGTAGGCTGAAGAGTGGGTATTGGTGGGTCCTGCCAGGCACGTCAAAACCGAGACTTTGTCTCGGAGGAGGACTTCTTCGACGAAACGGGCGCCCCCTAATCGTGCGTCTGGCCGATGAGCCGGGGGACGGCCATGCCAAATGGGCCAACGTGGAACGACGAGGTGGGAAAATCGTCGCCAGGATGGTCGGAAGGGGGAGGCCCCGCGGGGTTTCGGGCCCGGGTGTAGCCCAATCTTTTTTGCGGTAGTCTCGCCTTGACGAGATTGTCCAGCTTCGTCTGTGGACGAATTGAATAGGCCTTCACCGTCGAAGGGGAGATCTTCAATCCTCCTTCGGGTCCTCCTGGATGTCGGCCGGTCGAAACCAAGCATGGCGGCGGAGGCCGACGGATCCCGCCATGACCCGGGAGGCGATCTCCACTGCGTCCGGGAGGAGGCCATCTGGGGCCGACGATGGAGATAGCCTCATTGAAGATCACGGAGGAGGCTTGGCGGATGTCCTCCGGTACCGCTTCCATCGCTGGTTGCAGGCGATCGAGCACCTTCTTCAGGTATGCCGCGAGGAAGCCTGAGTGTTGGAAGCCACTGCAAGGAGGCAGCCGAATAGAACCTCCTTGCGTAGGCGTCCAACTTCCTGCCCTCTTTTTCGGCGGGGGGGTGTGTTGCCCGCCGGAGCCTTTCGTCTGCGGGCTGACAAAGATTTGGTGCAGGGTGATTAAATAGATAACCGGCGTTACCCCTGCACCCTGTAGAGGGTTCTAACCCTGCGGTATCGGCTGAGCCGAGGCCGGTCTATCCCAGGGGGCCTTCACCAGTCTGGATACCCGGGGCAGGAGAGGCAGCGGGGCCGTGGAAGGTCGCTTCTCCTCGAAAAAGGAGAAGGCTGGATCGTACCCCCGGCTCCGCATCGGCGATCTTAAGGCCGAGGGTAGTGGCCATGCGGAGCAGCATCGCAGAGAACTGGTGGACGTCCTCTGGAGCAAATCTGGGATCGGGTCCCCGAATCCCCAAAATCCCGGGAGGCCCCCTCAGACACCTCAGACTCCGCACTCGAGTGACGACTCCCAGCTCGGTGAGTCCTTCCCCCGCTCGCCCCCGGTTTCAGTCGCCGCAGGTGTTGCCTTCCTAGGCTTCTCCCAGCCGGGGCGGTGGTAGCAGCAGCGTCCCGCTTGGGGTGGCTGACCACGGACTTCACCCCTTGGTGGTCCGGGGTAGTCTGGCAGGCTGACGTCGTCGAGCCCGCTGTCACCACCGACTCCGTAGGGGGCGTCGCCGTTGCCGTGACCCCAGGAGGTGGGAAACGCCCGAACCGTGGTGAAGGCTCCCTCGCCCTATGATATCGAGGGGGGGGAGAGCGGCTGAAGGAGCGGCGGTCCGACGGAGATCGGCTTCGGCGTCGACGGTACCGAGCCTCGTCCCCTCAGGCGAGCGCGATTCGCGCTGTCGACGAGGTGACCGGGACCTCCGGAAGGTCTCCCAGCGACCGGGCCACGATGGTACCGATCCCGGTACGATGGCGAATGGGACCGATAGGAGGCGGGGGCTCTCTCCACTAGATTCCCTCGCGTACCTGGCCACGTAGGACGCCGAGGGTTTTCTTGAGGAGACGAGCGAGGTTGTTTCCCCCCTTGTCCCCTCGGAGGCGGCGAGGCCACCGG
Source organism: Ctenosaura bakeri (assembly GCA_948474755.1). NCBI lineage: Eukaryota > Metazoa > Chordata > Lepidosauria > Squamata > Iguanidae > Ctenosaura > Ctenosaura bakeri. Next base: position 388,717 of record CAOLHI010002886.1, read on the forward strand.
ACGCTCGGAAGAGCGGGACCGGGGCCTAAAGGGGGTCGAACGCCGCTCCGGAGAAGCAGAGGGGCCCCCTGCTGCAGGTCGGCCGACCTGCGACGGCTAAGGGGGGGGCGCTCCCCCACCAGGGTTGGAGGGTCTGCCACAGGCGAGTCCGGGCGCTGTTGGGGAACGTCCTCGATCTCATCCTCCGAGAGGTCGACGGACCGCCTGCCCTTTGGAAGGCTGCTGAGAGGAGGAGGAGTAGGAGGTTGGGCCCCCGCCGGGGAGCGCTTCTTTTCCTTCTTCTTCTTCTTCTCCTTTCCCCTTTCCCTTGCCTCCGTCCGGAGCAGGGGGCTTTTTTGAGGCGTCTCCGTAAGGGGAGCCTCAGCCTTCCTCGCCGTCGAGGATCCTTTCGCTGACTTGGAGCCGCCCCCAGCTTCGGGATCCTCGGAAAGCCGAGATCGGCGTTTTGCGGACCGAGCCCGATACCGACGAGGTGGACGGAACGGCAGCCGCCGTCCGTCGATGGCGTGGTTTTCTTGTCGGCCATCTTGGAAGTGGAGGTCTCGTCATCGCCCGAGAGACTGCTCCCAACAAAAAGATTTGAGTCTCGCGGAGCGGTTGCGAAAAGTTTGGGGAGTAAAAACCCCACAAATTTGGCAAGTCCGGATATTGTGGGGCTCGCCCAAAAGAAAAGACACCCTTTGGCCGTCGTTGGGGCAACCTTGCGGCCGCAGGACACGCACTTCTTGAGCGCGGACATAAGACGAAGAAACGCCAAACTCCGAAACCAAAAAAACGAAAACCGAGGGAGTCCGAAAAAGAGGTCAAAGACAGCCGAAAATCCGTAAAACCGTGAAAAAAAGCAGCCAAGCACGACGTGAGAGGAACAAACTAAAAAACCTTCCACGCGGCGGCGGACGAGAAAGAACTGAGGAGAGACCGTTGCTCGGGGGGAGGAGCATGCGCAGTACCCGGGGTGGGGGGGGGGGGTTTCCCCCCAAACGAAAAAGCTCTAGAAGTTTCCGAACGCTACCGCGCAGGCGTAAAGCTCCTAGTGTATGAAGGCACAGAGACCACGAAGAAGAACAAAACAAACCAAAAAACAGCAGAGCATGCCACACTGAAAGGCCATCCCCGCCAGTTTCTGAAAGCTTGACAGAATAAAAATATTTTTTCCCTTTCTGGAGGAAGGAGAACAAGGAAAAGGCTTTATCAGGAGGGCGTTCTGGTTTAGGAGCCATCACTGAGAAGGCTCTGCCCCCCGTTTCGCCAAATGAAGTGGAGAAAGGAGCGGCACAGAGAAAGGGTACCCAGACTTGATCTCTATGGCCTCATACAGGGAGATACAGTCCTTCAGGAAGGTCTGGTCCTCCAAATATTGAAGTGCTCTGTGTGTTGTGAATTTTTTATGATGTAACATTGGCCAGTGCTTTACAGCGGGGTTTTAAATGTCATAACTTTATGAATCTGTAGCTAAGTCGCAGAAATGGAAATTCCTGTTGAGGAATTGTAAGATGTGCATTCAAGCAACAGCAAGAGTGTTCTGATGCACATCAGATGCTCCCAATGCATATCAGGTGCTCCTATAGCATAATTCATGTCTGAGATGTTGGGCACTCCTGTTGCACTAGCACCTCCTAGCTAGTGTCTGGATGTGCATTAGGGGTGTCTCAAAGGGGCCTTGGTCCGTTATCGTGGCCAGAGCGCATCAGTCACTCCACTGGCTACAACAGATTCCTGCGTTGGAAAATCATGGGAGCCCCCAGGTGAATACGGAATTTGAAACCATTAAATTTCCCTTTCCACATTGTAGGGGCTGTTTATGAAGGCATAAGGCCCATGCTGAATTCCAACCATTGTTTTCAAGCCTCTTTTTTTAAATATGAAGTAGGTAAGAGCCAGAATGGTCTCAGGCAAACCCAAAAAGAAAAATTCCATCATAACCAAAGAAGGATCTGGTGGTAATCAGTGGTTTCCAAGTAAAGGGGGGTGGTAAAATTATATTGGGCTTTAGTCTGAATTTTTAGAATGCTGCCAAATAAAAGAGGTTTAGCAACTTGGGCAGCTCCTTTATAGTTCAGACCAAAGGCATGGATGTACCATTTCCCAAAAGGGGTCTCCCCCACACTCCATCTCAGCTGTTCTTCAATCTGAAGCCATTTTGGGAAGCTGAACAAATCTTTGTGCTTTCTCCAGCCCTTTCATCTCTTGTACTTCAGTGAATTGTTGTTATTTTGATGTCCAAGTAATTACAATCTAGTTAATAAAGGGACATTTTCCCACCCACCCCAAATCTTAATTGCTCTTCCCCCCTTCCTCCACATGAGACCGGAAACATGGATGTTCATTATTTATTCCCCTTGTTTTTTCCGACCTGAAAACACACTTCTGCATCACGCACTGGAAACAGGCTTTCCTGCTTGGTCCGAACCACCCCTTTTTCCCGCCTCTTAAACACAACCATCATTCAAGGTCAGACCGGAAAACTATCATCACTCCGGTTGTTTCTTTGTCAGGATAATAGTAGGCTAACCTTCCTATTTTGCTTGGCCCCCTTCTTTAGCCTCCTTTGCCAGATTTTCCCAGGAAACTTTCTGAACTTTGCATCCATGTCTTGTCCTCTAGCCCAGGAGCGTTAGAAGTGCCCCCTTGTCCTGTGGGGAAATTTACTTGTAATGTAAAACCTCCTCCCCGCCCAGGAAGACCTCTTGCTAAATCCAGATCCTTTCCATTCCCAAGATAAACAAGGACAGCGAGGCAGGAGGAGTTCTTCTGATAAAAAGTCCGGCCCAACCCTAGCCCCTGTTTACTTGGAAGAAGGGCTTATTATTTATTGCAAGTCAACACCAGTTAGTTCAACAGAGCTGACACTTGTGTTAAGTATGCACAAAAACAATGTTGAGAAGCACTAGCTAGCCCTAGCAAAAAGTAGAAACCTGGCTGGGTGGGGTATTGCAATGCCCAACATAGTATTGATACCAGTTTTCAAGTACAAGAAATTTTCCATCAGTACCCAAATTCCTAGCATTGCAGAGTGACAAAAAGAAAGTCCTTCACATCTAGAATTCTGGTGTTTGCTGTTCATCTTTAGATTCCCTGGGTCATTTTGCCTGCTCCTTTTCTTTGGGTGCCTAAACGCTACTTTTAAATGCTCAACTGAAGTTTTAAATTGCTGCAAGGCTAGAAATTTGGGGAATGGAGGAAAATTGAATTCAAAAGGGCAAAAGTCTTATGGGGGGGGGAACCAATGCCCTCATTCTCCCCCTGCCCAATTATATTCCTCAGAGAAATCTGGTTATGTTCAGATACGTAGGAGCTTAAAAGAAAATACATTACTGGCCACAACACAGAGGAATTAATTTGTATATTGTGCAAATGTTGTTTCATCGTCTAAGGAAGTAAGAATAAAGGGCAGAATCCAATTGTAGCCTCCCAGAGAGAATCCAGCAGACATGGGAGGGCTGTTCAATGAATCTGCCACCCCTCTCCCCACGCATTTCTCAGGCTGACGTTGAAGGGCTGGAAAACTTTCTACAGTCAGTTGGCAGGGAGGGTTGCAGGAGGGAGAAGAAACCAAGTTTATTTGCAGTTGCCAGTGCAACAGTGATTGAACACAAGAGAAAGAGAGGCCAGCTAGCCAAGTCTGTTGGAGACAACCGGTCTATTCTTTCAGGACAGTTGAAATGATTGCACAGAAACTCCTGCAGTGATTCTCAACTTTTAAGCCTGCAGCCCGGCTGGCTGGGGTTGCTGAGAGCTGAAGTCCAAAGCACTCGAAGGCCCAAAGGTTGAGAGAAGCAGCCTGCTAAGCAAATACCAGTGGCCAGAGATGAGGTAGTTATGCTAAATGCTATTTCATAACTCAGTAAACAAGATCTGTTGGGCAACCGGTGCGCAGGCATCTCTTTTGTGCGAGGGCACATGACCTGTTATTACACTAACCTCTTCTCAACCAGAAAAGTCAACAAGTGCGTTTATAAGGCGGATCAAACAACACAGAGTTGTAATCCTATCTCAGAGCCCCAGTTCTGGATCCCAGAAACCCAAGGCTCAACTCCATCAGTACTTTAAACACATTTACCATTCTAACAACTGCAGTTGCACGCTAGCTGTGTAATACGGTGGCATTTGCACAGAAAACACTGACAGCCATTTTCAAAGTCGGAACTTACTGCTGATGAGTTGTAACTGCTTCGTATATTGTCATGTGTTTTGGTGCAAACCGTGCAGGGTTTCAGCACATGGACTCTGGGAAATGGTCCACCAGTAAAAGGGTCACCTGAATCTGAATGTTTCATCAGGAACTCTGCCAATTATTTCACTCATAAGCATGAATCTTTGGCACCGTGACTGTGAATCTATAGCTACCAAGTCAATTTGAGGGCAAGAACTGGTGATTTTTTTTTTCTCTTCCCCATGAGTACACAAGAGGTGAGCCACAATTCGCAGAGTTGGGGCAAAGGTTTAATTTTTCCAAAACATTCCTTACATAGTTCAAAGTGCATTAGACTTTTAAAAAAAACATTGCTGGATGAAAATGAATGAACCAAAATACAGTAGTAACCAGGTTCAGGAAAGGAAACAGGACTAGACTAAGGATATATTCCAGAGGACGTGACGGGGACAATGACTCATTTCCATGGACAAGAACACAAAAGGGAAAAAAAATATATAAAGTGTAGAAATGAATCCTCAATGTCAGTTTCTTGCAAAAGAGGGGGTTCAAGCACATGTTTAAATTACATGCCACGTTGATAGAGGTTTCTCTTTGTTGCCATACATAATCAGGTAGATATTACCAATCATGGGAATGTTAGTCTCCATCTTCCACAGCAGAGTAGATTCCGTACCAACATCTTCTTTGCTGAAAGCCATTAAAGTAAGCATCAATGTGTAGGTGTTGAGGCAATTATGTCTGACAGAAATGGATACCACAGCTGAGTAAAAAGCCCTGTGTCCCCACACTAGGAAAGGATGTATACATGGACTGGCTCACTATGTAAACACAATACTGCCTGGTTGATGTAGTATTAAAGCTTCCACTGTCAGATGCTCAGCTCGGTAGGACATTCGGCCAGCCTGGTTTTCATCTGTACATAAAGTTTTTTAGCGCTAAGCGCAATACCTACAGGCATGGAGTAGATAAACATTGTAGACAGGAGTGCTGGCCCTTATGGTGATCAAACATGGATGTGAACATGAATTTTTTTAAAAAAACAACAAACTATTTTAATAAGATTTTTTTTTGTACAGTAGGCATAGATATAAAAGTTTCTCCTGATGCATTTCACAGATATCACTGAATCATTTGTAGCTGTCTTTAACTGAAGCACCTCTGGGTGCTTGAGTCTTTTCAGTTAAACATAGTTAAAACATTGTTTTTTTAAAAAAGATGCTGCAAATCACTGGGATCTTTTTTTCTGTAGCATGTTAATGAGCCAGATGAGAGTCAAAGGCAGTCCACATTCATGATGTGAATTTATAACACAGTTTAAAAAGAATCTTGACATCCAATTAAATTATCACTCATGTTCTCAGGATAACCATGGTGATGAGACCTGGAAAAAAAAAATTAAGAAACGTGTCAATTGCTGTTTTCATGAAACTTGACAAATGATCCACATTAAGAGACTTGGGAGAGGGCTATAAAAGTTTTTTTCCCTTTTTGTAACAACTTATATTCATGTTTACTGAGACTCAATAAATAGTTTTACTTTGAAAACTTAGATACAAACTCTCGAGCTTGTTATGGAAACCTGTTTTGGGACTATAGCTCCCAAACTGCTCTAGTCAATGTGACAATTGTCATCCAAAAAAGCTCCAACATTCAGCAATCAAGTGGCTCAGGTTTTGCTTTCAGTTTTTCATTTTTTTGCATGGCCTCAAGTGACAAACTCACAGAATCAAAGATTTGGAAGAGGCTCATGGGCCATCAAGTTCAAGTCCTGGCTCAGTGCAGGAACTCCAGCTAGAGCATCCCCAGTAGGGAGTTGCCTAGCCTCTTTTTGAAGACATCCAGATAAAGGCCACTTCTGCACTAGACTGTTACAGTGCTATTATTCCACTTTCAACATCCTATGGAATCCTGGGATTTGCAGTTTGCCAGCCGGCCCCTCCCAAAACTGCAAACCCCAGGATTCCATAGGATGTTGAAAGTGGAATAATAGCACTATAACAGTCTAGTGCAGAAATGGCCAAAGTGACCCTACCACCTCTTTAAGGAATTGGTTCCACACTGGTCTTCCCATGAAGAATTTCCCAGTAATCTTCAATCAAAATCTAGCCCCCCTTAAATCTATTAGACCTGGTCCTATCTTCTGAGACAGAAGGTAACAAACCCTGCGGCCTCCTCTTTGTGACAGCCTTTTAGATATTTAAAGTGTGCAATCATGCCACCTCTCAGCCTTCTCTTCACCAGGTGGAACAAGCCCAGCTCGCTGCTGCCTTTCTCTGAATCTGCTCCAACCTGCCTATTGTTCTTGTGTGCCTTCAAGTTACTTCTGACTTATGGTGACTTTAAGGTGAGCCTATAATGGGGCTTTCTTGGCAAGATTTGTTCAGAGGGGGTCTGACTTTGCCTTCCTCTGAGGCTGAGAGAATGTGAGGTTTCCATGGCCAAACAGGGATTCAAACCCTGTTCTCCAGAGTTGTCCAGCACTCAGATCACACCACCACACTGGCTCTCAACTTGTCTGTATCCTTCTTAAAATTAGGCACCCAGAAATGAACACAGTATTCCAGATGAAGCCCCACTAGCACAAAATATAGGGGGGACTATTTTCATTTTCACCTTGTCTTTACTATTCTGAGCTGTTGCATTCAAAATTGAAGTGTTGCATAGATTTCACAATGCCACAGAAAACAGCAACAAAAATGCATACCTAATACATAAGCAGCAACTAACTTTTGATTTACACTTAAATGGAGGTAGAGAGGCACCAGGGAATCCATTTCTCCCAATGTGGGAAGCATGAGAGCTGCAATGCACACGATTCCCAGGAAGACTGTGAGTAAACTCGGCCCCGATGAGGCAATTCTGCTCTCTGGAAGAAGGAAGAAAAACTACATTCAGCATTATAGAATATATCAGATCAGCTTACATTGGTGTTTTTTTCCTTAGTCACACACAAAGTGATGACAACAGCCCATAACAGTGCTGCTCAACTTGGTGGATCCAGTGAGTTTTTGATGAGTTTCTTAGAAAGAAAAAATATAGCCAATGGGCACTAATATGGTACCATTTCCTGATACACTGGGGGCAACAACCTGCTGCTTCCCCACAGATAGCATTGTTCTTCAAGACAGAAGCAGAACTCCATACTACCTCCAGATGCCTCTGTTTTCCTCAGAAGTCCCTTCCAAAATGGCAACACAAAATGGCACTGTATCACTTCATGTTGCCATTTTTAGAGTGGCTGCAGAGAAAAATGGAGGTGTTTGGCCTTGGTGTGTGTGCGTGTGATTTATGGTTGATCTTGGGGAGAAGAACAGACCCACCCACCAGACACTTGCCTACACAGCTGGGTATATCCATTCCCAGATGTTGAAACATTTTTTGACTACAACTCTCAGAATCCCACAACCAGTATGGCCAGTAGCAGGAAAAGAAAAAAAAAAGTTTCAATATATTGTCTGCACCTATCCTCTCAGCTCCCCTCCCATGTTAAGATATTCAGAATTCCATTAAAATACAAAGGAAAGGCTGCTTCTATAGTTTAAAATCTACACCATGAGGCAGCCCCCAAGTTCATCTGCAGCCTCCCTCCTTTCCAACTAGAGGAAAGAGTCTGTAATCTGGACTGTACCACCAACTGCCAGGGGCTAAAAGAGACCATCTACACACACCAACCTTTTTCTAATATTTGCATGGGTTTCATTTGTAAACTGGAGCAATCTCGGCTGAAAAGTGGAATCTGAATAAATCACTATACAAAACTATATTTGCTTAATTCATCTGAACAAAGACACTAAATATCAGCAGTGAACATCAAGAGCTTTGGTCTGGTGCTGGCAAGTTGAAATGCTGACCTTGAAGCCCCCACATAAGTGACCTTGTGTGGCAGGTACCTTTCTTAGTTGTTACAAACACTAGATTTTCCCAAGCCTGCAGAGACAGGCTGATCAAGATAAGACAGTCTGTAGATATGAAGCAACACCAGAACACCTGGGCATGTGTTCAAAATTTCTCTGACAAAAAAAAAAGCACCTGAACAATAGGGTCCATTTGCTCTGCATTAGTCACCGACTCCAGCTATCTAATTTAAACAAAACAGTAACAGATGCTAACTACAGTTCCCCCCACTTATAGAGCACAGAAACTGTGCTACATGACTGAACTAAATCCCTTTTGTAGTAGACTTATAAAAATTTCACCTTGGATCTTAAGTTCTCTTCCTGTTCACTTAAGAGGGAGGGATTTCCACCAATTCCCATCTCCATCTGCACCACTGTCGCATGTGGGACATGCCTGGTTTTATCTAATTTCAGAAGCTAACCAGGGTCTGGCCTGGTTAAAAGGGAAAGTATCAGGAGGAAATACCACAAATCTCTGGGTACGGCTAGGAAAGGATTCTGTCTGAAATCCAGGAGAGCCACATTTGACAGTTTTCTTTTTTTAATAGCCATGCTTTTAACTGCTTTCAATTTTATTGACAATTTGTTTATATTTTTAACTTCTGTATAATGTGAATGTTTGGCTGTATCTGTTTTATAAGTTGTTTTGAGCCCCAGAATTAGAAAAAAGGCAGGATTTAAATATATAATATCACAATAGCAACAATTAACAACAGCAGCATGCAGAACCTCTTTCAGCCAAAGGGCAGAATTCCATTTCAGAGAGATTTCTTGGGGCCGCATTCCCCTGATGGGTGGGACCAAAGGTAAAAGGAGTAAGACCCCATAATACCAGTCTAGTTGAGCTTAAATCTCTTCCTGCTGGGAACTGACCCTTAAGAGAGGCATTCCAACCTCAAAAAACATGTAACAGGTGTGCCTTATAGGCTGAGCTGTACAAAAGCTGAGAAATCACCAAAGAATGGTGTCATAGGGAAAAGGCTACCCCAGACAAATCAAATTCAGTCCCAGGGACTGAGGGCCCATTTCCAGCTTGAAATGTGTATGAATTTATGAAGGGACCGAGACTAGGAGCTCTTGTGTTCCACGGGGGCAGGAAAAATCTTGACGGGAGAGGCAGCAACATATTGCAATAAAAAGCAAGAAGATCCCAAAGTTATTTCAAACCACCTGGCTGACACAAGGTCTGCTCAAAAAAGACACTTTCTGTCAGGTGCTCCTTTATCCTCTTCTTTTCCTCCTCCTCCTTCTGCTGCTGTTCCTTCGCTGTGGGGAGGAGGGTGGCAATGACTTCTTTCCTCCCCAGTGCTTTCCTCTGGCTTTGCTCAGAGACCTGGAGTCGGAATTTGTCTATTACGCCATAGTGGCAAGGCCGGACGTCCCGATGACGGATCACTCTGAAACAGAAACAAACCACGGGGTTGCTAGGTGAACGTTCTTGGACAAGAAAACATCATCACTGGCAAGAGTTGCACAATACAAACATATAGCAGCACAAAGAACAAACAGCTAGGTTTCCTCTACTTTAAAAAAAACCCTCATCCTGCTTTATGACATGTACAAGTAAAGACAGGCACTCAGGCAAATGCTGAAGTCAAGAGGTTCCCCACCTCAAGGCAACTGCAAGGAAAAGTTTGACTTCTGCTTTAGATTATAACCACAACTTGTCCAAACCTGAGCAAACGGTGGTTAATTTCACCAAGCTATTATGAGATTTCTGGGAGAGAGCTCTAGAGGCATTCATTACATTTTTTCCCTGGCTTATTCCCTTCCTCCTGAGTGCTACAGGTATATCCTCACCCATTTCATCTTTTCAATGATTCTGTGAACCAGGCTCAGATGAGAGGTACTGAATGACGTGAGGTCATCTGGTGAGTTTTACGGTTAGGATTTTACCTTCCTATTTGAACTGGTAACAAACTGGAGTGGGCAATGCCCAGCCCTAGTGCCACATGCAGTCCCCAAGGGTATTTTTGTGGCCCTTCACACTTCCAACAATTTTTTTGTTAAAAAAGAAGATGAATTGCTGCACCTGGAAGCCTCAAGGCACAACAATCTCGTTAAAATAGGCTCCAAGGCACCCCTGTGCTGTTTAGTGAGAAAGAGAAGTAGATTTCCATCTACTTTTGTTGTTTTTTTGTTTGGTTTTTTGGTAAACTGTGTACCCTTGGAGAGTCCTGGCACCTGGACTCCCCACAGCTGCTCACCTCAACTTAAATCTTTCCAAAGCAAGAGGAAAGCTGTGCAGAAAAAAATGGGTTTACACTGTGGTACTTGGCTTAAGGAATGCTACTAATGGGAGCTTGGGAATTTTATTTTTGAACTAGAACTCCCAGAACACCCTTTGACCATACTGGTTGGGGAGATTCTGAGCAGATGTCTAAAAACGCTCTTCTTCCAAGCTCTGCTATTCAATAAGGAATAAGCAAAGAAGTTACTTTTACTCACATATCAACACAGCACTGAGGCTTCACTGCACCTGCAGCATCCACAACAGCATATTTATTTGGAGTTGTACAAAGAACTGAAACGAAAGAAAACTGGTAGTAGTAAAGCATAAGCCGATTTCACGTCTTGAATATATACAAACGTTAAACAAGAAAAAAAAATCACTAATCATGATCTTTTACTTTGCCTATCATCTTCCTATATTTTAAAATTTAAAATTTAACACAATTCTGTCACCCATGCAACCCTTCAACGGAGTTGTACCTGAGACCCACCTTTGAACTTTAAGGCAAATTCATAGGGATTATAGAGAGTCAACACCTGTTTGTGCGTTGACTGGTCATCGGCATAAAATATAAGCTCGGTGGGAAACACAAAGACAGGAAGATTTCCTTCCACTAACTCTGGCTGTCTTTTTTGTTGCTGCATTGGCACCGAATCCGTTGTGCTATTCCTGCTGTCCTTAGGATGGCTTTGTGTCCAAAGACTTCTGGTTCACAGTAACTTAAGAATCTGAAAGCATTTTGGCAAACCTGTAGAGAGACAGAAAAAAAAAACTGTAGCTGTAACCACTTTGATTTCCTCTGATGCTAGCTGGGCGAACTGCTGAGAGATGTGCAGAAACCAAAAAACCAAAAAACCATTCAGCAGAAAGTTTGCTCAGAGACTCCTCACCTCGGTTTTTAATTAGCACAATGGCTGTTCTTTGACACAGGGAGTGAGGGAAGACTTCCACATGCGCAGGGCCCTGATAACATCTGTACCTCCTCAAAGCCGTATAGGAAGCCCCCACCTTTTGACACCCCGTTATCTGATGACTCATTATTTTGAAGCTCCCAAATTAAGGACAAGTCCCCATTTGCTTTGAGCTGCTGGTGTGAACGTGCTGCTTGCAAAGTGAGCTGAGAGCAGGTGCTAAGCCAGCTGAGAGATTTTGCAAGCAGCAGTCAGTTGGCCAGTCCCAAGTGAGCCTTCATGCTCCCTATTGTACAATACTTGGCTTCCGTTTTTCGACCAATTCTGTTTTCTGACAGTGCTCTGGTTCCTAACCTGTCAGTTAAGTGTGGCAAGCCTGTAACAGATCTAGCCAATATTTGGTACACACGCTACCAAATTAAGACAAACTCAAGAAAAAAGGATCTCCTAATTGCAGCAGTTTTGTCATATTTGTAGAAGTTCCCTGAGGGTTGTAATTTGATATCAATAAAACAGTTGCCCAAAATGTGGCTTCTTTAAGCCCTTTCAAGCCATTTCTGAAATCTCAATGCAACTTGGAAGGAAGAAATGCCTGTGAGACACTTAATAAATATTTAAGCATCTATTCAACACTTTCAGTGATTCAGCGAGACTGTAAAATCCATTTCTGGTAAACTCAATACACAGGTGTCTTGAGGACTTCCTCAACATAAAATGAGCAAAGGAAACAGCAGCATTTCTACAACCACTCTCCTGGCTGAGATTGTGGGATTTATAACCCAACAAATCTGGAAGAGCAGCTTCTTGGAGAAAATAATAAAGCCTCAACATTTAACTGTCTGAAAGGTTTTTCATCAGGATTTTAACAAGAAATAGGAGGTTATATTAAGGTTTCCGGAGTGGTCCATATTCATGATAAACCCAGTGCTATATGTGAATTTCAGAGCTGAAAGCAGAATTGCTAAGGCTCTTCACACCACACATCTACAAAATTTCTATATAAGAAGCACTTCTGTGTAGGAATTTTAACACACAGTCTTAGAAGCAAACCATTTAAGTAACAATCACAATATTATTATTATTATTATTATTATTATTATTATTATTATTATTATTATTATTATTCATTTGTATCCCGCCTCTCCATATGGATAGAGGCGGCGAACAACTTACAAATAGCATGTATTTCTATACATGCCCCCAACAAGCTGGGTACTCATTTTACTCTTTAAGCAACAAAAACATAAGCAACACAGCTTCCTAAAGCAAGCATGCATAGCCAGAAAGAACAAAAAGATCTTTCAGTTGTCAGCATGATACTTCATCCCTGAGTTGCATCTTAAACTCTGCAAGCAAATTATTTGAGGAGGAATTTTATAATGCATTTTAATGATACTTAAATGCACATTTACAATGTTGTTTGTGTACAGTGTGGAATGAGTTATTCCAGAACAATGTTCTCAGCCAAGTTCAGAATTCTGGAGGTGGCATGCCTTCGCAATGTATAATTTGAAACTTGAGCTCTTCACTGTCTTTGGTCACTTTTTATTTTATTTCTCTCAGAACAGATGAATAAGATCTGCAATTACTTTCCACAGCATGTCTAATTATTAGGACTCAACTCTTCATGTGCTACTGGTAATTTTTATTCCCTGACTCATTCAGACACAACAAGGATCATCACTGAGTCCACCTGGGAATAACGCCAACCCACAAGAACACAAGATTGTGGAGGGAGAGAGTGAGGTTTCCAGAACCACATAAATAAATAATTCCAGGAAAAGCTAATAATTAAATTGTAGCATAAGCATTTGTAGAAACAACATTGACTAGGATATTGGTACTCTGTGTTTCCTGCATTCAGCTTTTCTCAAGGAAGGCAGATTTACAAAACAGTCCTACACTTACACATGCCAATATTAGAAGCAAGCCCCAGAATGTCTGCTCTATCAAAGGTGAGCTCAGTCCATGAGAGGAAAAGGTTACACTCAGAAGATACAGAAATGGCATAAAACCAACAAACAGGCCCTCACATTTCCTTGAAACTCCCCCAGTGTCTCCCAGATGACACCTTCTTGCAGAGCTCTGAAACCTTACTTTTGGAACAGCTGCCAGAATACATTCAAAAAGTCACTTTCCCTCGTTCTGCCTGAACAGAAGCAACTCATTAACTCACAAAGAAAGAAGAAACACCCTTTGCATTACCGGCTCCTGAGCACAAAACGACACGGCAGCAGCCTCACTCTGTCAGCTCAGCAGCAGAATCAGGAACAAGCCTGCATTGCCAACCTCTGGAAAAGGGAAGGGGGCCGGGGTTCAAATCTCGTCATGCTCCTCACAACTAGTGCTGCAGGTTTTAAATGAGACACTCAGAATTCATGACATGCAGAGGTAACAATCAGGAAGTTATTACTGGCACGTTTGTGTTCTCTCTAAATACCAAATGGAAGTATTAATTTCAGTTAAATAGCCAGGCATTTCTCTGTAATATGAATATGTTGTCCGCATTCATAAATTACACAAGGTACTTAGCTCTGTCTTTATGAAGGGCCCATAGCACAAAATATGAGATTTCTGGCATCTTGTTCAGTCTATAGAAAAGGAAAAGCTGTCCTGAAATAGAAGACATCCCTTATAACAAGGGACACCTGCAAGCTGTATAAGGCACACACTTTCTGGCCCTCAAACAGGAGACATTTCTTATAAGGGACACTTGCTAATCCCACTCACAATTACCATTCTGTGACTGCCGCGCCCAAAGGGAATGAAGAGAACCTTGCCTGCCTTACATAGGATGCCAGAAGTAGTCTATTTGCTTGCCTGGGACAAGGGTTCAAGACACACCCGCTGAGGAACATACTCTTTAATGACAACAACAAAAGAGAGAGGCCAGGGCCCATAACAAAGAGGGGGATGCTAAAAACAGAAAGAAGAAGCATTCAGTGACTCACAGACGGGGAGGGGGCAAGAAGCAGGAGATAACAGCTTGAACCCCTCCAAGGGGAACAAAGCCCATGGCCAGGAACAAACAAAAGAGGACAAACTCTTAGGACATGAACCCAAATTGCAAATAGTACAAAACAATTACCTAACCATTTAGGACAATGACGAACAGGACTCAAACCTTTCATAGGCCACCTGTCCTTTCCCCACCTTCAACTACCTGTCAAAGACACCAGAACACAGGGACTGCACGCTGGAGACCCCTGGCCCAAATCTAGTCCAAATCACGTCTCTCCATAGCAACATAGATGACTGTTCCTCTTTCCAATGCTGTCCACGAGGCCAAATGGATCACTACTCCCTTATCAGCCTGTCCACTCCAAAGACTGATGCACATCCTCTGGGAGCAGCATTCACCCCTCTTGGGGACACAGAGAAGCCTGCCCTCACCATCCAGGGAACTTGAGCAAATGGAGAGAGGGCATGCTAGTCCCTCTACTCCAGCCTACCTAATTGCCTGCACAGATACAGGCAGGCACACCACATGTCTTCACTGCCCCTCCCATACCATCTTGAAGACACCTGAAGTCAGAAGCCAAATCATATTACAGGGCAAGAAAGGAAGCTTCATCTACCACTGACAACAACACATGTGGCAAAACAAAAGCCTTTGTTTTAACCAGCAGACAGAAAAGAGGAGATCATAGAAGGGAAAGATGTAGGTGGGGAGTTGATCACCTCTGTGGGGCACTATGCTTTAGACAACACATCTTGGACTGCTGAGTAGCAAGGACAGTGTGTTTCACGGCCCTAGTTCGTGCTAAGGATACCTCCCCCTGCCATGACCCTCTGTCCCAGAGCCTGCAAGAGCGCACGGGCCTAAATGATACAAGAATGTAAAAAAAAAACCTCAATGAGGAAGAGGAGGGCACATCTTACTCATTTCTGCTGGTCATGAGTCTTTTGCATTCTGAATGGAATAGGGCGGAAGATGGATCTTGTAATCTGAGGAACAAAACCTCTGGAGAGATACAGAGGAAGACCAAAAAAAGTAACAGCTGGAACACCGAATCCTTGTAGACAGATGTACAGATGCTGTCTGTGAGGGTGAGCTGGAAGAGAGAGTGGGCCAGCCATCTGAATGCTCATACCTTTGTCTCTTCCCAGTTGGGCAAACAGAAGACTGAATAACTGTATACATACTTCACCCTTGGGGACTGCAAGGGAACCCTGTATGTGCACTGCCTGATTTTATGGCTCTGTGCATCCCAGCTGTGCTCCCTCAAAGAAAAAAGAGAGCACGTCTGTTCAGCCAGTAGCTGCCATTGTTGCAGTAGAGTGCTTGGCCTTTGCCAACAGAGACCTTACTTTTGTGGGTGGATGGGTGGGAGGAAGGCCTTCTCTGCGCATGGGAGGCACTGCTCCCTGATGATGACAGGGAAGAGACTTACACAGGTAAAACAAGAAACAGTATTGATATGTGGCAAAGAAGACATGGGAAGACACAGGAAATACACAAAGACCTCACTTTTTGACTCCCATTATCTGATGACTCTACTCTTGAACACTCAACTCCAAGTGTTTATGGGATACTGGGCAACAGCCTCCGAGTGCTACAGGTGATCTACTCTAGCTCTAGCATTTTCCATTCACCGCAGCCAATATAGTGGTTTGAGTGTTGGACCAGGACTTTGGAAACCAGAGTTCAGACCCCTGCTTGGGCATGGAAATCCAGTGGGTGACCTTGGGCAGGTCATACTCTCCCAGTCTCAGAAATGGCAACCCCCCTCTGAGCAAATGTTACCAAGAAAATCCCACAATAAACTCACCTCAGGGTCACCATAAGTCAGAAATGACTTGAAGGAACTCAACAACAACAAAAATCTAACATTTATATGGTGTTTTAAGAGTTCCAAGAAAGTCTAACTGAAAGCAAAAACAACTGCAGACATATTAGTCTGTCTGCGAAGCTTTATCCAAGATTTGCACTAAGGTACCCATCTGGTAGTTACTGAGTATGGTGTAGTGGTTAGGGTTGGACTGGGACCTGGGAGAGCCAGGTAAAAGTCCCCACTGACTGATTTTGGGCTAGCCATATTTTCTCCATTGCCCCAAGGTTGTTATGAATATAAAGTCAATAAGAAGAAAATGCTGCCTTCAGCTTGCTGGAGAAAAGGCAGGATATAAAATGTTATCTAATGACAAATAATAAATACAAATGAACACAGACTTTTTTTTAAAAGTAGGTTGAGTAAGGGAGTAAAACAAGCAGATCTGTATTTTTAAAGCTTTCCAGAAGTATGTATTCATAAAGTGGGGAGAACAGAGATCCATCCTTTTAAATCTTTCATCATAATTGTGACAAAGGGATACCTATACCCAAATCTGTTTTAAAACAAAATATTGTGCTCATCTATATACAGCTGCTGCTCTCCTTTTCCATAACAACAGATATGCAGGTATCCATTATGTAGAAAGGAGTTACTAACTTGAATCAGTAACTGTGAGTTCTCAGCTGCAGATTATCAGTTATTTCCAAATCAGTGTTTTAAAGGACAATTGTTATCTTATTTATACAATATAAAACTCCCTGGAAGTCAGAAGTGATGGGGTGAACAGTTATTGCCCTTTCACTGATTTACAAGCCAAATTCTCTGTACTTGCAAGTACCCTACACTGTGTTCAGTTGTGGTTTTTTTTTTACTGATACGCAAGATAATATTATTCAGCACAGAGATACTATTGTTGACTTAATTCAAGAGCACTTCCTCCAACCCTAACAAGCTCATGCAACACTCAGAAAAGGGAAAGTTTTAAGGATGCTCTTGGTTTCACAGTAAATAACAAAAAATGAAGAGATATGTAAGGAGCTTAGAACAATGACAGCTTTTGTCCTTGCTCAACCAAGCAGAAACACTATGCTGAGAACATACATCAGTTATTCACAATTATAATTCCTTGAAATTGCATATGTAGATAATTGTTTATGTGCCATCAACAAAAAACAGGAAGCTGCATAGGACTGGTTCTTATGCCACACTTATTAATCATTCAATAATGTTAGTAATGGGGTTCGCAGGAACATGGACAACACACTGGAGTCTCCTTCCACCATTCCCACATCCTTGCCACAGGCTCAGCCTTTTCCTCAATTTGGGATTTTTAACGGTTCTCCCTGTTTTCAGTGAGCTCAGTCTGTCCTTTCCGTCGAATTTCAGGATCACAGAACCAAGAAACGAGCATGAACTGGACTGAATATTGCAGGAGAGCACCCTGATAAAATAGAGTCAAGTCATGTGATGGTGTTTACAGCAGCACGGAATATTGTCCAGATCTGTCACAGCAGCGGCCAAGGAGTGAGACAATGGAAGGACCGGCAGCCTTCCCCTTTCGGGTCTGGACCGACCACGGTGTGTTTTATAAGCATCCCCGATTCTGAGCCCCTGAGCCCCAACCCTCTCCCCGCCAGCTTCCAGAGCTGCAGCCGCCGGTGCCGACTTTTATTTTTAAACAGGGCTACCCGACATCTTGCACTTGTTAAGGGTCACCCCTTATGCAACTCCGTGGGAGAAACTTGCCACTCCAGCAACTCTATATAAATCCTTCTTTTAAAAACAACCACCCAGCCCTCCCCCTTCCCTGCCACCAACCCTCTGCAAGATCTAAATAACCGACCAGGGCTCTGCCCCTGCCTCCCAACCACGCACTCCCCATTTACATAAGAGCCCTCTTGCTAAAAATCCTGCTTCGACAGCCCCTGGAGGAGAAAAGGGAGGGCGCCAAGGCCCCCAATAAGCGACCACGGGGGCAAGGGGAATCCCCCACAGGCCCCCAAGGGAGGGACCCCCGCCCCACACGCAGGTCTATATGAGCTGACACGTGTACGCGCATACACACGCGCACTCTTAACCTGGGGCCCTTTTCCCCCAGGGATACCCCAGTCTGGAAGACCCCACGGAGCGACGCCAGCCGCAGCAGCCCCTGCCCCACACGCAGGTCTATATGAGCTGACACGTGTACGCGCATACACACGCGCACTCTTAACCTGGGGCCTTTCCCCAGGGATACCCCAGTCTGGAAGACCCCCACGGAGCGACCCCAGCCGCAGCAGCCCCTGCCCCAGAGGTGGGTGCTCGGCTCGGGCCTCTGAGGGGACCGGCTGCCCGCTTTCTCCTCACAGGTAAGGAGGGGAGGGGAGCCTTCGAGGCCCCCTTCCGTGGAGGGCCGGGGGCTCCCCCGTTCCTCGCGCCCTCACTTACCCCGCCGGCCAGGCCCGCCGCCTCCTGGCTCTTTTGTCAGCCGCCGCCGCCGCCGCGGAGGAAGCGCCGCCTCTCTGGCCCTCCGTCCCCCGCCTTCGCCTCCTCAGCAGGCCGGCTCGCCGCCCGCCCGCCCGCCTCCCTCTCTCAGATTTCCCCGCCCACTTTACGTCACCAATACGCTACCGGGAAAAATGGAGGCCCCTCTCGGAGCAAGACGCTATAGGCCTCCCTCTCACTGCGCACGCGCGTCGCTTCCTTTTGACGTTTCTTTTTTCCCCCAGCCTCGCCACAACACACACATTGAGCCCCCTTCGCGGGCTTCGGCCCCGCGCGTGCGCAGTGCGCGGGAGACTACAGCAGGGGAGGCGGCGCTCGCTTTCGCTCCTGCGCACGCGCGCCCCCGCGAGGGAGTTGCTGCAGTTGTTTGCCGAAACGGGCGCGGGAGTCGGCGCCCGGGTGGTGCGCATGCGCGGTTCTCCCAGCCAGCCGGTCAACTTTGGAAGGGCGACTCCAGCAGTTAATAACGGCTTTAGTTTTTTTATTTTTATTTTTTTTAATATCGGGGAGTGCCTTTGTGCAGCTGGCTTTGGCTTCCTTGTGGGGGAGAAATGCAAAATAACAAGGCCTCCCTGTGTAATAAAAGAAGAATTATAATAAACTATGCACCATAATATATATATATATATAAAATAAGCATGTACATAAACATGTGCTTTATTTATGTTGCTGTGCAAGAGGTCCAAAGAACCTGCTGCTTTGCATTAAATTTGCATATGCTGATTTCCATGCACAGATGCAAAAATCACTGCATGCTTTTTGCTAAAACAGTCATAATTACCAACCATTGCTCATGGAGTGAGAGTGACTGGCCAAGTGCACTTTTATTTTATTTTTTAATTTTATTTATTTATTTATTTATTTGTATCCGGCCTCTCCATATGGATGGAGGTGGCAAACAACTTACAAATAGCATGTATTTCGAAACATTTCTATACCTGCCCCCAACAAGCTGGGTACTCATTTTACCGACCTGTGAAAAGATGGAAGGCTGAGTCAACCTTGGAGCCCGGCAGGATCGAACTCACAACCTTGTGGCTTGCAGTGCTGGCCTTGAACCGCTGCGCCACCACGACTTTGGGATTGGTGGATGGGCTGTCCAGTGGCCGGCTTTGGAGGGGCAACCTTAAGGACTCCATGCACCCCCCCCCCAAAAAAAACCCATCTTTAAATCTGAGCAGCCCTTTGGACGGCACCTGGTACGCCCTTCCAAGTTTCTTCTTGCATTGCAACTCCCATGCTATTTAGGAGATGGTTGGAGCTGCAGCCCGGCTCCAAGAGAGAGCTGGGCTGTGGCCCCAGACAGGGCGCGGATGCCTGGAACCTGTTGTGGCTGCTTTGTGCTTCATGCCGTGGTCCCTGGGGGCTCGCCAGTCCACCCTCTGGCTTCAGCAAGGGCTGGAGGACATCCCCCATTCACCAGCGATGTGTTTGAGGCCCTTTCTGCACTAGGACCGCACTAGACTAGGTAGTGCTATTGTTACCCTGTGTGTTGGGGGTCCCCGGAGGGGCGCCCAAATAACCAAATAAAAACACAAGTTGGGGGAATTTAGCTTGAGCACTCTGTTGGCTAAACGAGAGGCAGGGTAACTTTAGCAAGGATCTTTTAACCCAATGTCTACGGCTTCAGGTCAGAGAGTAAAGTGGGTCAGTCTAG
Source organism: Ctenosaura bakeri (assembly GCA_948474755.1). Classification (NCBI taxonomy): domain Eukaryota; kingdom Metazoa; phylum Chordata; class Lepidosauria; order Squamata; family Iguanidae; genus Ctenosaura; species Ctenosaura bakeri. The sequence goes on from CAOLHI010002886.1 coordinate 408,829, forward strand.
ATGACCTCTGGGTGTGAGGGGAGACCAGGAACCTTCTGTGGCTGCTTTGTGCTTCGTGCCATGGTCCCTGGGGGCTCGCCAGTCCACCCTCTGGCTTCAGCAAGGGCTGGAGGACATCCCCCATTCACCAGCGATGTGTTTGAGGCCCTTTCTGCACTAGACCGCACTAGACTAGGTAGTGCTATTGTTACCCTGTGTGTTGGGGGTCCCCGGAGGGGCGCCCAAATAGCCAAATAAAAACACAAGTTGGGGGAATTTAGCTTGAGCACTCTGTTGGCTAAACGAGAGGCAGGGTAACTTTAGCAAGGATCTTTTAACCCAATGTCTACGGCTTCAGGTCAGAGAGTAAAGTGGGTCAGTCTAGATGACCTCTGGGTGTGAGGGGAGACCAGGAACCTTCTGTGGCTGCTTTGTGCTTCGTGCCAGGGTCCCTGGGGGCTCGCCAGTCCACCCTCTGGCTTCAGCAAGGGCTGGAGGACATCCCCCATTCACCAGCGATGTGTCTGAGGCCCTTTCTGCACTAGACTAGATAGCGCTATTGTTCCACTTTCAACCTCCTATGGAATCCTGGGCTTTGCAGTTGGGGGGGGCTTTAGAATTCCCATCCAGAGAGCTCTTGGGCCTCCCTAAACTATAAACCCCAGAATCCCACAGGATTGATGGCCATCTGTCGAGAGTGCTTTGAGGGTGTTCCTGCATGGCAGGGGGTTGGACTGGATGGCCTGTGTGGTCTCTTCCAACTCTAGATTTCTATGATTCTATGATTCTATGTTGAAAGTAGAATAATAGCACTATAACAGTGCAGTGCAGAAATGGCCTCAGTCTTTTACTCAAAGCCCCAAGTCACTATCTTCAAGTCTCAAGTCCTTGCAAGATACTTTCAAGTCCAGTCTCAATTCAGGGGACTTGGAGTAAAAGACTTCAATTCCAGTTTCTGAAGTGAGGAATAGGATCCTTCTTACTTGCTATTACTGAAGCCATTTCTGCACTAGACTGTTATAGCACGATGATTCCACTTTCAACATCCTATGGAATCTTGGGGTTTGCAGTTTCGGGAGGGGCCGCATGTGAAATAAGAAGTCAGGCAGTGGGGAAACTGGTGGTTTGGACCTGGCAGATTTTGGGCATTTCCACCCTCACTGTTATAGTGTTTTTATTCCATTTTCAACCTCCTGTGGAATTCTGGGGTTTGTAGTTTCCTGAGGCCAAAGAGCTCTCTGGGTGGGAATGCTAAATGCCCCTCCCGAAACTGCAAACCCCAGGATTTCATAGGATGTTGAAAGTGGAACAATAGCACAATAACAGTCTAGTGCGGAAATGGCTTTAATCTGCCTTCCGTCACCACCACTGCTGAGTGACCCTGGAAAAGGAGTATAGCATAGTGTACTATCAGGCTTCTGGCTAAAATCTGTCACTTAGATATCACAATGTTTTTTCACCCTCTAGCAGTAAGAGATTTAAAATACTGTATCTACAAACCAGGGAATTAACATTTTGCTAGAGACTTCATCATTTACTGTAACCCTTTTTTTTTAAATGTTGCATTATTGCTTGTGTGCTCTTTTCTTCTTGTTGTGAGTTTCCTTCAGGACCTGCTCTGAAAAAGAAAGGAAAGATATAAATATTTAAAATAAGTACATAAACACTGAACCTTACTACACCCTTCAAATATCCTGATTTAGCAGGAAAAGTCCTGGCTAATCCTCTGTCATCCCGTTTTTTAAGCTGCTTTTCAAACGTTCCAGCTTCTGCCTTCTCCTCCTACCTTCTCCTTTGCGTTCATCTTATTTCAGTGGCGGAAAACTGAGTTCAAAATGCAAAAGTTGTTTGCACTCGGTTAATTCAGAAGAGGCAAAAGGAATGTTACCATTCTTTGTAGAGTCAAGCAAAAGCAAAATGCTTTAGCCTCTCATTTCTGCACTAGCCTGTTATAGCACGATGATTCCACTTGCAACATCCTCTGGAATACTGGGGTTTGTAGTTTCGGGAGGGGCCTTTGAGGAAGGAGAAGAGAAGCCTTTGAGGACCCTCCCGAAACTGCAAACCCCAGGATTCCATAGGAGGTTGAAAGTGGAATCATTGCGCTATAACAGACTCGTGCAGAAATGGCTTGCATGTTCTTCCTAGTTCATTATTTTTGCCCTCTTGATGTTGCTTGGCTGCATGTCCCATTTTTTCATCTGTTAAATGTTGAAGGGTATGTCTTATTGAGTTGAGAGCCAGCAGGGTATAGTAGTTTGAGTACTGGACTATAGTTCTGGAGATCTGGGTTCAAATCCTCGATTGGCCATGGAAACTGACCGGGTGACCTTGGGCTAGTCACACTCTCTTAGCCTAAGGGGAAGGCAAAGGCAAACTCCCTCTGAACAAATCTTGCCAAGAAACCCCTATGATAGCTTCACCTTAGGGTCTCTAGGACATTTCCGCACTACAGTCTTATAGCGCGATTATTCCACTTTCAACATCCTATGGAATCCTGGGGTTTGCAGCTGGCCCCTCCATAAACTGCAAAACCCAGGATTCCATAGGATGTTGAGAGTGGAATAATCGCACTATAAGACTGTAGTGTGGAAATGGCTATAAGTTGGAAACAACTAGAAGGCACACAACAACAATCATGTTTTTTAGTTAATATGTGGCTCTCACTGAAGTGTAGTGGTTAGAGTGCTGGATTGGGACGTACAAGATGGAAATTATGGTCATTGAGCTGAGAAACCCTCTGGGTGATCTTAGGCCAGGCAATTGCATTCTCTGAACCTGACCAGCCTCGCAGGGTTTTTGTGAGGATGAAATGGGAGCAGGAGAAAAGCCATTTATGTTACCTTGAGCTTAGTGGAAGAAATGTGGAACAGAAGTATAACTAACAAATAAATTATGCATTTGCAGAAAATAGTCTCTAGTGCTTGGTATACTGTAAATTGTAGTGTATACCTAAAAATAATGTTGCTTTCCTGCTATATGTATTGTCTCTGAAAGAAATCCAGACTGCATTTCTGTCGCTGCTCTAAGGTTCCTGCGGAAAATCCCCATTGTCCCATTTTCCAGGCTTTTGTAGCTATCTTTAAGGACTGCGCAGTTCTTCTCTTGCTAACGAAGAAGTTGCGGCAGTTTCATTAACCCCCCGATGGCAAGTATTTCATTTTCCTCTCAAGCATGTTCACCACCCTGACACAGTGTCTCCTCGAAGAGATACTGCTGTTCGGGGAAATATATAATTGATATCGGCGGCTGTACTATTTGCATACACCTACCAATGAGAAATCGTATAGCTGTCCTCTCCATTACGACGAGGTGAAGGAAGCAATCACGGACTTAATGTTTATCTTTGGAAAACACTTACACAGACTGAATTAATTAATTACGCTGGAGCGTAATTCAACTTCAACATCAAATGTAGAGGGAACGGAAAGGCAAGCGAATAGGTGAGCCCCAAAAAAGAGATAAAGCTCTGAAGCTAAGACCCAGGGCACTGATTAGCACTGATGCATTTAAATCTTTTACGCAAAAACTCAAGTAAAGTCTCAGGTCTCTACTTTCAAGCCTTAAGTTGAGTCTCAAGTCCTTGCAAGATACTTTAAAGTCAAGTCCCAGGTCTGGGAGCCAACTTTATACCCCAACCTATATTCCAGAATTTCTGGACAGATTAGAATAAAGTCAGCTTTAACAACTGAAGCAGAAGCCATTTCCACACTGGGCTGTTATAGCGCGATGATTCCACTTTCAACATCCTCTGGAATCCTGGGGTTTGCAGTTTCGGGAGGGGCCGGCTGGCCCCTCCCGAAACTGCAAACCCCAGGATTCCAGAGGATGTTGAAAGTGGAATCATCACGCTATAACAGCCCAGTGCGGAAATGGCCAGAGTCAGCCCTCCACATATGTGATTTTGCCATCTGTAGTTCGGAAGTGGAGAATAGGATCCTTCTTACTCCCTGTTACTGAAGCTCCAAAAGCTTTAGAAAGAAGGATCCTCCCTCATCAAGCCCAATATAAATGTTGTCCCCCTCTGAGAAACACGCCTCACATTCTGGGGGTGAGTCTTGCCTTCTGCTGCTGTAAGAAAAAGTTTCAGAAGGCTCTTCCAAGAGGAAGCAGGGACAGGCTGCTGAGCAGACCCCAACCCTGCCTCAAGCCCATGGCCTCATGCATTTGCTGTTCCCCTCTGAGAAATGCACCCTGGCTTTGAGCCTGACCAGGACGCAAAAAGAGACGGAAGCATCGTCCAAAGTTGCAAGGTTTCTGGATGAATGGGTTACGTGCTGAACCAAAGGCAGCAAGTTGGTCACTAAGAATATACAAGTCACGAGTCAAGTCAGTGCGTCATTTATTGCCAAGTCAAGTCCAAGTCAACTGATTGAAATGCCTTAAGTCAGACTTGAGTCTGAGGCCATTTCCGCACTAGACTGTTATAGCGCTACGATTCCACTTTCAACATCCTATGGGATCCTGGGGTTTGCAGCCTGGCCCCTCCCGAAACTGCAAACCCTAGGATTCCATAGGATGTTGAAAGTGGAATAATAGTACTATAATAGTCTAGTGTGGAAACGGCCTGAGTCAAGAAACTCAAGTCTACATCACAGCTGATTAGCCTAAAACAAAGGTAGGCAAGTGTTGCGGGTTCGTGGAACAATTTCCTGTCTCTGGGACCCTCTCTTAGGGCCCATATACAGCCTCAGGGCTACACTTTTCCTGCCCTGCCCTTACATGTAGATAGATAAACTTGGGCTGCCAGATATTTTAGTCTCCAACTCCCACAAGCTCCCAACGACCCCCAACATAAATCTTTCTGAGAGTTGTAGTCTATAGCATCTGTAGAGAGAAAAGCAGACCCTCCAAAAGATCCAGCTTGGTAGGCACAGCCTGCATTAATCCTGCGTCCTCTAATTTTTTTCACTGGCGCTTAAAATATCTCTGTTTTCCCCTCTTCTTCCTCCTCCCATATTCATGCCCTCCAACCATGCCTGGTTGTCCCAATTAATCTGTTGTCCCAATTGTTCAGTTGCTTTTCAAATGTCTCTGTCTCCTTCTCCCATTTTCCCCCTTTGGCCTCAGCTTTACTTCCATTGATACAAACTGAGTTCAAAGTGCCAAAGTTTTTTGCACTCAATTGACTCAGCAGGGAGGAGAGGAGAGGGTGGAATCCTGTCCTTTCCAGTAGCCTCAAGCAAAAGCATGTTGTTGCAGCCTCTCCTAGCTTGTGTGTTCTTCCTCATGAATAGCTTGGGCCATTTTGACTACACTCTGAAATCACTTGGCCACAAGCGTCCCGGTTTTCATCTGTGAAATCTTGAGGGGAACACAAGAGTCCATCAGCCCCAGCCTTGAGTTTGGTGCAGGCCCCTTTGCAAGACATTGGCCATTTCCACACGGGGGTAAAACTCTGCGTTGAGACGATCGGAGATGGAGGTCGTTCACACCGCGGGGCGATCTAGTGCGGTTGGAAAAGGTGAGACTCCGCACCTCCAACCGCTCTAGTGCAGCCGCAAGGGTGGCGCTGTGAGTTTTTTAAAAACCACCTTCCCAGGTGGTTTTTATGAAACTCGCCCACACTAATCCGCGGCTGCTCCCCGTGTGAATCTGCAGAGACGCGTTAGTGCGTCTCTGCAGATCTGCCCGGGGGCGGGCTTCCGGCTGGCGCGCTGCCCTGATTGGCGGAGCGTCGCCAGAAGCCGCCATCCGCCATTTTGGGCGCCGCCGAACACTGTGAATGCTGCCGAAATTCGGCGGCGTGTGGAGCGGCGGAGCCATGCTCCCCGCAGGGACGGAGCAGGGACGGAGCAAAACGCACGCAGGTAATCTCCGCCCCTGTGTGCGCCGCCCCGTTTCGGCTCCCCCACGTGTGAAAAGGGCCATTGTCAAACTAAGCTCAATTTTTGTTTTGTTTTGTTCTGCAACCATGTTCACTCCAAACTTTTCCAAGATGAGAGCGATGTGCGGGCGATCGGTCACTGCTTGTCTCGACTTCAGCAGATTTTTAGTTGTTTTGCTTTGTAGGACTTTATTATTCTCCAAAGTTTCCTATCACAAATCCTTTCTTGCATTGTTTAGAATCAAATAAACGTTCCTGATCTTGTCTCATACCAGCTTTGTATCTGCAGCGCTGCTGAACTGCGGCCCAAGCGTCCTCTCTTGGTGCTTCTCAGGGGGAGAGATAATGACCCGATCATTGTTTGGAAAGCTCTATTCCTAATGTCTGCTCAGCTAATGAGATCTGTAGAGCTTTGCCCGTAATGGACCAGTTCATCGCTTTGCAGCAATTTCTCTTTGTTGTTCTTGCTGAACGAGCCTACGCCCTACCTATTAGGTCATTTGGGGAGAAAGCGCTCATAACTTATGTGCTTGGAACTTAAAAGGAGGAGGCTGGCTGTGTGATTTTGCTTAGGTTGGTGGTTCTCAATGGTGTGTGTGTGTGTGTGTGGTTTTTTTTAAACAATCACATGATCACATATGGCAATGATGGTGCACGCACAGACGATGTAGAGGCTAGTGTGAGAAGAGAGGGATGTGCTTTGCACAGCAGTGTGTTGGGGCTTGGGAATTGCTCTCCATTATTTCCCCTTTGCAAAGTCTGGCAAGCTGCACAGCCAGCTAGAAGTGTGCATACCGGGAGGTTTGTATGCACCTGGCCTCTCTTATGAAATCTGGAGAGTTTGAACCCCCGACTAGGGTGATTCAACAAAACTGGAAGTTCTCGGCAGTGCCCGAAGATCTGGCAATTGCAATTCGGAGGTGTCGGCACTGGGTGTGTCTCCATTCACAGGGGTGGGCTGACCACACGGAAGACCTGCCATAAAAATGCTAGAAATTTTGAAGCCAAGAAAGCAGTTTTCCAGTTTGTCTATTTCAGGGAAAAAAAAGAATTGGAACAATTGATGCAATATTAGCACCCTTTACTGACTGAAAGTCACTTTGTTACTTTCATAAAATACATTATGTATAACTTGGTTTGGCAAAAACTTGCTTTGGTATGTTTGATATATTAGAAGTACAGTTTATTCTGAAAATAATTGCAAATTGGGTTTATTTATTTATTTATTTATTTGCTAAATTGGAGCAATATTGTCCTCACACTGAAGTACAAGAAACCTCTTTCGGTGTTTGGAGCAGGCAAAAAAGACAAAAAAAGAGAAAAGAAGAAGCCATCACTATTAATAAAGCAAAGAAAATTATTTTCTCTCCTCCGGTCCTGCCTATTGCCAAGCAGACGTAAAACACTCATTCCCATTAAAAGGACCAAGAAAAAGAAACTTAACATCGGTTTACCACGTATTTGCTACACAGTTTTTAGGAATAACTATGGGGGAACTAAATATCAGAACACCCTGCCTGAAATATTTTATTCGTCATTCTAAAATAAAATATCCCATTATTCTTTTTCCCCATTTTTTTTTTTTTTTTGGTTTATGAAAAAGGGAGTTGGTGGAGTCCCATTATTTTTAATTGAACCTTCACATTAATACACAGAGATTTAACATACAAATGTGTGCATGCTCACACATGGAAGTCCCATTAATGTCAGCCATGTGGTATGCAGGCCAATCTCAGGTTATTATGTACATCTAGGCAACATAGGAATTGCTGCTAATAAAGGCAAGACTGGTAGCTATTCACGGGACAAGCGGCTGCTGATGACATCAATGTGCACATTTTTATCTGAGCTAAGCAGTTTCCTTCAGCAAGCAAAGGAAGCTTTAAACTTTGCACACTAAGAGCATTGGGTATTAAGCCACTCAAAGTCTGATATGGGTAGCTGAGAGCTTTGCAAGTTTCTTTTAATAATTGTTTGCTGCTTGTTGCAATGTTTCAAAATTAATTGAATTACTCGTAACAAATGTTTAAGAGGTAACTTGTGTTACTGTTACTTCTTTTTCCTTTTTAAAAAATAACAAACCCTTAGGGTTGATAAAAACAATAGCATAAAACCTGTCAATATTCTGTCAAAATCCTTCTAAAAATGGCTACATGGGGCCTTCAAAAATAATATTTTAAACATAATCAGGAAACATTGCTCATTATATTTGTAAGATTAATCCAGCGCCATTTGTTGTATTACTTTTGAAATTACGGTCTTAAAGAGCAGGGGAGAGTAACTAATTGCAAGTAACTCATAATTCCTAAGCACACATCTTTATCTGTTTTATCTGTTATATAAATACATTACATTATCTATTCTTATTTATTTTATATTGTGAAATAATAAAGCCTGCAATAGGTATAATTATACAGCAGGTTCTCTGGAAAAATTATTTGCATTGGTTGCATTGGTGCATTGGTTAATGACATTGGTCATTTCCGCACTAGGCTGCTAGAGCGCTACGATTCCAGTTTCAATGTCCTATGGAATCCTGGGGTTTGCAGTTTCAGGAGAGGCCTGGCCCCTCCCGAAACTGCAAACCCCAGGATTCCATAGGATGTTGAAACTGGAATCGTAGTGCTCTAACAGCCTAGTGCAGATATGGCCATTCTTCTGTGTTTCCTGCGCTTGTTTCCAAAACTGTAGAGAATCATGGCCTCAAGTTACACCTGCCAGTCAATATAGGATTTCTACTTACACATACTTTCCACTGTTGCACAGGCTCAAATGGGGCCATGTGTAACCATGCAACATCAGAGTGTGGCCCCTCCCAAAAAATGCAAACCCCAGGATTCCATAGGATGTTGAAAGTGGAATAATCATGCTATAAAAGTGTAGTGCGGACATGGCCTATAACAGTCTAGAGTGGAAATGGCCTGAGTTCATTAAGTGCAAACAACTTGTGTTCTTTCAACTCACTCTGCAGCAACTGGAATAAATTGAGGATAAGGGGGGGAAAGTGGAAGGAAGAGAGAGAAACTGGGGCTGTTTCTGCCCTACCCGGTTGTCGTGCGATTATTCCACTTTCAACCTCCTGTGGAATTCTAGGGTTTGTAGTTTACTGAGGCCCAAGAACTTGCTGGCTGAGAATTCTAAAGGGCCCTCCCTACACTACAAACCCCAGGATTCCAGAGGACGTTGAAACTGGAACAACAGCACTATAATAGTGTAGTGTGGAAATGGCCTGGGACATTTTAAAAGCAGCTGAAAAAGTATGATGATGGAGGAGTAAGAGGAACCATTCTTGCCAGGCTGGGACAGTTAAGGGTACATTTTCATGCTGTTCTGTTAGAAGAGTGCAAT